>CM062816.1:1544855501-1545424608 GCA_031772625.1 Pinus tabuliformis | reverse complement strand
TCCTGCTTCACCTCTTACCCATCCTCTCCTGCCACATCCCCCTCCCCCTCCTTCAACTCCTACCCTTCCTCCCCCACGTCCTCCTCCTCTTTCCTCCCGCCTCTACCCTCGCCCTCGTTGTCGCCCCTGCTGGTGCCTATCTTCCCCTACCCATCCACCAACCTCCTCCTCCTCCTATCCCTCCTCATCCACCTCCCCAACCTCCTCTGCTTCCTTCTCAACCTCTGCCTTTTCCCTCCTCCTCCTTATCCTCCTAAGAAAAGCATAAAAAGAAAAAAAAAATTACATATCATTTGATTCTCTTTATTTATAGTATTTTACAAATTTCTCAGATTTCCTCCATCCTCTCATCCTCTCCTCTCCCCTCATCTTCCTAAAAAAACATTAAAAAAATTACATATCATTTCATTCTATTTATAATACTTACAGTATTTACGGATTTTCATATTTCTTTATAGTGATAATTCACATATGAGTACATAAATGTTAATCAAACAAACAATCTACATAAATAAAATCCAATATAAATAATTAATTATGAAAACAACAATTCAAGTAATCAAAATTATAGAAATAATATCAAAAGATTTTGTGCAATCACTAAGAGAAATCAATGGTTATTCGTAATCTCCAAAACTATCTAAAATCAATATATATAAATTATATAAAATATTTGAAAACTAAAATAAACCAAGAGCACAATTACCATAGACATAAATTCTGTAGACCCCAAAAAGAATTAACATACAACCACAAGGAAACTTCAGAAAACCTCCACTTGTCATAGAGGTAAGTACAATGGAACACTATCAGCCATCTTCTATATTTAATAATACTATTGTAATTTTGCATTTTCTATGGTTTGATGTGGTCAAAAATGTAATTGCAAATAACTTCGTCGACATTGGAGAAAATCATGCTAGGGTGGCTGAAACCCAAATTATAAAATCAACATTATTGTATGCCAATTGGTCATTGTGTTGTCTTCAATACCTTCGATGTTAAGATGTATTTTTAATATAATGGTGCATTAAGACAATATAATTGTAGGACTTTGTTTCAACTAATTCATCACCATTATACGCACTTGTAGTGCTTCGTTTCAACTAATTGATCACCATTATACCATAACAGAACATAACAAACATAACGGTGTTTTGAAATTGTAACCATTTCAGATTTTGTTGTTATTTGTGTTTATATGTTAGAAGAAAATTTAATTTCCTAGCGATGGGTGAGGAATAACTGCAATTGGGTGTGAAGGGAGATGAATATTAATAAGAATATGGCCTTCTAGGGTAGAGAATCATTGTTATAGGTGCTTCATCTTCCTGTCGATGAGACATTCAAAGTCCTTATCACATATTGAATCACGTACAACGATATTTATGTATATTTATAGGGCCACACTGTACAACAAGATTTAACTTCGAGTATTACAGATAGATTTAGTCAAAGTTAAGTGAGTTTATTTGTAGAAAATGATTTATACACTCACGCTATAGACCAGATTTGATATGGTTGGTTTAATATATTAGAATAGTAATTTGAAATGGAGCTTCATAATATTACATATCTTGTAATTAGCTTTTAAATTTCTAAAACTAATTCTAATAAACACGCACTTTTAAATTTATAAAACTAATTCTAACAAACATGCATGGAAAAAATTGTAATTAAGTTGCATTGTAGAGGAGACTTAAATTAGAAATAAATGTAAGCTTTATCTTTCAAAAAACGTAGCCGCTTAAGTTAATGGAAATAAAAACAATTTTCAATTCCACAAGACAAGATCAGTCAGTTATGCATGGTGGATTGAGTAAACTCGTATGAAACCAATAAAAAATTAATTGAACACAGATAGAGAACAATAAAACATCGGCCAATTATGTGTGATGGATTGATTAAACTAGTATGAAACTAATGAAAAGTTAAATGAACATGGAAAGAGAACAATAAAAGAGTTAATTAGATAAAGATACGATAATCACTTAAAAAATTGATTAAACAAGGACATACTCATCAAGTTTTTGGGAAGTAGTTCAATTATTAAAAGTGATTTTGGAATCCATTAATCATAAATTTTTAAATTTAGTAGACATGGAAGATTCCTTGAAAATTTGTGGAGTTATTGTTGGGAAACTCTTGAATCAGAATGGAAGGTATTACATAATTGTAGCTCAAATTTGTTGCGAGGGATGATGAAGGGTTTGCATCATATTTAAGTCTCGTCTCTCCTTTCTTCTTCATTGAGCTCATCCAAGAAATCAACGTTACCATTCCCTGCAATGTAGGATGACATGAACACCATACCAAGAAATCAACGTAGTTAAATATGAAACATTTGCAATCAAATTGATAAAAAGGAATCATAACATGGTCGAGCTTAAAATAATACCATATAAAGGTAATTTGATAACATCCATGCATACGGTCATTTATCTCCATGAACTCAAAAGTTGTAAATTCTCACACACAAACCACGACGACTGAGAGAGACTCAAACGACAGACTTACTTACTGACTCATACTCAAACCAACCACATCCAAGTACACAGATGTGACAATCTAAACATAGATAGAGGAGGACCAAAACACAACAAAATAGTAATAATTGAGATATATATATATATATATATATATATATATATATATATATATATATATATATATATATATAGAAATTTCACCACTTTCTTCTATGGCTATATGTACTTCCCACACCCTTTGAAGGTTTCATCCACTCACAATTTTCATGATTTCCATAATATATCACGCCATTATCAGAGTGTGATAGATTGCTATTCTGAATATAACAAATTTCACCATCATGTTCCTATTCTACACGTCCCCATACATACCGGAGTGTAATACATTGCTTTTGTCAGTTAATATAACAAACTCAAACCACACCAGGCATTGTCAAACTGGAATAACTCGCTTTCTTGTCAGAGTTTATAACAAACTACACGTGCCCACTACTAGGCATAAATTCATTTGAAGGTTCGATTAACACTAGGCATAAATAATAACAAACTTGATGTATATGTACTTCCCACACCCTTTGAAGGTTTCATTGACTCCCAATTTTCATGATTTCCATAATATATCACGCCATTATCAGAGTGTGATAGATTTCTTTTTTGAATAAAACAAATTTCACTATCATGTTTCTGTTCTACAAGCACCCATACATACTGGGGTGTAATACGCTACTTTTGTCAGATAATATAACAAATGTGAACCACACTGGGCATTGTCAAACTAGAATATGTAGCTTTCTTGTTAGAGTTTATAAAAAACTACACGCGCCCCCTACTGGGAATAAATTAACAAGCACCCATACATACTGGGGTGTAATACGCTACTTTTGTCAGATAATATAACAAATGTGAACCACACTGGGCATTGTCAAACTAGAATATGTAGCTTTCTTGTTAGAGTTTATAACAAACTACACGCGCCCCCTACTGGGCATAAATTCGTTTGAAGGTTCGATGAACACTAGCATAAATTATAACAAAATAGCTACCAAAATCCCCTTTTTTTGCAAATTGGGGTGAATGAAAGTTGTAGCTCTTCATGAGCTAATTCATCTTTTTCTAGTCTCCCTTGAAATAAGGTTATGCCAACCTCCACACCTAATTCTTTTATAAAATAAATTTTGAGTAGTTATTAGTAATGAACTATGAGTAAATATAATTTCCCAAACAAAATTTTAAACCCCTTAATTTTCTCCATGGGCCAAATTTCACCACTAATTTTTTTTCATGATGACTATTGGCTATTCAACCCTGCATGAAAAAAAAATATTATAAATAACGAAAAGATAATATATAGTAGATTTATAATTTATTTTATTTTATGTGCTTTTTTAGCCCATGAAATGAGAGAGGTATCATGGGGTTCCTATTTTGATGTTTATCATCAATTGATACCAATCTCCACTTACCATTAATTTTATTTATTTGGCTTCCATAATTTTTCTAAATTTAATTTTAAGATTTTTTAAAATTAAAATGAAAATAAATTCCAAAATAGATATGACTATTATTATGGTAATTGACAAAGTAGATATTCCATACTAATAAATTAATTATTATGGTTTTTGTAGACTTTTAACTTCCATGGAATATGTTGGAATATACATAGTAGTAATGATATATGATGATAAGATTTGTGTGCAATTTAGGTATGCTTTTTTAATTAATTTATCTCTAATTAATTAATTTCAGAAAATATCATAACTATACATGTCAAATTGGGAATCTGGTATTGGTAAGCCATGGTATTACCACATGGTATTGCAAGAAGAACTATTTACTATCTAAGAGTATCCACGGGAAGTGGGAGTCGATCTACATGGCTAAAATTATTTTTATATGTTATATAACTCTTACATTAATTTTTTTTTATAATAATAATAAAGTTATAATTCAGTTAACTTTTATGATTTTTTTTTTTAATTTCAACGATGTCACATGTATAATGGGTGTAGAGTTTTGATTGTTATCACAAATTGATTTCTATATTTGTTTATCAAACCATTGACTAGATGAGTGCATTGGTTATAATAAAAGAAGCAAATCATTTTCTAGTCAAAACTTTGTAACAATCTTTTTAATAAATTGAAAATGAAAAAGTGTCAAAACCACATTTTAAATAAATCTCAACTATCTATTCACAACTAATATCAAAAATAATCCTAGCATCAATCTATTAGTTGTTGATGATTAAATTAAAATTCTAGAATTCTAATTCCAAGGTATACACTCCTATCTACATAGTGAAATTAAGCAAGCATACATATGTTGTCACAAATTCAATTATATGTATTTTAAATTTGTAAATTATGTTTTCCCATATTTGTTTTTTAATCACCAAGATCTACATTAATGTGCATAAATATATATTTGTAATATTATTTTTTCAATATTTAATGTTTTAATTTTCTCATTGTTTTGTGTAATCAATGCTAAGTTATATCTAGAGGCCTTTTGTTGAACTCTAATGTGATGTTGAGTTCAATTTGAAGAACTTTCATTGATATGTTTAGTCTATGAAATATTTTTCTATTAAAATTATGTAAAACTTGAATACATTCTCATTTATGATTGGAATTTAAAAATATAATTGAAAGTATAATAAAACATAATACACATATTAATGTTTCACTAATTTCATTATTCACCAGAAACTCCCATTTAATAAATGTGAAATGTGGGGACACTACATATCATTGAAAAATGTAATATTGAAAAACATATCATTTGAAAAATGAAAATATTGAAATATCAAAATAAAATTTGAGATGGTTAATAACATATTAAAAAAAATAAGAAAAATATTAAAATATATTTAAATCTCATTCATACAGGAGTATACCTGAGTATAGAACACGCGCCCATACATACCGGAGTGTAAGACGCACATGATAGAACACGCGCCCATACATACCAGAGTGTAAGACGTTGCTTTTGTCAGCAGCCCCGGGCATTGTCAAACTGGAATATGCCACTTTATTGTCAGAGATTATAACAAACTGCACGCGCCCACTACTGCGAACCGCCCCGGGCATTGTCAAACTGGAATATGCCGCTTTATTGTCAGAGTTTATAACAAACTAAACGCGCCCACTACTTCGTTTGAAGGTTCAATGATAACTAAGCATAAATTATAACAACCTCAACTTATAACTATCCCAAATGCACATATCGCGAACGCACATATGCCGGTTTCAGAGTTTATAACAAACTACACGCGCCCACTACTTCGCATAAATTCAAATAGACTTAACCTAAACTATCGCGAACCCACATATGCCGGTTTCACAATTTATAACAAACTACACACGCCCACTACTTGGCATAAATTCGTTGGCATAAATTCGTTCGAAGGTTCGATGAACACATTGGCATAAACTAGTTTGAATGTGGGATGAACTCCAACCACCCACTACTCGCATTACGTGTCACACATGCACCAACTAATTACGCATCTGCGTTTAATCCTTTGACTTGTTACAATATAATGGAGAAAAAATGTGCTATAACGTTCGGTATAAATCTTTTGACTTGTTACAATACTTGTAATGCTTCTCGTGTGATATAAATCCTTTCACTTGTTACAACTATTCATGTAAGTGACAAGCTTCCCAATGAGACCATCGTCACGGTTACAAGCACGGTTGTTTACTATTTCAATTTTTTTTAATAGTGAGACGAGTCTGCAATGTTTTGGATGGAGGCGCAATAACTACTACAAGTCTTATTGGTGGGAAGATAATGTTTCAAATGACTTTTTATTATTTAGAGATTTTTTTATGTGATGTTCACATAATGTTTTTGATGGAAATTATTTTTGGAATTCTCCTGTGAAATACCCACTATACTAACTTTCTAAGGCTATCCAGAAAAATTCAAATTTGAAAATTATTTTATCACTCTACAATTGCATCACATTCTTGAACGTTCAGTAAAGCAAAAAGACACACACTACTATTAAATTTAGTAAATATTAATTACATTCTTGAAAGCTCAAAAAGCAAAAAATTTACATTCTTGAATATAGATATCAGGTCTAAACCCAATCCATTTCTTGAACTTAAGAAATATTAATTGGATTTTTAACACAAAAACTTAACACTTAAATTTAGAAATGATGATGCTAATTGCATTCTAGAATGCTTCAAAAATAAAAATAAAAAATAGTTAAATTTAAAAGAAAAAAAATGATTCTGGAAAAAAAAAACTTTAAAAAAGTGTTGGTAAAATTTAAAAAAAAAAAGGTGAATTGCTTTCATAAAAGTGCACAAAAAATGCACAAAGTTAACCCATAAATTTAAAAAGTGAATCTCTATATAAGGGGCCCAAACCATGGATGTTCTCTCAAACATTATCTATACAACATCTAAATGACGTCTCCAATAACCAGAATGAATTCACATAACTATGAATAATCAAATAGAAATGAGCGTAATTATAATTAGTAATTTTTTGTTATATAGTAAAATTGTTAAAATAAAATTTAAAGATAGTTTGTTTAATAGCAAAAATCACTATTAAAATTCATATGGATTAGTAATATTATTCTTTAATAAATAAATAGAGTCATATGGATTAATAGTCTTTTTAATTAATAATAAAAAAAAATAATTTATATTTTTTTTCTAAATAATCTTAGCTTAGAAAAATTTGAATACAAATAAATTATTTATCTCAAATTTATGGATAATCTTTTTTTTCAATATTTTTAAGAGTTGCAAAACCCAGACCTTTGAAAAATACTAGATACTAAATCTTCGACTGCTTGTTTTGCTACGGTCCAATAGTTGTCTGATTACAACAATGAGGGAAATCATATGGAAGCATCCACTATGTTTCCCAATAATATTTTGATTTTAAAATACATATATTAATATATGTACCTTTGAAATCACTAATTATAATAAATTTATTCTTAGATATTCCTGTTCATTGCACTATATATTAACTCGAATAGTTATTTCTCTTCCCTTTCGCCATTATGACCACTATAATATCTAATGCAATATGTGTTACTTAAACAAAATCCATTATGAATGCCAAAAAATTGAGATGTCACATGACCCATATAACCCCTAATTTAGGGTGATCACTAGTACACTCAGAGATAATTACAAAGCCTTCCACAATGTGACCTCTAACCACTATTACCATTAAAAAATGACATTGATTACTTTATAATCCTTAACGTACTAAATCTAAAATTCGGTAAACTATAGTGCACTATGATCTTTAACACACTGAATTCGAGAAACTATGCCCCCTAGTACAATGTCACAGTAAAGACATTGTAACTCCTAAAAGTCATAGTGCACATCAACTTTAGTACTTACCATATTAATTATAACTTATATATATTTAAAGTGGCTTAACATAGTGAAGATAAAGGTGAATCAAGTGTAGCTCCTTCAAATTAAATCCCATGAAAAGGGAACATAAAAAATGTTGTATTGCACAAATGATATTTTTACCATTAACATTGACCAAAACAACATTTTATGGGATTCAATATATGGTAATGATATTGATGAGTAATCATAATTATCCCATTATATGATATGATAATGGCCTATATTTTTAAGATCACTTGAGATCTTAAGGTTTGTGTGTCAAGCCCATTTCAGCTATTATGCTTATGCTTTCACGACATTAATGTCATGTATCTCAGATTTTATAAAACAATATGATTTTTTCCACTTTATCCCTCCATGCACTAAAATTAACAAAGTATAGGTAAGTTTTTCGAAATTTAATTATATGTATGGCAATGTTGATTTGATTCTACAAAAATTCCAAGATCGATGTCTTTGAAAAGGTACACATTGTGATTATCGTTACTTTTGACCTCTTTCTCAGTAGAAATCTAAATTATCCTGGGAGGTAGTATGGATATTTTCCAATTTTTGTTTCACTGTATCCAGAAAGACATGTGAGATTCACTAAAGTAACTGTGTTGAGGATTTTTCTTATATTATTTTTTAGTGTTCAATTTTTAAATGTATGTCTCAATTTTCAATTGCAAAAAGTATTTTTGTCTTACATAGAAAGGGAATTAGAGAAGTGGAATATGTCAACTAATAACAATAGCTCAAAAGAGAAATTACCTCATTCAAGAGAGAAAAAATCAAGAAAGAGATGATAGAAGCAGTGTTATTCTTATTATGATGAGGAGATAATGGAGACATATATTGATATCGCTATTGTCATAAAAATGGTAAGGGTTACTTCTATAACATCCTTCTCTAAATTTGGAGTAAACATATTGTGCTACGTAATTTTTTAGAATCTATTAAATGATAGAAGTGATTGTAGGAAGTAGAATCATTACCTGACGCAACAACATCGAAAAAAATTCTTCGATGAAATTGCAACACACTAGCCATAGATGTTATAGGTACTTTAGCTTTCCTAGCTAAAATGACATGGCTCTAGTGAGAAAATTGTAGGTTAAGTTAAGTTATAAAATATTTAGAATATTTATTAAAATTGTAGCATAGAGAAAATTGGAGAAAATGTTTAACACTTGCAACTCTAGTAGTTGGTGGAATGTGGCATGGAATTAACGGTTGAATTTATTTCTGGAGTGATCTAGATGCTTATGTCTTAAAATCTCAGAGACAATGTCCAAGAGTAGGAGTCATCCATGGATATGATTGTGTGATAAACCCAAATTCTCTAGATTAACTCTTCTTCTCAAGTCCATAGGACTACTACTTGAATCGTTGATGTAATTTCAAATCTATGTGTTGATTTTTAATTGGAGTGAGGTAGGCCATGATGACACTCTACTATTTTTTGGGATGAATAGTGTCTTCCCAGCCCAACTTGATAGTGAGAAATGTTTGGTGTAATGATTGTCCAACCCCTCATAGAGATGTCTTAAGATATTGTTTTCAAATTTTCATAAAGCAACCATTGAAAATATTATTTTTAAATTTCCATTAACAATTTTGTCTACAACATTGTGATTTCCACGAGAAAACATCCAACCAAACATGTAAGAGTTCACTTTAGTTAAAAGCTTCACTTCTTGGAGATAAGTATTCAATGTGTCAATTTGAAACACATTTGAAATAGTTAGTCATATAATATTAGTATAAAACTAATAGATATTAATATAAAATATCTCAGGAAATGTTTATCTAATTTGATTTAATTTTTAATATTATTGTATTTGTCTCCAAATATTCACTCAGCAGCCAAAAATAGCGTTTTCAAATTTTGATTGGCAATTATGTATTGTATGTGTGCACTATTATGAGTTCTAGTTAGAAAGGTTCAAACTTATATTAGTCAGGAATTGTCTTAGCTACAAACCAAATTTAACTCATTTTGTGCATAGTTATCCTTCATAATCTTTTGAAGAAATATAATACAAATTACAACCTTCAGTAGGAAGCTTAAGTGATAGGGGTAAGTATTTAATGTGCTAACCTAATATATCATTAACATTTAAATTAGTTATCCATATAAATTTAGTGATAAAAATTACTGAGCAATGTAACAATATCGAATAAAAAAATTCCAGTGCAATATAATAAAATCTATAAATTGAAAATATATAAATAAGGAGTAGTCCAATTTATAAATGTAATAGTTTTTTTCATGAGAATATGGGGATACAATTTCAAGCAACACTATGATTTTTTGTTGTCAAAAATATATTTTTGAATGCATAAATGAATTCAACCCCCATAAAATACCTTCAGGCACTCAAAATTCGATAAATTAAACAACTTAAACTTAGGTTTTTAAAAATCTGTGATGGAATTTGGTTAAAATTAAAATTAATTAACAAAATGATCATGAAAAATTATATTTCATCCATAATTTAGACTACCCATAAAAACAATAATTATATTAAACCGATAATTAATATAGTATTTGAATATATACGCTTTAATAATATTATAATTTCAGTCTAATCTACTATAAGAACAACAATTAACCAACAAAGATATAAATTTATATAATACTAGTTATTTTCTTCGAACAATAGAAAAAACTAACATGATTAGCGAACATAATCAACTGCGTAGCAACCTAATATAAGTTGTTACAATATATCCACATGAGGGTAGTTTAGTGAAGATGTACAAGTGCCCTATGGTGGTTGGAAGCCACCTCCAAAGATTCATGGTTTTTAAGCTAAGGTTCCACATTTCAAGCACTCCTTTTGACATGGTTTTGTGCTCTCTAAAAGAGGATCCAAGCTTTAATTCTCCGCATTATGTCCTAATTCAAAACAAACTCCAAGTATTGCACTCTCCAAGAAAGAATCCCTCCATAAAACTACTCAGCATCTTAGATTATGGCATGTGCTTGTAGTGGTCCTAAGGGGGAGTGATTTTACTCCTAGTGAATGTTATGATGATCCAAACTTATGCAGTAATGCAACAAACCATAAACACTAAAACCTAAGCCTTTTATAACATTTCAAAAAGAGTTTCGTAACTTTTATTTAAGTGTATATTAAGATAATTTACTAAAGTGTTGTAAACCCTAAACCGTAAATTCTAAATCCTAAGAATTTTATAACATTTTAAAAAATATTTGTAACATTTAAAACGTAAACATTAAAACCGAAACTCTTAGCCCCAAACCTGAAACCCTAAACCCTAAACCTTAAGTCCTAAACTCTAAGAATTTTATAACATTTTAAAAAGTGTTTTGTAACCTTTATTTAAGTGTTTATTAAAAGCATTTACTAAAGTGATATAAACCTTAAACCATAAACCCAAAACCCAAAACCCTAAACCCACAAACCCTAAAACCTAAACCCTAATCATTTTATATCATTTTAAAAAGCATTTTAAACTTTTATTTAAGTGTTTATTAAATGAATTCACTAAAGTGTTATAAATATTTAACCCTAAACCCTAAACTATATATATTTTTAATATTTTGAAAAGCATTTTGTAACTTTAGTGTTATAAATCCTAAACCTTAAACCCTAAACCATAAACCCTAAAACCTAAACCCTAAACCTGAAACCCTAAATCCCAAACCCCAAACTGTAAACCCTAAACACTAAGAATTTTATAAGATTTTAGAAAACGTTATGTAACTTTTATTTAAGTGTTCAATAAACGAATTTACTAAAGTGTTATAAAACCTAAACCCTAAACCCCAAACCCCAAACCCTATATCTCAATTCTTAAAGCCTAAAGGATAAACCCTAAAATCATGTACTAAGGTCTTATAAACCCTAAACCCTAAACCCTAAAGCTTGAAAGCATTGACTAAGGTCTTATAAACTATAAACCACAAACTCCTAAACCTAAACCCTAAACCCTAAACCCTAAACCTCAAATCCTAAAACCTAATGATTCTATAACATTTTAAAAAGTGTTTTGTAACTTTTATTTAAATGTTTACTAAAACCATTTACCAAAGTTCTATAAACCATAAACCCCTAATCCCTAAAACCTTAACCTTAAACTGCAAACCCTATACCCTAAAAATCCAATAAACCATAAAAACCCTAAACCCTAAAAAACCATAAACCCTAAACCCTAAAAAACCCTAAACCCTAAAAACCCCAAAAAAACCCTAAACCCTAAAAACCGTTTTTAAACTTTTTATAAGTGTCTATTAAAAGAATTTATTAAAGCATTATAAAGCATAAACCCTAAGCCTTAATACCCACACCCCCAACCTAAACCCTAAACCCTAAACCATAAACACTTTATAACATTTTAAACCCCAAACCCTAAACCCTAAGTATTTTACAATATTTTAACAAGCGTTTGTAACTTCTTTTTAAGTGTTTATTTAAAGAATTTACTAAATTGTTATAAACTCTAAACCCTAAGCATTTTATTACAATTTAGCAAGCATTTTGTAAAATTTTAAAACCCTAAACCCTAAACATTTTATAACATTTTAATAAGCATTTTGAAACTTTTCTTAAGTGTTATAAACCCTAAACCCTAAAACCTACACCCTAATAATTTTATAAAATTTTAACAAGAGTTTTGTAACTTTTTTAAAGTGTTTATTAAAAGAATTTACTAAAGTGTCATGCTCTATCCACCCCCTTCCTCTACTACTCTTTTCTACCTCTCTCTCTCTCTCTCTCTCTCTCTCCATATATCCCCCTCTATATCTCTCCCTCTCCTCCTCTCTCTCTCCCTTTGCCTCTCCGTCTCCCCCTACCCCTCTGTTGCTCACCTCCCCTCCCTCTCTCACTCCCCCTCTTCCTCTCCAACTATGTCGCGCCCTCTTTCTATCTCTCTCCTCATCCCCCTATCTCCCCCTCTCCCTCTCCCATCTCTCTCCCCACCTATCTCTCTCCCTCTCTCTCTCTTGCCTCATCCCTCTCTGTCTCTCACCCCCTCCCCCTCTCTCTATAGCTCTGACTCTCTCCCCCCCCTCTCTCTTCCCTACCATTTTTCTCTCCTCCCTCCCTCCCTCTCTCACACTCTCTCACTCTTTATCACTTTATCTCTCCACCTCTCCCTGCCTCCCCACCACACTACCTCCCTCTCCCTCTTCCCTTCTCCCACCATATCATCTTCACCCTCTCCTGCCCTCAACCCCTAACTATCTCTCTCTGCCTATCCATCCTACCTCTCCCTGCCCCCCATATCTCTCTCTCTCTCTGTCACTCTTTATCACTCTATCTCTCCTCCTCTCCCTACCTCCCCTGCCACTGTCCCTCCCTCTCCCTCTCCCTCTCCCTCTCTCCCTCACCCTCTCTCATTCTCTTCACCTCCCCCAGGCCCTCCCTCTCTCCCTCTCCCACTCTGTCTATTGTGATCCCTCTCTCTCTCTCCCCACATATATTTCTCTCTGACCCCACCATCTCTCTCTCTCACTTTATCTCCCTCCCACTCTTCTGCCCCCCAACTCTCTCTCTCTCCCCCACTCCTTCTCTTTCTCTCCCCCATTGCCTCCTCCTCTCTTATTTCTCCCTCTCCCTCCCTTCCTCTCTCTCTCTCCCTCTGTCCCTCTCACTCTCACTCCCCCTCTCTCTCCCCATCCTACCCTCTCTCTCTCTCTCTAACTCCCTCCCTTTACCTCCCTCTTCTCCCTCCCACCACTCTCCTGCTTTCTCCCTCCCTCTTAATCTATCCCTACCCCTCTCCTTCCCTCTCTTCTTGTCCCTCCCACTCATCCTCTCTATCCCTATCCCTCCTTCTGCTTATCCCTCTCTCTCCCTACCTCTCTCTGTCTCCCTCTTCCCCTCTCCCTCTCTCTTCCCCTCACCCTCACCATCTCCCGCTCTCTGTGCTCCTCTCCCTACTCTCTCTCTCTCTCTCTCTCTCTCTCTCTCTCTCTATCCCTCTCTCGATCTCTTCCCCTACCACTCCCCCTCTCACTCTCTACCTCTCTCCCCCCACCTATCTCTCTCTTTGCCCCTATACCTCCCCCTCTCCCAGCACCCCTCTCCCTCCCCCTCCACTTCCCCCACCCCCTCTCTCTCCCCCTATCTCTATCTCAATCCCTACCTCTCTCTCCCCATTTCTCTCCTCTCTAGTTTCTCCCTCTCCCTTCATTTTCTATCTCCCTCTCTCTCTCCCACTCCATCTCCCTCTTCCTCTCCTACCCTCTCCCCCTCCATCTCTCTCTCTCTCTCTCTCTCTATCTCCCCATCTCCCAATCTCTTCAATTACCCATCCTCCTCTCCCACTCTCTCATCCCCTCTCCCTCTCTCTCTCCCCATCACCCTCTCTCGCTCTCTCCCCCTCCTGCTCCATCTCCCCCTCTCCCTCTTCTCATCTCTCCCGCCAACTATCTCTCTCTCTGTCCCTCTCCCTACCCCTCTCACCATGTCTTTCCACCACCCCTCTCTCTCCGTCCCCCATTCTTTCTCTCTCTCCCTCCCTCTCCCTCCCCCTCTCTTTCTCTCTCCCCCTCCTACTCCTCCTCTCCCTATCCATCTCCCACTCTCTTCTTGTAGCTATCTCTCTCTTTTCCCCTTTCTCTCCACCTATCCCCCTATCTCTCTCGGTAGCATACTCTCTCCTCCAACTCTCTCTCCCCCCTTTCTCTCTTCCCACCCCCACTCTCTCATCCCCTCCCTCTCTGTCTTTGTCTCTCTTCCTCCCCTTCCCACACCCTCCACCTTCTCTCCCCCTCGCTCTACCTCTCCATCCCTCTCTCTACTCCCATGATCTCTCTCCCTCTCTCCCTCTCTCTCTCTCTCTCACACACACACATTATCACCATACTATCATCAAACAACATAAAGCATGACATTTAACAAACAAAAGCATAATCATCATTATCATAATCATATCATTTAACAAATACAATCCACATCATGTAGCAAAGAAAAACATCTTATAATTTAGAAATCAATTATCATCATATTATCTAAGAAACACAATCATTATATCATCTAAAAAACAATAAAACAAATACATACCAAAATATATACACATTAAACATGCAAACAATTGTCAACATCATATTTTCTTTCAGTGCAATTATATTATCTAATTAGCAAAAGCACAACCATCATATCACATAAACAAACAAAAATTTCTTTCATTTAAAAAAAGACATAAAATACACCAACATATACATATCATTACAAATAAAAAACAATGTCTCTACATAAATATTAATGTCATGTCATCTAACAAATATATCATCTTATAAAAAAAATACAATTTATGGGTACATCTAAAAAAATTAATTACATATAATAAAATAATAAGTTATAAATCAAAACATTTAATTTACAAAAATATTCTTGTATAATTTCAAATCAATAAATAATTATACAAACACAAATATAATTAAACAATTAAAATATAATAATTAAGTAAAAAAAATTCACTAATAACCATATAAATATAAATGACATAAATCAAATAAGATAGAATATAGAACAACTTTAATTATATGATATTAATTTTATTTGTTATATATGAACTAATTTAATATAATTATTTATTGAATAAATCAAATATTTAAAAAAAGAAAAAATAAAGAATGAAATGTAAGGAAATAGTTTATATAAAAATTTAAAATACCTAAGTTGAATTGATGTTGAGGGATGCCGTAAGAATAAGGAGTAAAAAGAGAATTATACCCTATTGAAGAAGAGGCATCAGATCTTTTCAAGAAAACAATGGATGATGATAGTGAGAAGCAGCCACCTCCTAATGAGCTGAAGTAGATAGTCAAGATATGTGGAGGAGTCCCGAATGTTATAAAGGTGGTAGTAGGATTCATCAATTCTAAAGTAAATGCAAAGAGTTGGAAGAGAGCAAAGACAACTAGAAAGGTGAAATAGGGAATGATATAGAGTTGCCTACGAAAAGCTTTAGCAGAGTTTGAGAAACAATTTAAACACAGCCACTAGGAAAAAATTTCAAATATTGTGTAAAAGCCAGAATTAAAAATGTTTTCAAAGCTTTATGACAAAAAACATTGCAAGAAGATCAAACAGAACATAGCACAAAGATCTAAAGGGTTTAGGACCAAGAAGAGAGCTTGAAGGTCAAAAAAAAACTAAAAATTCAGAAAAATTAATAAGATTGCCAATTAATCAAGAAGAGAGAAAAAAGATGTTAGTGAGATATAGGGAGCAATAACAGAACATAAAGATTTAAAAACATTATTAAGCAGGGGAAGGAGATAAAAGGAGAAATAAAGAACAAGAAAATTGATGCAATCAAAACATGCAATCAAAACAAAAAAAAATAAAACATAAATATGAATATGAAATAAATACCTGTCATGGATGTAACAAATATCATCCCTGCATCCCTGATCTTCTTCGTCAAATTCAGATCCGTTCTTCCTTATTCAAAGGCTACAAGGTACAGACACACAACAGAAAAAAAAAAGGAACTAACAGAATCACAGCCACAAAAGCATTGACATACACCAGAGAAAACACTTCCAATTTGCAAATACAAAAATTTCTTGGCCTACTGCCCGTACCGCGGTCGCTGGCATAGGCATGATTTGTCATACCCAGCGCAGCCAGGCCAGCATCGTGGGAACTGCCGATTCTCAAGGCCAATTCTAGAAGCTGCTCTTTATTCACCTGTAGCTCTTCTCTAGAATTAGGAAATTCCATTAAATTTTCCTGTTGTTGTTCCCTAGTTGTGGCATGGATCATGTGAACTCTGGAATAAGCTGGCAGTGGGGAGTCTGGACTATGTAGATTAAGAACAGGCTCCACTGCAGAGATGTACTAAAGAAGATCTGCATGGCAGTCGCCAGTGCTTTCTGTAGCTGTTGCACTTATCTCTGGCGGATGGAGATCGCTCCAACCCACCCATAACGAGCTTCAGCTTCCTCTACCGCTGATGACTCTCAAAATCGTTGAGAATTTTGTCCATGTTGCTTGCTAAAAAGATCTTGTGAGCATTGGCATATTTTTGAGGTTCTTCCGGATAAAAATACGGCGCAAATACACGCTCTGAAGTACACTTTCTTCTTAGGAATTTGCAGGTAGCACAAGGTGAGTTCGATGAATTCAAAGCCATCTCTGCCATGGAAGATAAACCGTCATGCTTTACTATGGCGGAAAAGAAATCAGTACCTTACACATAAAGATGACTAACTATGAGGTAAATAATTATTTGAATCAGTACAGAAAATAACCAGAGAACGCATATTTTCTTGATATACAGATCTTTTTAGTTATCTGTACGCTGCAAGATCGAAAACGTCCAGGTAAGTACACATGCACACGCAACTGAGCAAATATTCGTTTATTTGAATGCCACACCGTGGCCGTTGATGACGAATTTTGCAGGCAATCTGGGCTCAATTATTGAGTGAAATTGACAGGAACCCTAACTTGTGCTCAACGAAACATTATATGAACAATTAACCCTGAATGCTTAAACTGTATTTCAGAAATAAGCCATTTGATTGAGGAAACAGTAGTATCAATATCTTAACCTAATATTGATTTCCTGGTCGTCCGCCGATAAATACGACTAAATCGAGATCTCAATTTCCTCAAGCTAATCGAGATCTCAGTTTCCTCAACCACTCAACTTCCGTTGTTGATAAAAACAACGAGGAATGAGGTACTGTGAAGGACTTAACAGTTAGGTTTGGCAATGTCGGCATCACAGCGTGTATGAATTGGAAGATGGAAATGGTACTCCAAGTACCCATCAACTTTTCCCAAACAATGAAAGGCTGTGATGCGAAAGGCAGACAAAAAGATGATAGGTAGAAGAGGAAGTGTGTTAATTTTGGAAGTGTTTTTTCGCGTGTTTTAGAAGAGAAAATACAGATGATAGATGGAAGAGAACTTCCGACTATAGAAGAGAACATCATCTGTGTCAAAGCCGCATAAAGATCCCTGAAAAAAGCTGTGATCCGTTAAATGAAGAGTGGCTCAGAGTTTACCGAAAACGTGAGATGCTTTTCTTAAAATTTTCATACAAAAAGTTGGTTTTCCTTTCAAGAAATGCTTTTCAAGAAATTCTCTACACAACCACGTCATCTACAACCACGTCATCTGTCCGCGTGCATTCAAATTTGGAATGTTCAGACTTCAATTTGAATTTTCCGTAAATAGTACTTTCTGTAATCTTGGCACACGGCTTTTCTTGTCCACTGCTTTTGGCGGTCAGCAATTCAATTAATATTACTGGGTTAACTAGATAAGTAGAGAGACAGCTCGTTATATGTTTGTATTTCCCTATTAAACCATTCAATATAATTGATAGGCTTTTGGTGGTCAGCAATTTAATTAATATAATTGATCATACGATTTTCGTGGTCAGAAATTTAATTAATATAATTGATCATCTTTTCCCCGTCAGCAATTCAATTAATATTACAAGGTTAGTTGGAGAAGAATTGGTGGTAGAGAAACAAAGCTCGTTATATGTTTTTATTTTTTTCTGAACTCATTTTTCATGTAGTTTCAACATCAATATAATTGAATTACTCTCTTTCAGGTTTTTTTAATGGGAAATGGTAAGTTTTTTATTGACAGTTATATTTTAGGCTACAAATATTTTATGTAATCTAGAGAGTGGTGTAAGCATTTTATGGTCCTGTGCTTTCTATTATCAACTATTAATATTTCTTCAAAGTTACTATAAGTGACCAAAGAGAGCTATTTTTTCAAGGTACTATAAGTAACCGAATAGAACTAGTTTCATTTCTCTATTTTTTTCATTTTTATGTATTCAATAATATATAACATATTTTCATTTAGGTTTCAATATTTTTTTACATATCTTTATTTACATTTCAATAATAATAAATTTACTCTTAATTTTGACATGTATTTTTTAATTTGAAAATTACAAGTTTTTAATATCAAATTATATGTTTACTATTTCAAATGTGATTGGTAACTCAAAGTTAAGTTGAAGTCAAAATTAATTATATCAATAAACATGTTTCTTTTAAAATAGAATAAAGATTCCAAAACTTTAATTTAATTATTAATTATTATTAGATCTATGTTAGGACCATTAAATCTTTCATGATTTTTTTAGTGGTATACGCAAATCAAGGACTGAGATTTATGTGCAAGGTAGTTATGTTTTTTTTGTCATTTTAGTGAAATTGATTAATTAATTAAATATGATACGAGCAAGTTTCATATTATATGAGTTATGTATGTGATATTGAGAAGTCTTTGCTCTGGCCCACAGTATTGTTGCATACCCTATTTATAGATTAAGAAACTCCTTCATCAATAAACATCTTCTTCCATGCTTTCTGAAATAAGTATATGTTTAACTTATAGTAATAATAATAATAATAAAATAGTTAATTTCATAATTTTTTAAATTTTACCAACGTGAGATGTATTAACAGTCACTAGCCATTAATTTTATATAATTGTGCTAGTACGTAAATCTCTATTAAAAATGTGTTAGTTTTCTTAATATTGATAATTCAAATACATTTTAAATATTTTATACCTACATTAATACAAAGGTTTTAAATATTTGAAATTACATTTTATAGTGAATTACTCCAGTGTTTACCACTTTTTTTTAATGATATGGAAAGTGAGATAATCTATCTTATTTTGGTTATTGAATTTGCGTGTTTAACTATTTTTAGTATAGAGCCTTCTCAAAATACCATGCACACTTTGCTTTGTATGGTTATTTATTATAGAGTCTTCTCAAAATAACATGCACACTTTACTTTGTATGGTTTAAAGTGTAGAAAGAATTTTGATTGTCTTTTGGTTCTTGCTTCACCTTTATTTTTGTTGTTGTTGTTGTAATTTTAGATATATTTTGTTAATTTTTTTTTTTTTTTATACATATTCAACAACTAAAAGTTTATCCTAGAAGGCCAGAAAGAAAATTAATAGTTTAGAGAATGTATTCCTTCGAGAAAACTATTCTCCAATCTTCCATCCTTGTATTTTCCAAACAACTATAATTTACTCTAGAGCACTATATGATTTAAAAGATTATTCCTTTTCACTATACCACAGATTATGTACTTTACATATACAAATATATTTGCATGGTATGCATGCCCACTATAGAGTAGATTCATTGCCATTTTGAGAATAATTTTGTATTTATACATAAAGTGATGTCTACTAAAAATATCAAAGGTTACATTGTATTTATCCTTGGGTTGATGTTGTATTTCAAATGAGTACCATATAACAAGAAACAACTCAACAAGACTACACCCCCCATAATAAGAACTTTATTTTACTAGGGTTTTTTTCTTTTGAACTAGTGTAACCATATAAATTAAATGACTTGTACACACATTAATCCATGATAAGGATCATAACACTTACCCCATTATACATCTCACATTACCAACTCAGCAAGACTACACCCCCGATAATAAGAATTTTTACCTGTTTTTTTTTCTTTTGAACTAGTGCAACCATATAAATTAAATGACTTGTATACACATTAATCCATGAGAAGCATCAAAAAAATTACCACATTATACATCTCACATTAATCAGATAAAAAAGAGTCATAAAATTTAACTAAATTATAAATTTATTTTAAATTTTTATCCCTACTTTACCATGGAAATTCTTAACTCAAGTAAATATATCTTCTTACAATACTATGGGCCAATACGATGGCTTATTAATACCACATGTCCAATATGACATATGTTGATATGATGTTTTCTTTAATTAGACACATGTTGATATGATGTTTTCTTTAATTAAACAATTTGACATTAATTAATTAAAAGAGCATAATTAACTTGGAGATAAATCTTAACCCTTGAAATGTGAATACTACTATGACCATTCTAGCATATTCCTTAAGGGTTAAATCTCTAACATTCACCTAATAATTGTTAATAATTAAATTAAAAGTGTGAGATGCTTATTCTCAAATAAACAGGCCAATTATTGTAATAAGAAATATGTACAATGTAATCATTTAGGGCATGACTTCTCTCCTTTATGACCTAGACTTCCTCTTTATGACTTTTCTCCTTTATAACTTAGTTATTGTCCATTGTGGAATATAAGGTCATCATCGAGTGAATATGGAGGACTTGTTACAACTAACAAGACTTATATTATGCATTTATATGGATAACAATGTAGGGATGCTACAAAATCATGGATTTTGTATTTTCCCTTTTTTAAATTTAGTACAATAAAGCAAAATAGACACATACCTTGAAAACTTGAAAAATCCTTATCATAGATAAAAAGAAAGTCATTACTTATCAGGATCAGAACCATCTTCTTCAGAAGATATAATTGGTAATAATATGTATATCTTTAGATTGAGATTTATTTTTATTATTGAAAAATTTATGTTCCCTGTGTCTTTCCTTAGTTTGAATTTAAGTTTTGAGTTTCCTATTTTCCCGGACAAGCTCACTAATACACTTTTCATGACATGGGACAATAGCAAGTTTTGTTGGTACCAATACATGTTCTTACATTAGCCTCATTCGAATGGATGTTGGTTCGAGGACTATCATGACAAAAAGTGAGATCAACACAAAAATCCCAAATTATCTTAGACATGTTGCCTATTTCATTTTGGTAAGATTTCAGGATGAGCCTCAATATGGAATAACTCATCGTTGCTAGGAGTATTCTATTGTCTGTTTTGCCATGTTCACGAAATTTTTCTCTGGATTTGTTTAATCTTAACTTTAGATTGAGGGTTTTGTTCTGATTGATTGATCTCTTCTTCATGTGCACGTTCTTTGGGTAAAATTTTGGCCTAAAGACTTACCCTAGAGGTTTTCACTTCCCTTTTATCCCTAAATTCCTATTTTAATTCGATATGTTAGGCAGTAGTACCCTTGTTCATGCTTCTAGTTCAGAAAAAACTAGTAGGTCTCAGGTTTCAATGTTATTATCATTTGAAACACAAGGGTTTTCTTCATGAACTCATTTTTCACAATCATTCTATACTGAATGACGATGTGGCGATTCAACAAGATTGCCTAGTAAAGGATTTTGTGCCTCAATATCTAAGGAATTAAAATACTTGGTTAATTGGGGTTCTTCAAAACCATTTTGATCCAGGAAATGGTCATACTCATCCCATGTTTTTTCCAAATGATGTCTAACTATAATATAGATGAAATTGTGGGGAAAGAGTGATATTTCAAAGTTCTTGCGACGTGACTGGTATGTGCAAGACATTTTAGTTAGAATTTTATATAGAGAAAAAGGAAAATTAAGTTTATGGACGAGAAATTCAATTAACAACCTTTCATGATAACTAAAAACCAGTTTGTTTCACCCTTCACAAGTAACATACTAATGAAAAAAACCATTAAATTGTGAGGGAATTTCCATACCTTTCACATGATATCCACAAACATTATTGACGATAAGTTTCTTTGAGGGAATGTCACACGTGAACAATTTTTAGACCGTTTCTCTCTCTCAAAGGGAGATGAGTAGCTGTTGCAATGAGATCAATATTTGTAGCCATCTCTAGATCACCCACTTGAGAATCCTTCATATCTAAAGAAGATGCAAAACCTTGACAATCCCTTTACTGCTGATGAATCAATTTTCATTCTTGTACACCCAATTCAAGAGGAGAAGAGGAGGGCAAGATTGTGTTGATATTGGACAAGAAAATTTCATATATATATATATATATATATATATATATATATATATATATATATATATATATATATATATATATATATATATATATATATAGTTAGATAGATAGATAGATAAATAGATAGATATAAGCATGATCTACAACAATAGAACTATGTTTTTCATATCAAAAATTTATTTGTTTATGAAAAAATATATATTATACTCTTTTTTTTTATGTTTACGAATAAATATTTCAATTGGATTTTGCAGACGCATGTATTCCCATA
The DNA here is from genome assembly GCA_031772625.1 of Pinus tabuliformis. NCBI lineage: Eukaryota > Viridiplantae > Streptophyta > Pinopsida > Pinales > Pinaceae > Pinus > Pinus tabuliformis. The sequence continues at coordinate 1,545,401,791 of CM062816.1, read as the reverse complement.
AGTTTTTTTTCAACTATTACATGAATAGTAAACTAAGATAGTGGTAATTTTTTTTTTTTTTTTATTGTTTTTTCATCTGCCCTCTTTAAATTGGTCAAAAATTGAGGCATTATGTTTAAGAAAAAAATAGATGAAAAATATTTTATGAATTAGAAAATTTCAAAATCATATGCCATTGGATAGAATATTCCTTAGTCAATCCAACACCTAAGGACAAATTTTTCCCTAATTTCACAAGGGTACAAAAGGTTGGTGCAATACAATTTGCATAAGAGGTACTGGAAATGTGTATTTTAAGACCTTGAAAGCCCAATCAAGCTTGGAGAGCTTAAACGCTAGATCGAGCTCATAAATTTTCAATTCAAATATATTAATAAATCTATTTTCTTAGCACTCAAGAAGCTTGATCGACCACTTACAAATCGATGGATTGATTGGGTGGTTAAACTACTTCATCACTTGCTCTTTTTTTCACCTAAACACTCCTTCTCTTGCCAAAATGTGTAACCTAGATCCATGCTCTCTCTCTCTCTCTCTCTCTCTCTCTCTCTCTCTCTCTCTCTCTATATATATATATATATATATATATATATATATATATATATATATATATATAGAACTATGAAACATATGGTAAAATTCTTATTTAGCCACGCTACATCATAAAGAAAATCCTTCTCCATTGATGGTTCATCATCATAACTGAAAAGCATTCCATGGAACCCATTTCTTTCACTTAATCACTACAAAAAATGGTAATGTGCATGCATGATGGTGTTTATAAAGCGGATAATGGAAAGGAATATAGACAATAACATATAACACTTATTTCTACACTATTTTATCATCTCAAAGTAGGTATGGATTGAATATTCATTTAGCACTATCACTAAAGTTAGACAAAATTGAAAAGATATAAAATAAATATTTTTGAAAAATTGATAATAAAGTTTTTTTTTTCTTCACTTAGTCTAGCTAATAGAAAAAATGGCCTTTTTAGTGAATTTTTTCTAGCTAATTTGAAACAATGAAATATCACAATATTTCTTGAAATTGTATTGATGGATTCTAATGAAAAAACCAATTTTTAAGACTGTACCTTATTTTTCCAACTAATTTTTAAATAATATTTATTCTTTTAGAAATAATATTATTTATTTTTATATGTTTTATTTTTCATGATGATCTCTCCTTAATATTCTATTCCGTCAATATTGCTTTCCATTGGGAAGGGTGATTCATAATACAATAATATTAAATTATAATTTAGATTCGGATAAATACAAATTGATATATTCTATATATTTATTAACTAATATAATTTATTATTATAATGTTATTGATAATTAATAAAAAAATATATCATTTATTTATTATTATTGCAAAATATTTGTAGTGTTAATGCAAAGTCTTAATCCTAGTTGAAAACAAATCCGAATATATATTTTTTTATATTATTATTAATTAGTGTAGATAATTATTATAATATTTTAAGAATCAATCTATATGTATAGAGGATATCATGAATAAAAATATTATGCACACCATTTTATATTTTGTTAATAGAACATGTAATAATAGAATTTCTCTAATAATTTGAATTAGGATTTGAGTAAGGAAGATAATGATAATTGCAAGTATTGTTTCAATATGGACATGTCTAGGAATAAATTGAAGATAAGTAATCATTCCTAGGTTAGACAAAAGAAATAAGTGATTCACACCTCCATAGTAATGCTTGAGAACAATAAATTTTGGAGATTAGTTGGTCCATCTTAAGCATTACAATTATTGAAACAAGAATATAATTTGAAGTAGAAAAGTTATTTATGTTCCCTTTAATATTCTATTCAAAGTTTAACTACTTGGTACCAACTAAACCCTTTTACTTGATAAATTTGGTTGTCATATTCAACTTAAAGATAGAGAACTAGGTATATCCATTGACAAAATACACCAAACTATAAAGATGTCGAAAAGAAAAATTTAAATACTCTGACTAAAGTCTATGCACAACAAGTTTATAGGGTTATATGTGAAGTAAATTTTATTGAATTTATTGTTCTTCCACATTTAAGTTATATTCTAAATTATTAATTATAAAAAAGTTACTATATGTGAATTTCAAGCTACAATTTATGTAGAAATGGGTTCTATATTTTATGTTTTACTTTGAAACTGCCAATTTTTTAATTTAAAAACAAATAATGTTATTTTAAAATTTAATTTAATTTTTTTTGTTTTTCCATCAACACTCAATCATTCTAATTTTGAAATTACCAGTCGTTTATCTAAAAAAAATTAAATGTTTTTTTTAATTTAGCTTTTAATTTTTAATTTTCCATTTTTTAAAATTTAAAAGTTAATTATTTTGGTTTGTTATTTTTTTAATTTAATGTTATTTTTGTGGATCTTTCAAGACTGTAATTAATATTTCCTTTTCTAAATTTAGGTAACTTTTTTATTTTTTCCGCTATTGTAATTAATATTTCTTGAATTCAACCCTAACATTTAGTTAACGGTGTGTAAAGAAATTGCAGTTGTTTCCTCATTATTAAAGACTAATTTCACAATGGGAATCTCTTCAAAATGAGCCAGATATGACGGAGGAATTCGATCCATTTCCCTCATAGCCATTTCCTCATTGCAGATTTCAAAATAGCAATCTCTCCCAATTGTTTCAAGATGTGCCCAAATCGATTCACAATGTTGTCGCCTATGTATTGAAAGACTGAATATATGAAGGTTATGTGTTTGATCCACGCTCCTCTGTATCTTTTTCGGCAGAGCATCACGCTGAATATATGAAGGTCATGTGTTCGATATACAATGTTGTCGCTTCTGGGAGCCTATTCGCTTCAACACGTTCAATTTGTGGTTTCTGCAAAGGCGGCGTGTGGTTACTCGCGTAATCCCATGTCCGACAGATAAATTTGCGAGAGACCACCTGTGTCTAAACATATATGCTGACGACGTAATCATGCGGATTGATTTTCTAATAAAAAGATTGCACGGGGTCCTGCATTTCTTGGAAGCAATTATTGAAGATTTGTATGAAGTTTGGGGGACAGGAAGATCTCATGGAAGCTGTCAAATAGCTTCATGAATCCATACAGGTTTTGATAGTCGGCGATGTGTCTATCTCTGGCCCAAGCAAGTACTAGATTTGATCTTCTTGTTGTCAAGTTTCTGTGTTTTAATTTTTTTATGTGGTTAGGGTTTGTAAGTTTTTACTTCCAATCAATCAATGGAATAGAAACTAAATTATTATTTTCGACAATAAAAGGAAATTAGTTCTTGAAAAAATAAAAATTATATATATATAGATATATATATACTTTCTAGAAAAAAACGCCCCATATGTTTGAAAATAATGCTTAGGTGTAGCCGCAGGGGCATGTCGGAGGAAAATAGAACGCATAACATAACAATAAGCTCCACTAAGTACGATGGAACACGCTTATGACCATCATAGGTTTCATGAAGCTTCTTTGTGTTTTTAAACAATGCTTAGGTCTAGCTGCAGGGGCATGTCGGAGGAAAATAGAACGCATAACATAACAATAAGCTCCACTAATTACGATGGAACACGCTTATGACCATCATAGGTTTCATGAAGTTTCTTTGTGTTTGTATCTTAGTGGGGTCTTTATGAAAATTTTATATATATAGAGATGGATAGATAGATATAAGCATGATCTACAACAAGAGAACTATGTTTTTCATATCAAAAATTTATTTGTTTATGAAAAAATATATTTTATATTATTTTTTTTTATGTTTACGAAGACACATGTATTCCCATAAGTCTTTTTCAACTACTACATGAATAGTAAACTAAGATAGTGGTAATTTTTTATTTTTTATTTTTTGTTTTAAAATTTGTTTGTCATTGTTTTTTCATCCGCCCTCTTTAAATTTGTCAAAAATTGAAGCATTATGTTTAAGAGAAAAATAGATGAAAAATATCATATGAATTAGAAAATTTCAAAATCATATGCCATTGGATAGAATATTCCTTCGTCAATTGAACACCTAAGGACAAATTTCTTCCCTAATTTCACTAGGGTACAAAAAGTTGGTGCAAAACAATTTGCATAAGAGGTACTGGAAATGTGTATTTTAAGACCTCAAAAGCCCAATTGAGCTTGGAAAGCTTAAATGCTAGATCGAGCTCATAAATTTTCAATTCAAATATATTAATAAATCTATTTTCTTAGCATTCAAGAAGCTTGATCGACCACTTACAAATGGATTGATTGATTGGGTGGTTAAACTACTTCATCATCATGTGCTCTTTTTTCACCTAACCACTCCCTCTCTTGCCAAAATGTGTAACCTAGATCCATGCTATCTATCTATCTATCTATCTATATATATATATATATATATATATATATATATATAACTATGAAAAATATGGTAAAATTCTTATTTAGCCACTCTACATCATAAAGAAAATCCTTCTTCATTGATGGTTCATCATCATAGCTGAAAAACATTCCATGGAATCCATTTCTTTGAGTTAATCACTACAAAAAATGGTAATGTGCATGCATGATGGTGTTTATAAAGTGGATAATGGAAAGGAATATAGAGAATAACATATAACACTTATTTCTACTCTATTTTATCATGTCAATGTAGGTATGGATTGAATATTCATTTAGCATTATCACTAAAGCTAGAAAAAATTGAAAAGATATAAAATAATAATTTTTGAAAATTTGATGATAAAGGTTTTTTTTTTTACTCATTTAGTCTAACTAATAGAAAAAATGGCCTTTTCACTGAATTTTTTCTAGCTAATTTGAAACAATGAAAGATCACAATATTTCTTGAAATTGTATTGATGGATTCTAATGAAAAAGCCAATAACTCTATAAGTAAGATTGTACCTTTCTTTTCCAACTAATTTTTAAATAATATTTATTCTTTTAGAAATAATATTATTTATATTTAGTGTTTTATTTTTCATGATGATCTCTCCTTAATATTCTAGTCCGTCAATATTGCTTTCCACTGTGAAGGGTGGTTCATAATACAATAATGTTAAATTATAAATTAGATTGGGCTAAATACAAAATGATATATTATGTATTTTTATTAACTAATATAATTTATTATTATAATCTTATTGATAATTAGTCAAAAAAAAAAATTATTATTTATTTATTATTATTGCAAAATATTTTTAGTGTAAATGTAAAGTCTTAATCCTAGTTGAAAACAACTCTGAATATATAATTTTTTACATTATTATTAATTAGTGTAGATAATTATTATAATATTTTAAGAATTAGTCTATATGTATAGAGAATATCATGGATAAAAATATTGTGCACACCATTTTATATTTTGTTAATAGAACATGTAATAATAGAATTTCTCTAATAACTTGAATTAGGATTTGAGTAAGGAAGGTAATGATAATTGCAAGGATTGTTTCAATATGGACATGTCTAGGAATAAATTGAAGATAAGTAATCATTCCTAGGTTAGACAAAAAAATAAGTGATTCACACCTCCATAGTAATGCTTGAGAACAACCAATTTTGGAGATTAGTTGGTCCATATTAAGTATTACAATTATTGAAACAAGAATATAATTTGAAGTAGAAAAGTTATTTATGTTCCCTTTAATATTCTATTCAAAGTTTAACTAATTGGTACCAACTAAACCCTTTTACTTGATAAATTTGGTTGTCATATTCAACTTAAAGATTGAGAACTAGGTATATCTATTGACAAAATACACCAAACTATAAAGATGTCGAAAAGAAACATTTAAATACTCTTACTAAAGTCTATGCACAACAAGTTTATAGGGTTATATGTAAAGTACATTTTATTGAATTTATTGTTCTTCCACATTTAAGTTATGTTCTAAATTATTAATTATAAAAAGGTTACTATTTGTGAATTTCAAGCTACAATTTATGTAGAAATGGGTTCTATATTTTATGTTTTACAATTTTTTACTTTAAAAACAAATAAATGCTATTTTAAAAATGAATTTATTATTTTTTTTGTTTTTAATCGACACTTCCGTCATTTTAACTTTGAAATTAACAATATTTTATCTTAAAAAAATTAAATGTTTTTTTTTTTAAATTTAGCTTTTAATTTTTAATTTTCCATCTTTTTAAATTTAAAAGTTAATTATTTTGGTTTGTTATGTTTTTAATTTAATGTTATTTTTGTGGAGCTTTCAAGACTGTAATTAATATTTCCTTTTCTAAATTTGGTAACTTTTTTATTTTTCCACTGTTGTAATTAATACTTCTTGAATTCAACCCTAACATTTAGTTAATGGTGTGTAAAGGAATTGCAGCAGTTTCCTCATTGTTCGAGACTAATTTCACAATGGGAATCTGAGGAATTCGATCCATTTCCTTCATAGCCATTTCCTCATTGTTCAAGGCAGATTTCAAAATAGCAATATCTCCCAATTGTTTCAAGATGTGCCCAAATCGATCCACAATGTTGTGGCCTATGTACTGAAAGACTGAATATATGAAGGTCATGTGTTTGATATACAATGTTGTTGCTTCTGTATCTTGGGAGCCTATTCGCTTCAACACGTTCAATTTGTGGTTTCTGCAAAGGTGGCGTGTGGTTACTCGCGTAATCCCATGTCCGACAGATAAATACGCGAGAGACCACCTGTGTCTAAACATATATGCCGACGACGTAATCATGTGGATTGATTTTCTAATAAAAAGATTGCACGGGGTCCTGCATTTCTTGGAAGCAATTATTGAAGATTTGTATGAAGTTTGGGGAAAGGAAGATCTCATGGAAGCTGTCAAATCACTTCATGAATCCATACAGGTTTTGATAGTCGGCGACGGTGTCTATCTCCGGCCCAAGCAGGTACTAGATTTGATCTTCTTGTTGTCAAGTTTCTGTGTTTTAAAATTTCTTTATGTTGTTAGGGTTTGTAATTTTTTACTTCCAATCAATGGAGTGATTATCAATAAACTAAATTATTATTTTCGACAATAAAAGGAAAATCAATTTATTCAGTATATAAATACAATAGCATGGAAAATCAATTTATTCAATATATAAATACAATAGCATTATTTCTTGAAAAAATAAAAATTATCTTATATATATACTTTGGAGAAAAAAGCGCCCCATATGTTGCAAATAATTGTTAGCTCTAGCCGCAGGGGCATCTGGGAGGAAAATAGAACACATAACATAACAATAAGTTCCACTAACTACGATGATCATCATAGGTTTTATGAAGTTTCTTTGTGTTTTGTGTTTCTATCTTACTAGGGGTTGCATGATTTATGTCTACCGTAATTGTGCTGTTCATTTTTTTTTTAAGATTTTATATAATTAATTTATGGTAATTGTGTTTTTATTTTATATAATTAATTTATTGATTTTAGAAAGTTCTCGACATTAAGAATAAATATTGAGTTGGGTGTGATTTTTCTCAATAGCTTTTGATACTATTTATATAAATTTTACAATTTTTTTTAATTAAATTGTTGTTCTAATAATTACTTATTTATATTGCAAATTTTTATGCATATTATTTGTTATATTATCATGTATATATTGATATATGAATTATCACTGTAAAAAATGAATCAATAAGTATTATAAATAAAGAGAATGAAATGATATGGAATTTTATTTTTTTTAGGTTTTTTGAGGAGGCGAGAGAGGTGGAGGTGGAGGTGGTGGAGGAGGAGGAGGTGAAGGTGTTTGAGAAGGATGTGGAGGACGAGGTGGAGGTGGAGGTGGAGCTGAAGTTGGAGGAGGAGGTGGCGGAGGTGGAGGGGGAGGTGGTGGTGTTGGTGGAGGAGGTGGTGGAGGTTGAGGTGATGGAGGAGGAGGTGGAGGTAGAGGTGGTGGAGGAGTTGGAGGTGGAGGAGGAGGTGGTGGAGGAGGTGGAGGTGGAGGAGGAGGTGGTCGAGGTGGACAATGAGGATGAGAAGGAGGATGCGGACGTGGAGGTGGTGGAGGAGGAGGTGGAGGGGGAGGAGGCTAGGGTGGAGGTGGAGGTGGAGGAGAGGAGGTTAGTGCTGGTGGTGGTGGAGGAGGAGGAGGAGGACAAGGTCAAGGTGGAGGTGATAGTGAAGAAGGAGGAGGAGGAGGAGGTGGAGGTGAAGGTGGAGGCAGAGGTGGAGGTGGTGGAGGTGGAGGTGGAGGAAGATGAGGTGGAGGAGGAGGAGGTCATGGTGGAGGAGGTAGAGGTGGTGGAGGTGGAGATGGGAGGAGGAGGCGGTGGATGTGGAGGTGGTGGTGGAGGTGGAGGATATGGTGGACGAGGAGGTGGTTGAGGAGGAGGAGGAAGAGGATGAGGAGGAGGTAGTGGTGGTGGTTGAGAAGGAGGTGGAGATGGAGGTGGAGATGGAGGTGGAGGAGGTGGAGAACGAGGAGGTGGACGTGGAGGAGGAGGAGGTGTAGGTGGAGGATGAGAATGGGGAGGATGAGGAGGAGGAAGAGGTGGTGGAGGAGGTATAGTTGGATGTGGAGAGAGAGGTGGTGGAGGAGGCGGTGAAGGAAGAGGTGTGGGTGGAGTTGGGCAAGGAGAAGGAGGAGGTGGTGGTGGTGGAGGAGGTGAAGTTGGAATTGGAGGAGGAGGGGGTGGATGCTGTGGAGGTGGAGATGGTGGAGGAGGTTGAGGTGGAGATGGTGGACGAGGAGGTGGTGTAGGTGGATATCATGGAGGAGGAGTTGGAGATGAAGCTAGTGGAGATGAATGTTTAGCTTGAAGAAAAGGCAGAGGAGGAGGCAGTGCTAGAAGAGGAGGAAAAGCAGGATGGTGAGGTGGTGGAGGAGGAGGTGGTGGTGAAGGCGGAGGTAGAGCTGGAAGAGGAGGCAGAGTGGGAGGTGGAGGTGGAGGTGCTATAGGTGGATATGATGGAGGATGAGTTGGAGGTGGAGGCACTGGAGGTGAATGTGTAGCTTGAAGAAGAGGCGCAAGAGGTGAAAGTGGAGGTGGAGCTAGCGGTGGTGGAGGAGGAGGTAGAGTAGGAGGGGGAGGTGGAGGAGGAGGAGGAAGGAAAGGTGGAGGAGGAGGTTGTGGAGGTGGACGTGGAGGTGGAGGAGGAGGAAGTGGATGAGAGGGTGGAGGTTGAGGTGGTGGAGGTGGAGGTGGTGGTAGAGGAGGTGGAGGAGGAGAATAAGATGGAGGTGGAGTAGGAGGAGGAGGAGTAGGTGGATGTGGAGTTGGAGGTGGAGGAGGAGGTGAAGGTGGAGGTGGAGGTTGAGGTGGATTACGAGGAGGAGGAGGTGGAGGTGGAGGAGGAGAATGGGGTTGAGAGGGTGGAGGTTGAGGTGGTGGAGATATAGATGGAGGTGGAGGAGTAAGAGAAGATGAAGGTGGTGGAGAAGGAGGTGGTGGAGGAGGAGGAGGAGGTGGATGTGAAGCTGGAGGTGGAGGAGGAGGTGAAGGTGGAGGTGTAGGTTGAGTTGGATTAGTAGGTGGCGCAAGTGGAGGAGGAGGAGGGCGTTGAGAAGGAGGTAGTGGATGTGGTGGTGGATGCAGAGGTGGAGGTGGAGGATGAGGTGGAGGAGATGAAGGTGTAGTTGGAGGTAGATGTAGAGGAAGTGGTGGTGTAGGAGGTGGAGGCAGAGGTGGAGGAAGAGGCATAGGTAAAGGTGGTGGAGGAGGTGGGGGTGGAGGTGGGGGAAGAGGAGGTGGAGGTGGAGGAGGAGAAATAGGAGGAGAGGGAGGCGGAGGGGGAAGTGGGGGTGGAGGTGTAGGAGGGGTTTGAGTTTGAGGTGGTGGAGGTGGTGGAGGAGGAGGAGCTGGAGGTGATGGTGGATGTTGAAGTGGTGCAGGAGGAGGAGGAGGAGGAGGAGGAGGAGGCGGAGGTGGAGTTTGAGGTGGAGGAGGTGAAGGTGGATGTGGAGGTGGAGGAGGGGAGGAGGTGATGGAGTTGGAGGTGGAGATAAGTAATTTAGTTTAAGGTTCATGCCTTAAATTAAAATATTAAATTCTCACTCTCTTCTCCACTGTCAGAAATGAAAGCTACAGTCTCATGAATCAAGAACATATATGTTCACATACATAATATCCTACTATTAAATGATGAGTAATACATTTAGGAAGATTTCCTCCATGCAAAAATATAGTCATTCAAGTACATGAAATTCCTTTAACGTTTAAATATGATACCTTGGCCAAGACTTTGAAGCATTTTTAAAGATTAAAATATACAATGAATGTTCCAACATATTCCATCGAGTTGTAATATATTCCATCAACTTAATAATTAAAGTATAACTATGGAAGATCTATTCTTCTAATTAGCATAATTATAGGCATATATATTTTGGATTTTTTCTTCAATTTAAGTTAAAAGAAAAGATTAACATTAAATTAACAAACTAGGGAAGCCATATAAATTAAAAATACATAGAAATTAACTAAATTATAACTTTATTACAAGTTATATTGTTATTACCTATAGTAATATTTTTTTGCATGCATATTTCAAAAAAAATAATCTTAGTGGAAAATTTTAGTGGTGAAATTTACCCCTTGGACAAAATTTAATGGTTTCAAATTTTGAATGGAATACTTTTTTGTATCATAGTTCATTATTAATAGTAGGCACAAAATTATTTTATTAGAAAATTTGATATAGAGGTTAGCATAGCCTTATTTCAAGGGAGATCTACAAAAAATAAAATAGCTCAAGCTACATAGTTTAACTTGTAGAAAAATAAATGTATATCTAGTTTAGATTGTTATAGGCCAAAGGACTGGAATCATATCAATTGGCCATGGAACAAGCAGTCTTGGGTAAAGTAATAGTAGGGCCTAATGGAAAACCTTCGCAAACTCCCATGACAAGGAATCAGAATACCTCTTTCCTAATTTTTGTATTCTCTTCTTCAAATAAGATGATAATAATAGTAAATTATATATAATCATTATGCAAAAGAAAATATATAGACTTGACACAAATATCTTATGTATACTCATAAAATATAAATAGAAAAAATATTATAGTATTTTAAACTTTTGATGGTAGCACTTCATTACATGCAGTAACAAGTAAATAAATTGTATAAATTATTCTTACAAATAGAAAGAAAGTTTTACATTGTTGGAGCTATAAGACGACAACAACTATTTTCTCATAATTAAATATTTTCATTAACAAAGAGAAGGTAAACCCCATTAATTGAAATCGATATACATGGCTTGATATACATGGCTTGTTTTGAGTGTGAGGGCTTTTGGGAAAATTCCTAGTTAGATATGGGTTTTCCTTACAGTCAAGCAACATCAGATTTCCTTGTGGCCAACATCATGTGAAAATCACAATTGACATTGAAATCCTATAAAGAGGAAGCGTTGGATAAGTAATTGAAGGTCAAACCATAGGTGAAAAAACTTGCACTGATTTTAACCCCAAGAGAATGTTGCAAGATAACCCAAGTTGGTTGTAGACAAACCTACACACAAGAAAGGAATGTCTTAGCTTGGATTGGAATCACTTTAAATAAGTTAGTCAAACTAACGCCATAGAGGGTTTTGAGATAAGTAGAGCCTAGCCTTAGTAATATAGATGACATCCTTCAATCTAATGCTCTGTAGTAAAGAGAATAACAATAGTATTTTACATATATGATTGTAAAAAAAAAAAATATCGAGATGAGAATCGAGTTATGGTCAGATCATAGAATGAAAATTATGGAAAGATTGTACAATATTGGAAGGAAATCCATGTATGAAGGGCAGTTCATTTTGAAATCATTGAGAAAAATATAAATTATGCTTAAATCCTTTGAGGGAACAATAACCAACCTATGATACATCACAACAACAAAGTTAGAAGTCCAAACTTACAATAATATGCAATATGCAAGAATGGCTATACTACAGCAAATATAAGTTAATTTAGAGGAACCAAATACCTTGTGATGGCTTACCGAAGTATTGCATCCATACCACATTTTACAAGGAGTCTTTTTCTAAGAGTGTGAGATGAACATATGTTTTTCACATACATTGCAAACAAATTCGCATCATCCCAAAACATCAATGTTATGTTTTTGAAAAACTTCAGTGAACGAACTATACTCAATATAGTAAGGTTCATTATTTCAACTACATAGTTTTGTTGAGAATTGCATAGAAGTATGCTCTAATGTTGAATCCCATGCTTGGGGAGATTTATTTCATATTCATTAGAGTATGTTATCTTTTATTAATAGCATGAAGAGATCTAATATGTGATTAGGCTTCATATCCAATCCATATGTGAAAATCCTTAAAAGTTTTGAAAGCTTGAGATTTAATTTTCAATAAGTACACCCAACACATTCCAGTGTAATCATCAACATAATTCTTCGTAAATTTAATTTCATTAGCATATGGAAAATGTGTACAACCACAAAAATCAAAATATATATGTCCAACCTTTCTACATGAATAAAGGGGCCTTCCTAGCGAATGTGAACAAGGAACAATAGATTTATTAGATTGCTAGTGAATGTGAACAAGGAGAAATCTATCTTGACAATAATAGGATACAAAGAAGAAGTTAGAAATGATTATGCATAGCTATAGACCCATACAAATAAGGAAGTGGAAAATCCCACATATATTTAGTAGGGTACTCAATTAACATATATAATGCTTAAAGTAGTTAGGTATAACAATAGAAACACGTTGAGTTGTCATTCTTTGACAATTAAATCACCCATGAAGAGGAAGGGGCATGACTAAGTAGAGAAAAAGATGAGAGAATATTGATGGATATTCAATGAGTAGGATAGCCTATGAGCTCTGGGTAGAACAAATAATATTCCAATGTAAATAAGGTCGATAGTTTTCCAAGTAGTTAGGTAATTTTTTGGGGCTAATATTGAGAGTGGGCTAATATTCCATGGTTTTGAAAATAAAATTAAAAACAAAAAATAGTTGTCAATTTTTGCATTTTTTAAATTTATTTGCTCAATGTTTATACTTTAAAATTCTTTTAACTTAAAAATCATTGAAACTCTCAATAATTGTACGAATATATCATTAAATTTTTCACGTAATGCATATTAGGGATTACTAATATTAGCCAAGGTTTATAAATTTTAAAAGCATGACTTTAGTTACAGTTGTGGAAAATATATAAAATAATTAAGTGAGTAAAAGAGAAGAAGAACATGAGACATTGTTGAATAAAACTAACATATGGAGAATAACTAACAGGGAATAAAGTTGTGGGTTATTTAATGTTTCCATGTTGTCAACCTTTGTGACATAGTACTGATGAAAATCCTCAATGTGAAGGGTGTGTACATTTCATGATATTTTTCTTTGAAATGATGAAAGAAAACTTAGGATGCATAAATGTAATAATATTACAATTTAGGGAAATAAAAATTTGATGCTTCTTTTATTTCATTAAATTTTTTCGTGCATGTCCAAATTTATTTCACATAGCTGGCTTCTCTTGATCAAAGGGAGAACTAAGGAATTTTTCATTGTACATATATAATAAAAATATGATCATTTTTCATAGAAGAGTTGCAATAGGAGGTGATGTAGGTGTTACCTATCCTAAACAATGTTTACTGTTGAACAATTATCTCCTTGTGAATGAAAATCATTACCTTTCCCATTGAGAATGATAACATGATACATTGTTGAATAAAACTAACATATGGGGAATAACTAGCAAGGAATAAAGTTGTGGGTCATTTAATGTTTGCATGTTTTGAACCTTTGTGACATAGTATTGATGAAAATCCTCAATGAGAAGGGTCTATACATTTCATGATATTTTTTATTTGAAATGATGAAATACAATTTAGAATGCATAAATGTAATTATATTACAATTTAGTGAAAGAAATAGTGGATGCATCTTTTATTTCGTTAAAGTTTTTATGCATGTCCAAGTTTATTTCATGTTCATGGCTTCTTTTGATCATAAGGAGAACTAAGAAATTTGTAATTTTACATATATAATAAAAATATGAACATTTTTAGTAGAAGAGTCGCAATAGGAGGAGATGTAGGTGTTACCTATCCTAAACAATGTGTATTCCCTTAATGCAAAGTATTACATTTCACATTGAGTGTATATCCATTTTATTAGATTTCCATATATTTTAATGTTTTTCCTAAAATATATTTATTAATTTGTCAATAACCATAAAAATATATATTTTTATATTGTAATATCATTCTCTTCCAAGTCACTTGGAAGGTGTCTTACATATCTCACATTCATTCAAATGGGGCTTTTAGTGAATAACGAGGTTGGTGAAACATTAATATGTGTATAATGGATTCATACATATTTTTATTTGTATCCTTTAAATTATTTTTCTAAAGATGCCTTTTATCTCAATACACAACCTCAAGATTTAACTTAGAATTGATTAGACAAAATGAAAAGAAAACCAAAACAAAAAAATTAAATATTAAAAAAAATCATATAATATATATATATATATATATATATATATATATATATATATATAGATATATATATAAAAGCATGATCTACCATGACAAAACTATGTTTTTCATATCAAAAATTTATTTCTTTATGAAAAAATATATTTATTATTATTTTTTTATGTTTACGAAGAAATATTTCAATTGGATTTTGCAGACACATGTATTCCCATAAGTTTTTTTTCAACTATTACATGAATAGTAAACTAAGATAGTGGTAATTTTTGAATTTTTTTTCTTGTTTTATTTTTTTTTGTTATTGTTTTTTCATCGGGCCTCTTTAAATTTGTCAAGAAATGAAGCATTATGTTTAAGAGAAAAATAGATGAAAATATCATATGAATTAGAAGATTTCAAAATCATATGCCATTGGATAGAATATTCTTTCGTCAATCAAACACCTAAGGACAAATTTTTCCCTAATTTCACTAGGGTACAAAAGGTTGGTGCAAAAAAAATTGCATAAGAGGTACTGGAAATGTGTATTTAAAGACCTCAATCGTGCTTGGAGAACTTAAACGCTAGATCAAGATCATAAATTTTCAAATCAAATATATTAAAAAATCTATTTTCTTAGGACTCAAGAAGCTTGATCGACCACTTACAAATGGATGGCTAGATTGGGTGGTTAGACTACTTGATCACATGCTCTTTTTGTCACCTAAACACTCCCTCTCTTGCCAAAATTTGTAACCTAGATCCATGCTATATATATATATATATATATATATATATATATATATATATATATATATATATATATATATATATATATATATAGCTAGAACTATGAAACATACGGTAAAATTCCTACTCATCCTCGCTATATCATAAAGAAAATCCTTCTCCATTGATGGTATATCATCATAACTAAAAATCATTCCATGGAATCCATTTCTCTGAGTTAGTCACTACAAAAAATGGTAATGTGCATGCATGATGGTGTTTATAAAGAGCATAATGGAAAGGAATATAGACAATAACATATAACACTTATTTCTACTCTATTTTATCATGTCCAAGTACATACAGATTGAATATTCAATTAGCATTATCACTCAAGTTAGAAAAAATTGAGAACATATAAAATAAATATTTTTGAAAATTTGATAGTAAAGTTTTTTTTCCACTTAGTCTAACTAATAGAAAAAATGCCCTTTTCACTAAATTTTTTCTAGCTAATTTGAAACAATGAAAGATCACAATATTTCTTGAAATTGTATTAATGGATCCTAATTAAAAAGCCAACACCTCTATAAGTAAGACTGTACCTTTTTTTTCAAACAATTTTCAAATAATATTTATTCTATTAGAAATAATATTATTTATATTTAGTGTTTTATTTTTCATGATGGTCTCTCAGAAATATTTTATTTTGTCAATATTGCTTTCCATTGTGAAGGGTGATTCATAATACGATAATATTAAATTATAAATAAGATTGGGCTAAATACGAAATGATATATTCTATATTTATATTAACTAATATAATTTATTCTTATAATCTTATGGATAATTTTTTTTTTTGTAAGCTTAGGTGGGACCTTCTCATTTTCGAGTTTTTACATGTTCCTTATTCACCCCATTTCCAGGGAGGGTAGCACAATAATCAAACCCAAGATCTCCGGTTCGGTGAGACTTCATTTCCACGGCCATTGCCACTTGAGCTACCCCATGCGGACTTATAATCTTATGGATAATTAATAAAAACAAAAATATTATTTATTTATTATTATTGTAAAATATTTTTAGCATTGATGTGAAGTATTAATCCTAGTTGTAAACAACTCCGAATATATAATTTTTTATAATATTATTAATTAGTGTAGATAATTATTATAATATTTTAAGAATTATTCTATATGTATAGAGAATATCATGGATAAAATTTTTATGCACACCATTTTATATTTTGTTAATAGACCATGTAATAATAGACTTTCTCTAATAATTTGAATTAGGATTTTAGTAAGGAAGATAATGATAATTGCAAGGATTGTTTCAATATGGACATGTCTAGGAATAAATTGAAGATAAGTAATCATTTCTAGGTTAGACAGAAAAAATAAGTGATTCACACCTCCATAGTAATGTTTGAGAACAACAAAATTTGGAGATTAGTTGGCCCATGTTAAGCATTACAATTATTGAAACAAGAATATAATTTGAAGTAGAAAAGTTATTTATGTTCCCTTTAATATTCTATTCAAAATTTCACTGATTGGTACCAACTAAACCCTTTTACTTGATAAATTTGGTCATCATATTCAACTTAAAGATAGAGAATGAGGTATTTCCATTGACAAAATACTCCAAAATATAAGGATGTCAGAAAGAAAATTTTAAATACTCGTGTATGCACAACAAGTTTATAGGGTTATATGTGAAGTACATTTTATTGAATTTATTGTTCTTCCACATTTAAGTTATGTTGTAAATTATTAGTTATAAAAAAGTTACTATATCTGAATTTCAAGCTACAATTTATGTAGAAATAGATTCTATATTTTATGTTTTACTTTGAAACTGCCAATTTTTTACTTTAAAACAAATAAATTTTATTTTATTTATTTTTGTTTTTTTCATCAATACTTCGGTCATTCTAACCTTGAAATTGCCAATCTTGTATCTCAAAAACAATTAAATATATTTTTTTAATTTACCTTTTAATTTTTAATTTTCCATTTTTTTAAATTTATAAATTAAGTATTTTGGTTTGTTATTTTTTTTATTTTAACGTTTTTTGGTGAAGCTTTCAAAAATGTAATTAATATTCCATTTTCCAAATTTAGGTAACTTTCCAAATTTTGGTAACTTTTTGCTTTTTTCGGCTGTTGTATCTGTTTCGTCGGATTTCACAATGGGAATCTCTTCAACCTGAGCATTTAGTTAAGAGATGATGGAGGAATTCGATCTATTTCCTTTCATAGTTGTTTCCTCATTGTTCAAGGCTGCTTTTAAAATAGAAATCTCTCCCAATTGTTTCAAGATGTGCCCAAGGTTGTGCGTTCGATCCACGCTCCTATGTATCTTTGTCGGGTGAGCATCAGGCTGAATATTTGAAGGTCGTATGTTCGATGCACAATGTTGTTGCTTTTGTATCTTGGGAGCATGTTCGCTTCAACACGTTCAATTTGTGGTTTCTGCAAATGCGGAGAGTGGTTATACTCGCGCAATCCCATGTTCGACATATGGTGACCCATGACAATCGCTGGCAACATGAATAAATATGGGAGAGATCACCTGTGTCTAAGCATATCTGCCAAGGATGTAATCATGTGAATCGATTTTATCATAAAAAGATTGCACGGGCTCCTGCATTTCTCCCAAGCAATTATTGAAGATTTTTATGAAGTCTACGGGAGAGGAAGATCCCATGGAAGCTGTGAAATCACTTCATGAATCCGTACAGGTTTTCAGGAAAATAATGCTCCATATGTTGGAAACCACTGTTAGCTCAAGCCGCAGGGGCATTCAGGAGGAAAATAGAACACATAACATAACAATAACCTCCACTAGGTACGATGGAACGCACTTATGACAAGTGTAGGTTTTATGAAGTTTCTTTGTGTTTTGCATTTGTATGTTACTTGGGGGTTTCCATGATTTATATTTACGGTAATTGTGATTTTCGTTTATTTTATTACTATTTATATAAATTTTACAAATTTTTTTAATTAAATTGTTATTCTAATAATTAAATTGTTATTCTAATAATTATAAATTTATATTGAAATTTTTTATACATATTATTTGTTATATTATTATGTATATATTGATATATGAATCAATAAGTATTATAAATAAAGAGAATGAAATGATAAGCAATTTTGATTTTTTTTAGGTTTTCTGACGAGGTGAGGGAGGTGGAGGTGGAGGTGGTGGAGGAGGATGTGGAGGTGGAGGAGGTGGAGGAGTTGGAGATGGAGGAGGAGAACAAGGATGTGGAGGTGGTGGAGGAGGTGGTGGAGGAGGATGTAGCTACAATGACTAGACTTGTGTATATTTAATGATTTTGAAGGAATCAAGCATGTTCCCATTAGATAAATCTCAATGATACCCATTACTACAAATATCATGACAAAACATGTAGCTAGAATGTGGTTATCATATTCTCTTTTCAAGTACAATTTCTTCCCTGGAACATGGAAATCAAACTATAATTAAGAGGCTTATACTAGGAAATGAAATTGTAAGCCAAAATGGTAAGGTATAGGTTGTTCTATAAGAAGAAATAAGGATTTTTCTTGAAGAAGATGTGAGTGGCATGAAAATTTGCAAGAGAATTGTGCATTTTGACAACTCACATGAGAAAACATTTGTTTTTGTCCCATGCTTTTTAGCATTAATTTCTAATTCTAACACTACATTGCTTCTCCACATCTGTGGATGACATATTTAATAAAATATTGGTTTAGAATAGTGTAGATAACGTATGCCAATTTAAGAATGACACTTGTTGCCATAAATCTAGCCAAATGCCCAAAGTCATTGACTTAAGTCAGACACTTGTTGCCATAAATCTAGCCAAATGCCCAAAGTCATTGACAACAACCAGTTGAGTTGAATCTTTGGGCTAATTCGAGCACCACCTGACATGTTCTTGCTTAAATGTATGCATTTTATTTCTCTACATCTTTCTTTCTTTCAATTATTCTTTTATCCTTTTGTAACTTTACTTCTAGATATTAGATATTTTCCTTCTACTGTTAACATGGCTATTGGATCTATCTCAACTTATTTTATCTACCAATTAATTATGATTTGTGTATTATTGCTAACTATTATTTATTATTTTTTGGCTAAAAAATTGAAGATTTTCAATTTCCCTATCTATTGTTTTGGATAGAATTTTAAAAATCTTGGTCACTTTTAGCTATGTGCTTGTGTTTTCAGCAATCCATAATTATACATTCCAATTAAAGAGCTTAAATAAAAAGCAAGGGAGCTTAAAGACATGACCAAGGAGCTTAAAGAGATGACCAAGGAACTTAGAAAAAGGGTATCTCACTCTACATACTATGCCAACCATGAACTATTGGTGAGTAGAACATTGTCCTAAGTTTATTTTTGATAAGCTATGACATATTGTATATGTTAAGGAATAGAAACACTACAAAGGGAGGTCTAGATTTGGAAGAGATGACACCCTTGTACATGTAAAATGACCAAAAGAATAGAGCATTTATACAAGCATGTTGATGCAAATACATTTGTGTATACAAGTCAAACTTCCAAGTTTTCACTTTAAGGACAAACTAGAAGCATTGTTTGGAGATCTAGATAAGCATTCAAGTTTGAGAACTTGTTTCTAGATAAATTCATTATATGGATACACATTTTCATATATTAACAAGGGATTTCCATTTTTATGTATCTTCTCCTACTTTTCTAATAAGATGATAAACATGATGCTCTCAAATATGCTTGAATTTAATTTTCACATTTATCAATGTTTTTATGCTATTTAGGATTTTCCATATGTAACTCTAAAGGTAAGAATTTAGCAAGGGATAGAAAAGTAAATCATTTGAAATTCCCTCATAAACAAAACTAATGTAATGCCAAATGAAATTACAAATGATCATATGCTTTGAATCCATACCATTTTTAAGTTGATTACATTGTCTAAGCACTGAATATTTTGTTTTTCATAAGAAAAAGTATTCTTTCTTACTATAAAGGTGAGAGGAAAAAGGGTTGAGGATGAAGCTTACCAAAATTTATACATGTACAATGGGTGGATACAACAACAGGTGTTATAATGTGAATAATATTTATTTAACTAATTGATGGGAACTAACCATCAAGATTAGGTTCTTCTATAGGAATTTGTAACCACCCATATTGACCTTAACTATAATGGTATCTTCCGATAATTAATGGCGCCCATGAAGAGTGATGTTGACCTATGGGAGACAAACATGGAAATGAAATCTATAAAATGGATATAAAAACATCGTTAGTATTGGTAAGGAATATAAATTATTAAAACTTCAAACATACTTGTAATAAGTGCACCCATAATGAAATCAAAAGATTCAGTGCCTCATAGTTGAAATGCGTTCCGAATTAGGATGGAATTATTATGAAAATGTTGGGTATATGTTATATTATTTTCATGATTAGACGCACATGTGATTTAAATGCATAATGAGAAATGGGATGTCACAGTGGGGTCTTAACCCCCCTAAAAAATATTTCAATGGTTTTTAATGTTCACTTTTGACGATTTTCAACACAGAATTTTCACTTTTGGTGGTTTTATGAGACACAATTATTGTAGTCCATGGTAATGTAATTCTAATTATATATATATATATATATATATATATATATATATATATATATATATATATATATATATATATATGATTAATGGATCTATGGTTAATGGATTCCATATAATGTACAAATTGTATTGTAACATTGTAAAGTAATATTATATAATGAAAAATATTTCTAGTTTTCCAAATTTGGATTTCCTTGGTAAGATCTTTATTTTAAATGTTTATGTGAGTCGTTGCATTTTTTCTGTCTTACTTTTTTTCTCTCTTTTATTTTGAAGAGTGGCTTTTTTATCACTCTACCCATTTTTTTCACCCTTTATACTCAATATCTCAATACACATTGCATCTCCAATGTTTGTTTACTCTCCACCTTTGAAAACAATGGGAGAGGGATATAAGAGGCTACTGATATTAATTTTGATGCTTGTTGGTACCACTTTATTGAAATGATAACAATTGAAGGCAAATATAGAAAGACTTAGGAAACATGCAAATTTTCCATCTCATAGTACATTATAATACGCTTTTCTCCCCTTAAACATTTTGCCTCTCATTCCGATACAAGTATTTTTCTTTTGTATCGATTATCCTACTATAGGAATTGACTTTGCAATTGATTACCTAGACAAGCCTACTTTAGTTTATCCTAGCCTACACCACTATATACTACTCTAGCCTATAATATCCTACTCTAGTCCTAGACTAGCATATCCTATTCTACTCTAGAGTAACTTATCTAATCCAACCTAACTTAACCTACCCTTCCCTACTCTTTCTAACTCTACTATATCCTAGCCTAATCTAACCTAGTTTAGGTTGGCCTACTCTAGCATAGCTTACCCTAGACTACTCTACCCCAACCTACCCTAGCTTAGAATAGCCTGGCCTAGCCTACTCTATCTTGGCATGCTTTAGGTTAGCCTAGTCTAGCATAGCTTAGCCTAGCTTAACCTACTCTACCCTACCCTACTCTAGCCTAACCTAGTCTAGCTTACTCTAGTGTATATTAGCCTAACTTACTCTAGCTTAGCCTAGCATACTCTAGCCTAAATGACTATATATTAGCCTACTTTAGCTTATCATAGTCTAGCCTACACTAATCTATCATGACATACCCTACTCTATATTAGCCTACTCTAACCTAGCTTATTCGGGACTACTCTAACATAGACTAGCCTATCTTGCTCTACCCTAACATACTCTAGCCTCACCTACTCCATCCTAGCCTAGCATAGCCCATCATAACCTACTCTACTTTAGCCTAGCCTAGCCTCAGCTATCCTAGCCTATCCAACTCTATCCCAGTCTAGCCTTGCCTAGCCTAGCCTTGCATAACCTTGCCTAACATAGCCTAACTTGCCCTAGCCTAGCATAATCTACTCTAGCATAGCCTAATCTAGCCTACAATAGTCTACCAAAATTTAGCCTTGCATACTCTAGCCTAGCTTACTCTAGAATAACCTAGCCAAGCCTAGCCTAGCCTAACCTACTCTAGCCAAGCCTAGGCTAGCCTACATTACCCTAGAATACTCTTTCCTAGCCTAATCTATCATAGGCTATTGTTTCCTATTCTACCCTAATCTACTCTATCCTAGCCTAGCTTGCTCTAGTCTAGCCAACCCTACTCTAGCCTAGAAAAGCCTACTCTAGCCTACCCTAATGCAACCTACTATACCCTAGTCTATCTTATGATAGCCTAACCTAGCCTAGCCTACTCTACCCTAGCCTAGCTTACCATAGCCTATCCTGGCCTAGCATTCGTAATCTAGCATAGCTAGTGTAGCCTACTCTAACCCAACCTACCCTACTCTATCCTAACTTAGACTAGCTTACTCTAGCATAACCTACTCTCACCTAACCTATTCCATGCTAACTAAGCCTAACCTAACCTAGCTTAGCCTAACACAGTTTAGCCCAACTTACTATATCCTACTAACCTAACCTAGCCTAGCTTATAGTACCCTACTCTTCTACCCTATTCTAGGCTCATAGCTAGCTTGGCCTGGCCTAGCCTAGGCTAGATTATACTAACCTACTCTAGGCTACCCTAGCCTACCTTATCCTACTGTAGCCTAGCTTATACTAGCCTACTCTAGGCTACCCTAGCCTACCCTAACCTAGTCTAATTAAGCCCAGAATAACCTAGCCTACTCTACTCTAGCATACTATAGGCTACCCTAACCTAGCCTTCCTTAGCCTACTCTAGCCTAGTCTACCCTACCCTACCCTACCATAACTTAGCCAACTCTAGCCTACCCTAGCTTAGCCTATTCTAGCCTAGTTTAATCTAACATCACTTGGCATAGCCTACCTAGTATAGTCTAGCCTAACCTAACCTAACATACTCTAGTCTAGCCTAAGGTAGAGAAGCCTACTCTAGCTTAGCCTAGCCTAGCCCAATCCAACATACTCTACCCTAGCTTACCCTAGTCTAGCCTACTCTTGCGTAGCCTATTCTAGGTTAGCCTAACCTATTCCAGTGTCCTAGCCTAGGCTACTAGCCTACCATAGCCTACCCTAGCCTAGCCTACTCTAGCCTATCATAGCCTACCTTAGCCTAATCTATCCTAGCCTATCATGGCCTAGCCTACTCTAGCTTAGCTTACTCTAGCTTAGCCTACTCTAGTATACGCTAGCCTAACCTTTTGTACTCTAGCCTAGCTTAATCTAACCTAACCTTCTCTACACTCACCTAGCCTAGCCTAGCCTACTCTAGCCTAGCCAACTTTAGCCTAGCCTACCCTAACCTAGCCCACTCTAGCATAACCTACTCTAGCCTACACTAGTTTACCATAACCTACTTGATCCTAAGCTAGCCTAGCTTACTCTAGCACAGCCTAACCTTGCCTAGCCTATCCTACTCTAGCCTAACCTACTCTAACCTATCCTACTCTAGACTAGCCTAACCTACTCTAGTCTTGCTTACTCTGGCCTAGCCTAGCCTATAATACAATTTCCTACTCTAGCCTACTCTACTATTTCTTAGCCTAAAGCAACCTACTATTTCCTATCCTCGCTTTAGCCTACTCTTTTCTAGCCTAGCCTCCTCTTGCGTGGCCTAGCCCATGCTACCCTAGCCCTCCTCTCGCGTGGCCTAGCCTATGCTACGCTATCCTACCCTACTCTAGCCTACTCTATCTTAACCTAATGTACTATACCCTAGCCTACCCTACTCTAACCTACTCTAGCCTAACCTAATGTACTCTAGCCTAGCCTGGCCTACTCTACTCTAGCCTAGCCTACCATAGCCAAGCCTAGCCTACTCTACTCTACTCTACTCTAGCTTACTCTATCCTAGCCTATTTGATCTTTCCCTAGCCTAGCCTAGCCTACTGTACTGTACTCTACTCTACTCTAGCCTAGCCTAGCCTACTCTACTCTAGCCTAACCTAGCCTACTCTAGCCTATCTGATCTTAGCCTAGCCTAGCCTAGCCTACTACTCTACTCTACTCTACTATATGCTACTCTATTCTAGCCTGGCATACTCTACTCTACTCTACCCTACCCTACCGTACCCTAACGTAGCACTCTAAAATATAAAACTATAATTGTATGAAGTAAAAACATAGCTCAAAATCATTTGCAAATAACTAGATATCTAAATTAAGTAGTTAGAGAAATTAAACTTTTTTTACATATAGATGAAAAGCATAAAATATAAAAAGAATTTAGAGCCTCAACACCACTTCAATAATTTTATAAAGTGCCCTTCCCTACCCTAGCACTCTAAAATATAAAAGTATAATTGTATGAAGTAAAAACATAGTTCAAAATCATTTGGAAATAACTAGTTATCTAAAGTAAGTAGTTAGAGAAATTAAAACTTTATTACATATAAATGAAAAACATAAAATATAAATAGAATTTAGAGCCTCAACACAGCTTCAATAATTTTATAAAATTCCATTCCCTACTCTAGCACTCTAGAATATACAAGTATAATTGTATAAAGTAAAAACATAGTTCAAAATCATTTGAAAATAACTAGTTATTTATATTAAGTAGTTAGAGAAATTAAATTTTTATTACATATAAATAAAAAGCCTAAAATCTAAATAGAACTTAGAGCCTCAACACTGCTTCAATAATTTTATAAAATTCCCTTTTATGTTTAATTATTCATTTTTGAATTAAAATAAGAATATTTTCTAAATTTAAATTTTTTTATTGAGAAATATTTGTTCTGTTCTCAAAATATTTTTAAATTAGATAATAAAAAATAAAGTAAATTCTTTCACTCCAAATTTATAAGAGCACAATCATGTAAATAAAATATGAAAACACAAACCCAAAGTCAAAGATTTAGAATTAAAATGACATTAAAACTAACACAGAAATAAAAGCTCGTAAAACCTATTAACATAAAAATAGATTTCATAAAACTGACATAAAATAGGCTTCATTACTAGTAATAAACGCATAAAATACTCTCATATAAAAGTAAACGCATAAAATACTCTCATATAAAAGTAACAAAAAATAGGCATTATTAAAATTAAATGGTCGGAATATTCTTCTCAAATAAAATTTTGAATGAAGTGATCATCATTTAACCTAACATTCTTTTCTGCAATGAAGGGAAACTCTAGCAGCCTGAAAAGACCCTAACAAACGATAGATGACTAGTTTTGAACGTTGATTACATTTGAAAAGTCCAGGATTTCAACCAGTCGGCCCCATCGAGTGCCTCAGGTTCTTGTCCTCTACGTTCGCAAGATCGCGAGTTCGAATCCTGCATGCAGCTCTGAGGTCAAATTCGCAGCTAGTGTGCGGGAAGAGTTCTACGAGCAGTCGGTCTATGAACTATGCGGAGAAGTTATGAAGGACAAGCTCTACAGATCAGATCAGATGGGCACCCAGAGGCACTGAGCTCATGGCCAATATGCGCGTCTTGTTGGGGCCATGTGGCATTTGTTGTATCTTCACAAAGACGTTGCGATGCACAGAATGGGAACAACGCGATGTGCACAGAGACGTGAAGGCGAGCAATATGTTGATGGATGTGGAGCTCAATGGCCGACGCGGGGATTTCAGCCTCGCTCTCCTATACGGGCACAAGAAAAATCCTCAGACGGACAAGCTCGTCAACGCTTCAAGGTGCCTTACTTCTAAGCTCAGCGCGCCAGAAAGGAAACCACGAACTCTGATGTGTACAACTATGTTACTCTGCTTCTGGAAGCAAGCCCGTTGAGCCCAATTGGTGTTCAGAAGAGCCTGATTTTGTAGAAATGGTTTTGCGGATTTGAAGCGAACGGGATCATTTTGGAGGCTGTGGATCAGAGCCTTCGTGGTGAATATGTGGTCAGAGAGATGGAGATTGTGTTCAAGTTGGGTAAGTTTTAACGACCTACCTCCAAATTTGAAATAAGGCGACATATGGCCAAGGGCATTCTCTAAAAGAGTGATTTATTTGACATATGGCCAAGGTCTTGCTATCTACGATGTTTGAGTGCACATCATGATAGGAAGGCTTTTGGAATGGTTGCAGGGTGCAGGAGCTGGTTGTTGCACTTCTTGGTTAAAACCTAAAATGAATATGTTTTCTTTTTTAGGTTAAAATCAAATTTCTCTAACTAAAACGAAAATCATTTTGGACACTTCTAGACATGAGAAAATACTCCTTGAAATCGACACAAGATTTGAAGAAAAGGAAATTGTTCAATGCAGTTTACACAAAGATTCTTCAATGCATTCCCAGCAACAAAGATTTTCGCAAACAGGGATATCGTTCAACAATAACAATTTTCTTTTTGCAGGGATAATCATTCAACAATAACAAAATTATTTTCGCAGGGATGTCATTCAACAAAAAAAATATTTGTATGAAGTAAAGAGTGTTAAACTAATTAAACCAATTGTTCGCAAGATAAAATAATCCTCACCAGAGCACAGTTGCAGTTGCAAAGCAATAATTCCAAGCTGTAGCCGTGTTTGAAACCAGGATTGCAGGAAACACAAAGGTTGGAAAGATCCAGCATACCATCCTCAAAATGGAATCATCGTCCCAAAATAATGGGTCCTCCAACAACGCATCCTAAACAACAATTGAACAATCATCCTCCAAATATAATTGGTGATCCAACAGAGTGTCTTCAAAATATAATTGAACGATCACTGTCCAGCCGTGACACAGAGTGTTTGGAATACTCATGAAGGGATCAAATATCTAGCTGTTGGCCCGTGACACAGAGTGTTTGGAATACTGATGAAGGGATCAAATATCTAGCTGTTGGCCGGAATCATCGTGAACGGATCTCAAATCCTTGTGAAGCGATCAATTATCTAGTTGTTGGCCAGTTTGAAAAAGAAAAATAACAGAACAGTCAAATCTTGAAAGCTGTTGGCCCATTGAAAAGCAAAAAAAACCTAAATGGTACAATGGGAAAAAAGATGCTTTTCTTGAGAAAGTCCACCGATAGAATAGAAAAAGGATAGAATAGAAAAAGCCATAAATTATCACTTCCCACTCATTATAATATAATATTTAATGTCATTATAATAATTATATTAAAAATAGTTTAATTAAATAACTATAATAATAATATTTATAATATTTTTATATTATTATAATATTTAATTGTATTATTAAAATAAGTATAATTCAGATTAGTCTATATTTTGAAAAGAAATTATTTTCTAGGATTTATATATTATATAGAATTTATAGTTTTAATTATGTGAGAAAAATTGATAGTTAAATTTCATCTAGCTATTTGAAAATTATTTTAATTTAGTTATAAATAATATTTAAAAATAAATGAATAAATTATTTTTTAATTGAATATTTATTTATTTATTAATATTTTATAATTTTAAAATAATTTTATTAATGTAAATAATCTATTAATTTCAAAGATAAGTTTCACTAGCCACATTATCACTCAATCTTGTGGCTATGTAGTTGTATATGCGGAAGAGTTATCAACCTTCGTTGGTAAATATCTATTAGACTTTAGTTTAGTAGAGTTTCCAAGTTTGGTAGGCTCCATCCACCCATTTTTCATCATACGTGGAATTCAAAACATATACATATGCCTTATCATATGCATATCACACCTTCCAGTCATGTCTTGATGGTTAATTCATTGCATTGTTGTTCCATAAGTTGTCTATTAAATCCCAATCAATGCCACCTGTTTGACCGAATTAAAGCTTTTGGTGCTTTAAGATGCCATGTGGTAGCCCCCCTTTGGAGCACCTAATCTTCCAACTATGTTTCCATATCTTTCCGCTTGCACTTTCCTTGTCAATCGCTGACTCTACTGATGTGTCATCTACACACCATGCCTAGTGTTAGTTCTAGAATGTGCCACATCACCCTTTGACTTTAACTTTGTGCCCATTGGTCAAAATATTCAAACTCCCATATCTTTTGCATGCATACTCCATTCAACACAATTTAAGCTACATTGGAATTACCTTATCGAGCTCTTCAATGAGCCGCTATTTCCATTAGCTTTTCAGAACTTTTTAATTTTATGCCTTTTAATTAGGATCCTCTGAGATCACCTAGAAAATATTAGCCTAACCTACCCTGGCTTATCCTCCTCTAGTATGTCCCTCTCTAGCCTAGACTATGCCAACCTAACATAATATAGAATATCTTATCATACCCTACTTTAGGTTAGCCTACTCTAGCCTACTCGTGCTTATCATATCCTAGCCTACTCTAGCTTAGTCTACTTTAGCTTAACCTTCTCTAGATTA
The DNA here is from genome assembly GCA_031772625.1 of Pinus tabuliformis. NCBI lineage: Eukaryota > Viridiplantae > Streptophyta > Pinopsida > Pinales > Pinaceae > Pinus > Pinus tabuliformis. The sequence goes on along the minus strand of CM062816.1, from coordinate 1,545,373,345 downwards.
GCTTACCATAGAATACTCTAGCCTTCCATGGCCTTACTTTTACTATTCTAACCCACTATAACCTACTGTCCTTTAGCCTACACTAACCTACTCCAAGTTAGCATATTCCATCTTACCCTAGTCTCTCCTAGAATAGGCTACCCTATCTTACTCTAAGCCTATGTTAGCCTAGCCTATAGTTTATCCTAGCCTAACCCACTCTAAACTACTCTAGCCTAGCATATCCTACTCTAAGCCTAAACTAGTGTATCCTATACTACTCTAGAATAACTCATCCAATGCAGCCTAACTTAACCTACGCTTCCCTACTCTTCCTAACTCTGCTATATCCTAGCCTACTCTAGCCTAGTTTAGCTTAGCCTACTCTAGCCTAGCTTACCCTAGCCTACTCTAGCCCAAGCTACCCTATCTTAGAATATCCTAGCCTAGCCTACTCTATCTTGGCATGCTTCAGCTTAGCCTAGCACAACCTACTCTACCCTAGCCTACTCTAGCCTAACCTAGCCTTCCTAGCTCTAGTGTATACTAGCCTAGTTTACTCTAGCCTAGCCAAATCTAGCCTAGCCTAGCCTACTCTAGCCTAAATGAGTCTACCCTACTCTAGCCTAAAGGACTATATCTTAGCCTAATTTAGCTTATCATAGTCTAGCCTACTTTAATCTATCATGACATACCATACTCTAGATTAACCTACTGCAACTTAGCTTATTCTGGACTACTCTAACCTAGACTAGCCTAACCTACTCTACCCTAACATACTCTAGCCTCACCTACTCCATCCTAGCCTATCGTAGCCCATCATAACCTACTCTACTTTAGGCTAGCCTATCCTGGACTAACCTAGCCTAGCCAACTCTATCCTAGTCTAGCCTTGCCTAGCCTAGTCTAGCATAACCTGACCTAACATACCCTTACTTGGCATAGCCTGGCATAACCTACTCTAGCATAGCCTAATCTAGCCTACTCTAGCCTACCGTAATTTAGCCTTTTATACTCTAGCCTATTCTATCCTACTCTAGCGTAGCTTACTCTGGACTAACCTAACCAAGCTTAGCTTAGTCTAACCTACTCTAGCCAAGCCTAGGCTAGCCTACTCTAGCCTAGCCTACTCTTTCCTAGCCTAATCTATCATAGGCTATTGTTTCCTATTCTACCCTACTCTACTCTAGCCTAGCCTAGCCTGCTCCACTCTAGCCAAGCCTATTCTGGCTTAGGTAAGCCTACTCTAGGCAGGCCTACTCTAGCCTAGGCAAGCCTACTCTACCCTAGCCTAGCTTACCATAACCTAGCCTAGCCTAGCATTCATAATTTAGCATAGCTAGCCTAGCCTACTCTAACCCAACCTACCCTACTCTATCCTAACCTAGCCTAGCTTACTCTAGCATAACCTATTCTGTCCTAACCAAGCCTAGCCTAACCTAGCTTAGCCTAATGCACTATAGCTTAACATACTCAAGTCCAGCCCAGCCTACTAACCTAGCCTAACCTAGCTTATACTACCCTAGTCTAGTCTAACCTACTCCAGGTTCATAGCTAGCCTGGCCTAGCCTAGCCTAGCCTAGCCTAGATTATACTACCATACTCTAGGCTACCCTAGCCTACCTTAACATAGTCTAACCTAGCTTATACTAGCCTACTCTAGTCTACCCTACTCTAGGCTACCCTAGCCTACTCTAACCTAGTCTAATTAAGCCCAGCATAGCCTAGTCTACTCTAGTCTAACCTACTATAGGCTACCCTAACCTAGCGTTCCTTATCCAAATCTAGCCTATCCTACCCTAGCCTACCATACCCTACCATAACTTAGCCAACTCTAGCTTACCCTAGCTTAGCCTATTCTAGCCCAGTTTAATCTAGCCTCACATGGTATAGCCTACCTAGCATAGTCCAGCCTAGCCTAGCCTAACCTACTCTAGCCTAGCTTAACCTACTGTAGCCTAGCCTAGCGAAATCTAGCCTAAGCTAGACAAGCGTACTCTAGCTTAGCCTAGCCTAGCCCAGCCCAACATACTCTACCCTAGCTTACTCTAGCCTAGCCTACTCTTGTGTAGCTTATTCTAGGTTAGTCTAACTTATTCTAGTGTTCTAGCCTACCATATCCTACCATAGCCTACCCTACCCTAGCCTACTCTAGCCTAGCATAGCCTACTCTGGCCTAACCTACTCTAGTCTAATGTACTTTAACTTACCCTATGCTAGCCTACCTTAGCCTACACTAGCCTACTATAGTTTAGCCTACTCGAACCTAGCCTACTCTTGCCTAACCTATCCTACTCTAGCCTACCCTAGCCTAGCCTACCTTAGCCTAATCTATCCTAGCGTGGCCTAGCCTACTCTAGCATATGATAGCCTACCCTTTTGTACTCTAGCCTAGCTTAGTCTAACCTAGCTTTCTCTAGACTTGCCTAGCCAAGACTAGCCTACTCTAGCCTAGCCTAGCCTCGCCTATCCTACTCTAGCCTAGCCTACTTTAGCCTACCCTACCCTAGCCTAGCCCACTCTACCCTAGCCTACTCTAGCCTACCCTAGTTTAGCATAACCTACTTGATCCTAAGCCAGCCTAGCTTACTCTAGCCCAACCTAACCTTGCCTAGCGTAGCCTACTCGAGCCTAACCTACTCTAACCTATCCTAATCTAACCGAGTCTATCCTACTCTAACCTAGCCTAACCTACTCTACTCTTGCCCACTCTAGCCTAGCCTACCCTATAATAGAGTTGCCTACTCTACCCTACTCTACTATTTCTTAGCTTAACCCAACCTACTCTTTCCTATCCTCGCTTAGCCTACTCTAGCGTAGCCTACTCTTTTCTAGCCTAGCTTAGCCTTCTCTAGCATGGCGTAGCCTATGCTACCGTAGCCCTCCTCTAGCGTGGCCTAGCCTATGCTACCCTAGACTACCCTACTCTAGCCTACTCTAGCCTAACCTAGCGTACTATAGCCTTGCATATCCTAGCCTAGTCTAGCATGGCCTAGCCGATGCTACCCTATCTTAATATATTCCTAGCCTAACACTAGACTACCATATTCTAATCCAAGATAGCCTACCATATCCTATTCTATCCTAGACCTACCCTATCCAAACCCACTCTAAACTAGATTATTGTATCTTAGCTTAACCTAGCTTTGCCTACTCTAGACAAGCCTACTCTAGCCTCAACTAGCCTAGACCTAGCCTACTCTAGACTAGCTTAGCCTAGCATAGGATACTGTAGCTTACACTAACCCACTCTAATTTTAGCTTAGCTTAACTTAGCCTAGCCTACTCTAATCCCATTTAGATGTATACAAATTTATATATACATATGTAGTTAAGACATTTAATACAACACATATTTAAAATCAATTTTAAAAAACATTTACGTTATAATTTATTTTTATAATATATATTTAAATATAAAGCAATATTGCTTTATATTATATATAAGCTAAAACATCTTTCATGGTATATAATATTATCTTTTTGTATTATTAATAAATTATAATGTAGAATTTAATAAAATATAAATGATCTAAATTTTAAAAAGACCGAAAAATAAAATAAAATAAAAAATTATATTAATAAAAAAATTATATAGAAAATATTATTTTGAGCATAACAAATTACATAACTCATGAATTACATAACTCATGTTCATAATTGAGAGAGATTAAATGAGACGAAATCATTATTTGAATTTAAACATTTGAATCTCTATTAAAATAAACTTAAATTTAAATTAAAGTATCAATTGACAAATCCATGATACCATGCTCTCGAGTGTTGTCAATATCGTTAATTAATCATTACAAACTTTGTTGCGAATCAAACTAACGTCACCCTTGATTACAAGAATGATAGGGTGTGATTGATTACATTCACTAACCATAACACTCTCGATTACAAGAATGGCGGGGTGTGGTTGATTACATTCACTGACCATAGCCCGGAATTGTTAAAGTCGTAATTTAATTATCCCGACAAATTGTCTGGAAAGTTATGGAAATTGCGGTCATATTTAGAGAAAATTGGGTATGAATTTTTGTAAATCCAAGCTGTAGATGTTAAACTTCAAAATTTTAGGTGTCGTAGACGTTTTTGATGGTGCTGAATCCATTTCCACCATCAAAAACACTGTTCAAACACCACATTTTAAACACTGCCTCTACAAGGTTTTATGAATTTTTTCATTTCCACCATCAAAAACACTGTTCAAACACTACATTTTAAACAGTGCCTCTACAAGGTTTTATGAATTTTTTTTACCGACATTCCGGCCACTTTTGATTGTCCAAGCGCACGATTCCATTGTTAAATGATATTTTTCATTTAAATTTAAATTTATTATATATTTTTTAAATAAGTAAGTAATGGTTTTTAAATTTATTATATATTTTAATAAAAATAACAAATCAAATAAAATTTTATGTTTTAACTCAGGCCACGCCAAACTATATAAGTAAGAAACTAATTTAAATAAAACAAAATTAGAGGCTAATTACATTGAAACTACACTAGTCCAGAAACGAAAGTTAAACGCATTGGAACGTTGATGGTGTGTACATGCATATCAAATTTCATGCAGATTAAACTTCGGCAAAGAATGAGAAAACATGGATGGATAGATAAAGGAATAATATGAACAAATAGAATAGTTACAGAATAGTTACTGGATTAGTAGAACAATAACTATTGGATGGATGGGATAAGCTCAACAATAACTATGGGATGGATCGATAACATGTTGAACAATAACTATCAGATGGATCGATAACTCAGCTAACTATCAGATGGATCGATAACTCAGCTAAAGAAATCAATAGAAACTACTTTTAAACGATTAAAAGAAAATACCTGTGTGTGATTTGACACCGTTGTTTCCGTCATTACAGGGCTGAAGGGAGGAATTACGGTTGAAGAAATTAACCTACACAAAATTGAAACGAAAGGACTGGGTTCTCCCTTGAGCGCAAAGTTTAGCAGAAATGTACACGTAATTAGATCTCTCGATTAAAAGAAAATACTCATAATCGAATATACTTATTACAGGGCTTGTTTGACATTTGGCTTTCACTTAATTAAAAGAAAATACCCATTATAGGGCTGGTTTGACATTTCGGTGGTTCGACATGGCTGGTTTGATATTTCGGTTTCCAGCGTTACAGAGCTGAAAGAAGGAAGGAATTTACAAAAAAAAATACTCATTACAGGGTTGGTTTGACATTTAGATTTCCCTCAATTAAAAGTAAATACTCATTACAGGGCTGGTTTGACATTTCCATATCTATCATTTAACAGAGAGAAAAATAACGAAAATACCCTATTTTTGTTGTGGTTTGATTAAGAAGAAATTAACGTAAAGAAATGTGAAATGAAATGAAGGGATGTTGTGGTTTGATTAAGAAGAAATTAACGTAAAGAAATGTGAAATGAAATGAGGGGATTGGTACTTGTAATTGTAATTGAAAACAGATGAAGGAACTCGGTATGTGTAATTGTAATCGGAATTGAAAACATTTACTAATCCATTATATTGAAATTATATCAATTGAAAAAAGAAAATTAAACACTAATCAATAATAACTGGATAAGTAAAAATAACATTAATGAATTTGATAAGCACCAAATAGATAGATGAAATAAAGCGAAAAAAAATCAATAAAAGTCTAGCTTAAAAAACCCAAGTAAAGAAATCAATAGAAAATACACTCACTCAATTAAAAAATTACTTATTAAAAGGTTGATTTGACATTTCGGATTCATTCAATTAAAAGAAAATACTCATTACAGGGATGCTTTGACATTTAGGTTTCGAGCGTTCCAGGGCTGAAAGGAATTAACCTAGAGAAAAATGAAGAAAATACCCCATTCTGATTGTGGTTTGACCAGGAAGAAATTAACGTAAAAAAATCTGAAATGACGGAACTAGGAACTGGGGTGCCGTACCTATAATTGAATCCTGTGCATTGATCATGCTTTACAAACTCTTCAATTGGAGATTGTTGTCCATCGATCCTCTTGAATACCCTGCATCAGATTTGAGATAGATGGACCTGAATTAAAATGGCTGAAATGAATTAAAAATATATTATCGCAAATGAAAAACAGAGCAGAAGTGAATTAGTGATGGTATGTACCTGAAATTAATGACAGAGAGCAGAGCCATTATTGAAAGAGAGCCGTGACAGTTCAGTTGCTGGAGACCGCCCTTGCTTTGACGTTGGGAAGAAAACAAACTCTCACACTCACGCGGCTCAGATTCAGAGATTCATGCACAGGCACAAACATGCATTAGACAGGCACAGAAAGATTTATGCACACGCACATACACACTCATGCATCAGAGAGATTCAGAGGCACAGAAAGACTCATGCACAAGCACATACACAGTCATGCCTCATGCACAAGCACATACACAGTCATGCATCGGGTACACACTTGTTCTTGGACTGAAATGGTCAACCACACCAGAGTAAAGTGTAAAGATAAAATTTATGTAACCTTTTATATATATTAATAGCGTTCATTTCAACGGATACATTGGCCTCCATAACAACCGTTTCACAAACGCACAAATCCCCTATTTCATTCCAGCGGATAGTTTTAAAATTAGCACCGTCCTAAAAAGGAAATTATATTTAGAAAACAGACATGCTTTTATTTTTTCCGAATCTCAACTCAAAGTTCCATAGATTTTAATAGTGTTTCTTTCAATAATACATTAGCCCCATCTTTTGCATAACCGTTTCATAGATTTATAAATCCGCTTTCTTTCCAACTGATACATTGCACTCAACTCCTCTCCTCTCGCTTTCGATATAAGGCAAGTTTTAAAATTGTTTGGCACCACCCCGTCCCAAAAAGGAAAGTTTGTCCCAAAAAACGAAGTATATTTAGAAAGGTGATATTCTTTGTAGTGCCCTTTTTTCTTTTTAATTTTGATTTTTCTGTTTTTGAATTTTGTTCTTGAATTTTACTGACCTTAATTTATAACGAATTTCTGAATTCTGAATTTGATTTTTTCATTTTTTTCCAAATTTAAAATAAATTCTATATGATTTGAACAAAGATTCAAGTATGCTTAGAAAGATGATATGCTTTTTAGTTTTTTTTTTTTTGAATTTTGATTTAAGATTTTGATTTTCCTACTTTTAAATTTTATTATTATTTACTAACTTTGATTTATAATGAATTTGTGAATTTTAAATTTGAATTTTTCACTTTTTTTTTTCAAATTTAAAATATTTTTTTATGATTTGAACAAAGATTTTATAGATATCTATATCGCTCTTTTCAACAAATACATTAGCCTCCATCTCATTTCCTCTCCATTTTGACATGAAAGGAGATTTTTAAAGTAAAATTGGTTGACCCCACTGTCCAAAAAAACGCAGGTATATTTAAATGTTGGGTTGTTTTTTTTTTCCAATTTTCCATTGAATATTTTTGGATTTTCATTTTCTTTTAATTCTTGTTTGTTTATTCAAGGTTTTTTATTTTTTTGCTTTCATATTGTTTTATTACTTTATTCTTATTATTATTATTTATCAGCTTTGATTTATCTTAAATTTGTGAATTCTTAACTTTCTTTTTCAAATTTGTATTAAGTTTCATATTATTTTGACTGAGATTCATTTGAAATTTATGAATCAATAGAAGCTTAAATTAAAATGTTGAAGTTGGAACTCAAATGAATTAGTTTTTTTGGTAACATATGAAGAGTGGTATGAGATGTAAATTTAACATTCAGTTGGTATCTAAAACAATAATGAAGGTATTAGGGTAAGAAGAAGTTAATGTTTGCCTAAGAACTAAAAATTCCAATGATTTCTAAAACAATAATGAAATTTATTTCATGGATCACATGTGACTCAATTCAGTATTTAAATGAATGTTTTATGAATCTATACTCTTTGTCATTGGTACTGTAAACAACTATCTTGATTCCTTGTCTCCTCCCACATCTCTCTTTAATCTCAATTTTTAGTCTACATTTCAGGGAGGCTTTCATTTTTAAAGAATTAAGGAATCATTTTGCTATTGGATGCAAATTTAAGCACCGTGAAGTTTTCCAATAAAGATATTTGGGATAATTTGGAAGGCCCTTCACATGAAACTATCCAATAAAGATATTTGGGATAATTTGGAAGGCCCTTCACATGAAACTACAAATATTGATACGAACAATCTTATTATAAGTCTTGAACAACCTTATACATATCACATGGTTACATTTATATTTTCTTAGGAAAATTCATCAACCATGTTGTATATTTGGGATTATGAAGGAATCAACCATGTTCCCATTAGATAAATCTTTGTGGTATCCATTAATACAAATATCATGAAAAAATGTGTAGCCACAGCGACTAGACTTGTGTATATTTAGGATTTTGAAGGAATTAAGCATGTTCCCATTAGATAAATCTCAACGATACCCATTACTACAAATATCATGACAAAACGTGTAGCTAGAATGTGGTTATCATATTCTCTTTTCAAGTACATTTTTTTCCCTCGAACGTTGAAATCAAACTATAATTAATAGGCTTATACTAGGAAATGAAATTGTAAGCCAAAACGGTAAGGTATGGGTTGTTTTATAAGAAGCAATACAGATTTTTCTTGAGGAAGATGTGAGTGGCAAGAAACTTTGCCAAAGAAAGAGACAGAGATAGTACATATACAATAGAATTTAATATTTTGACTTTTGATATTGCACGAGATCAGTTGAAGACATATTGCTTCAATTGATTCTCTGAGGTGACTCCTTCACCTATCTTAGTGTTGCATCTCATCCATTTGCTGCACCTTACCATGTAGCAACATCATGCTGCGTCATGCATCATCATGCTGCTCATGATCACTATGTTGCCCATACATCATGTTGTCCATGATCTCATACATCATGCTGCCCATGCATCATGTTGCCCATGATCTCATCTGTCATGCTACCCATGCATCATGTTGCCCATTCATCATGTTTCCCATGATCTCATACATCATGCTTCCCATTCATCATTATGTTGCCACCTACAACAAAACAAGTCTCCTTGCTGCTCTACGATGTTTTCGTTGACTGTGTATAGGGCTTCTTGGACAACGTATTATAGTGCCTCCATTTGCGGCTCTTCCATGTTGTGGCTACCATCTATGCCTACTCTCCATCAAGTATGATCAGCAGCTATCTAATGACTGCGGCTGTTCCATATTGTGGCTACCATCTACCTGCGGCTCTTTCATATGACAATGGAGTAGATTAAGGCATCATGCTGACTGTGAATGATCTATGCCTTGCGTATTAAAGTCTCGGCTCCTCTTCCATGTGAAATCATAGAACCATCCGAATATGAGTTCTGTGCTTTTATGGCTACATGAACAGGTCTTCTAGTCAGCGTATGAGTGCTCCCTTGACTGTGTTCATAACTGTTCCATTGACTGTGTCAGAGTTTCTAGACAACGTATGAGTTGTCCCTTGACTGCATTCATTAGGGCTTCTGGATAGCGTTCCCTTGACTGCGTTCATAACTTGACTGCGTGTTAGGGCTTTTGGACAGCATATGAGTGCTCTCCATGTTTTATATGACCAACATATAACATCCTATATGGACAACGTATAATATCCACAAAGAACAGTGTATCCTGCATATGTCCTGTCTTTATGACATATGGCTAGGGCATGTTTGTACTGCGGCTAGGGCATCATACATTAGCATATACTCTCAGCGTTTTCCCCTTCTCCAAAAATCAAAGGACGTGGAGAGGAGATCACATGAGGGGTGTGTCCAAAATGACTTCAAATCCTCTTCTATTTATACTAAAACACAGATGATGAATAGACAACTATTGGGCTTCTAAGCCTACTCAAGTTGCTAGCCGACTTGACAAATTGATTTATAACATAAATAAATTCATAACTTCATAAATACTTATTGGAATCGGATGATCCTTAGATCAATCCTACACCTCTCCATGAGAGGGATCTAATAAAAATATTAGCTGCCATAAATAAGATGACCCACATGGAGTGTGGCCCTAGTTTCCAATTTTAACACTCCCTCTCAACTAGTGAGAAATCCATCTGTTGATTCATATGTCTGACTGTACTATATCTGCCATTAGTGCGCTGCTTAACTCTGCTTTGCTCTTAGCTATGTTGGCTCTGCTCTACTCAGCTCAGCTCTGCCGGCTCTTCTCTGCTCTGCTCTACTTAGCTATGCTCAGTTCAACTGGCTCTGCTCTACTCTGCTTAGCTTTTCCTGGCTCTGATGGCTCTACTCAGCTCTGCTATGCTCTGCTTAGATCTGCTTAGCTCTATTGGCTCTGCTTAGCTCTGCTGGCTCTGCTCTCCTCTGCTTATCTCTCCTGAACTATGAAGAAGAATAATTGATCAAGAATGTCTCATACCATTCTCCACTAACTTAAAGTCAGTCTCAGAGTGCGTACCACTGGTCCCAGACTAGTCTCAACTGACCCAAAGTCATTGTCATAGAGGCTACCACTCCTACTACTAGTCCCAGACCAGTATCATTAGTCTCAGGGAGTGTACCACTGGTCCCAGACCAGTCTCAACCGACCCGAAGTTAGCGTCGTAGTATGTACCACTCTCACTGGTCACAAACCAGCCCTCCACTGACCCGAAGTCAGTGTCATAGTAGGTACAACTCCTACAACTGGTTGTAGACCAGTATCATTGATCCCAGGTCAACGAAGGTCATCCTAGCATAGGGTGTATGGTAGATACAATGATGCGACCATTAGTACTACTATGGTCCCTATCCTCATTTCTGTGCTCATTGATCAGATGAGAAGTACTTCCCATGAGTCCCAGACTACATGGGTAGGATGCCTTGATAGGAGAACTAATCAATCATGTCCTCACAGGAGAACTAATCATCCTGCTACACAATCGTCATGGAGAACACATCATCTAGACCTCACAGGAGAACTAATCATCCTACTGCACAATCGTCATGGAGAACACATCATCCAGACCTCACAGGAGAACTAATCATCCCGCTACACAATCTTCATGGAGAACACATCATCTAGACCTCATGGGAGAAATAATCATCTTTCTACACAATCATCATGGAGAAAATATCATCCAGACATCACAGGAGAACTAATCAACTAACCTGCAGTTGGCTTCTTAAAAATTAGGGATCTAGGTTTATTTATACCCAGGTTGTTATAGCTCTTCTCTCAATAAGTTTTCATTCATATTCTTTCTGATTTAGTCCTGATGATGGACCCCCTTTGGGGTTTGAAACGTTGACAGAATGAACACAAAACTGTGGATAATCTGGATCATACCACTACAAAAAACTACCACAGAAGCTTAAAATCTAACAGAACTAATCATCCTGCTACATAGGAGAACGAATCATCCTATCCCACAAGAGATCAAATCATCTTGTCCCACAAGAGAGTGAATCATCTTGTTCATAGGAGAGCAAATCATCCTATTCACAGGAGAGTGAATCATCCCATCCCAGTACGCGCCACTAGGGGAGGGTGAGTCACCCTGTGGTCGTATGTCGCTCCAATAAGAACCGCAAACCCCCAGAGCTCCCAGAGCTCAATGTAAGCAACATGTACGACTCTTTTACAAGGGTCTCTCGATGACTCCAAGTCATTTGGGAAAATCACAAATTTGATCTTTCCTCTGGGCTTTGAAAAAGTGTAGCGAACTGTACATCATAATAGTGCGATGGAGCCTCCTTGCTCATCGACTTACCATATGCCAGATAAGGTAGTATCTGATTTTTATCTGCTCGAGAAATCATTGAATATGGGATTCCTAAAAAATAAAATCCCACCTTTGGTTGTCACAGAGAATCATAGTGGTATTCATCATGTGTACTCACTGAAGAGTTTCCACAACCAGGCAACTTCATACGAGGTCATACTCATAGTTATGTATCCGGTCTTGGCGATACTTATAACAACCGACTTATGCTTCCTATTCATGCATGATATCTAAGAAGAATCCAAAGAGAACCAACACTCAGAAGTGTTGTAATGATCCTCCACACTACTTGCCCAGTCAACATTTGAATAATCATGCAATTTTCATATTTTTGGCAGTGTATCTCAATCCATGAGAGATTGTGCCCCGAAGATATCTCAGAAGATTCTTGGCACCAATATAGTGAAGCTCAACCAAATATGAGCTCACCATTCTAACTACAAAACATATGTCCAGAATCCAACTCTCTCTTACTTCTTCTAATGAAAGAGTTTGCACGTGTCAGAAATAGTTCGTCTGCATAAGGTGCCGGTATGAGAGGTCTATCATCCACAACTTTCAGGTAATGGTTTGGATTGGTCTCACTTCTAGTGAATCTCAGCTTCATCAAATAGGTATCAATCCTCTCATACTATGCCCTGGGTGTTTTGCTTCAAGCCATAGAGGGCTTTCTTCCAATAAAGATACCTGGGATAATTTGGAAGGCCCTTCGCTTGAAACTACAAATATTGATACAAACAATCTTATTATAAGTCTTGAACAACCTTACACATATCACATGGTTACATTTATATTTTCTTAGGGAAATTCATCGTCATGGTAACCACGCCTGTGTATATCTATAATTCTAAAGGGGTCAACCATGTTCCTATTAGATAAATCTTAGTGGTGCCCATTAATACAAATATCATGAAAAAATGTGTAGCCACAATGACTAGACTTGTGTATATTTAGGATTTTGAAGTAATCAAGCATGTTCCCATTAGATAAATCTCAATGATACCCATTACTACAAATATCATGACAAAACATGTAGCTAGAATGTGGTTATCATATTCTCTTTTCAAGTACAATTTTTTTCCCTCGAACATGGAAATCAAACTATAATTAATAGGCTTATATTAGGAAATGAATTTGTAAGCCAAAATGGTAAGGTATATGTTGTTCTATAAGAATCATTAAGGATTTTTCTTGAAGAAAATGTGAGTGGCAAGAAACTTTGCAAGAGAATTGTGCATTTTTACAACTCACATGAGAAAACATTTGTTTTTGTCCCATGGTTTTTAGCATTAATTTCTAATTCTAACACTACTTTTTTTTTTCTTTTCAAGAAAAACATTCTAAGGAAAGTCAATAAGTGCTTCTCCACATTTGTGGATGACATATTTAATAAATCTATTGGTTTATATTAGTGTAGCTAACCTATGCCAATTTAAGCATGACACGTGTTGCCATAATTCTAGCCAAATGCCCAGTCATTGACTTAATTCAGACACTTGTTGCCATAAATCTAGCCAAATTCACAAAGTCATTGACAACAACCAGTTGAGATAAACCTTTGGGCTAATTCGAGCGCCGCTTGACATGTTATTGCTTAAACATATGCATTTTATTTCTTTACATCTTTCTTTCTTTTAGTTATTCTTTTAGCCTTTTGTAACTTTACTTCTAGATATTAGATATTTTCCTTCTATTGTTAACATGGCTATAGGATCTATCTCAGCTTATTTTATCTACCAATTAATTATGATTTGTGTATTATTGCTAACTATTATTTATTAGTTTTTGCTAAAAAATTGGAGATTTTCAATTTCCCTATCTATTGTTTCGGATGTGCTTGTGTTTTCAGCAATCCATAATTATACAATCCAATTAAAGAGCTTATATAAAAAGCAAGGGAGCTTAAAGACATGACCAAAGAGCTTAAAGAGATGACCAAGGAACTTAGAAAAAGGGTATCTCACTCTACATACTATACCAACCATGAACTAGTGATGAGTAGAACATAGTCCTAAGTTTATTTTTGATATGCTATGACATATTTTATCTGTCAAGGAATAGAAACTCTACAAAGGGAGGTCTTGATTTGGAAGAGATGACACCCTTGTACATGTAAAATGACCAAAATAATAGACCATTTATAAAAGCATGCTGATGCAAAGACATTTTTGTATACAAGTCAAGCTTCCAAGTTTTCACTTTAAGGACAAACCAGAAGCATTGTTTGGAGATCTAGATAAGAATTCAAGTTTGAGAACTTGTTTCTTGATAACTTCATTATATGGATATACATTTTTAGATATTATCAAGGGATTTCCATTTTTGTGCATATTCTCATATATTTTTAATAAGGGGACAAACAAGATGCTCCCAAATATGCTTGAATTTAATTTTCACATTTATCAGTGTTTTTATCTTATTTTAGGATTTTCCCCAAGTAACTGTAGAGGTAAGATTTGAGCAAGGCATAAAAAAGTAAATCATTTGAAATTCCCCCATAAACAAAACTAATTTAATAACAATGGAAATTATAAATGATCATAAGGTTTGAATCCATACCCTTATCAATTTGATTACATTTTCTAAATAGCATTGAAAATTTTGTTTTTTTATAGAGAAAAGTATTCTTTCTTACCATAAGGTGACACGCGAGAAAGGGTTGAAGATGAAACTTACCAAAATCTATACATGCACAATAGGTGGATACACCAACAAGTGTTATTAGGTGAATAATATTTCTTTAACTAAGTGATGGGTACTAACCATCAAGATTTAGGTGTTTCTATAGGAGTTTGTAACCACCCATATTGACCTTAACAGCCATGGCATCTTCCACTAATTAATGGTGCCCTTGGAAAGTGATGATTACCCGTGGGAGATAAACATGGAAATGTAAATGTATAAAATGGTATCTCACTCTACATGCTATGCCAACCACGAATTAGTGGTGACTAGAACATTGTCCTATGTTTATTTTTGATAGTCTATGACATATTGTATCTGTCAAGGAATGTAAATGCTACAAAGGGAGGTCTTGATTTGGAAGAGATGGCACCATTGTACAGGTAAAATGACCAAAAGAATAGAGCATTTATACAAGCATGCTGATGCAAAGACATTTATGTACGAAAGTCAACCTTCCAAGATTGCACTTTAAGGACAAACTAGAAGTATTGTTTGGAGATCTAGATAAGAATTCAAGTTTGAGAACTTGTTTCTAGATAAATTCGTTATATGGATACACATTTTCATATATTAACAAGGGATTTCCATTTTTATGCATCTTCTCCTATTTTTTTAATAATAGGATAAACATGATGCTCTCAAATATGCTTGAATTTAATTTTCACATTTATCAATGTTTTATGCTATTTAGGATTTTCCCTATGTAACTCTAAAAGGTAAGAATTTAGTAAGGGATAAAAAAGTAAATCATTTGAAATTCCCCCATAAACAAAACTAACATAATGCCAAATGAAATTACAAATGATCATATGATTTGAATCCATACCCTTTTTAAGTTGATTACATTGTCTAACTAGCATTGAATATTTTGTTTTTCATAGAGAAAGGTATTCCTTCTTACTATAAAGGTGAGAGGAAAAAGGGTTGAGGATGAATCTTACCAAAATTTATACATGTAAAATAGGTGGATACAACAACAAGTGTTATAATGTGAATAATATTTATTTAAATAATTGATGGGTACAAACCATCAAGATTTAGGTGCTTCTATAGGAATTTGTAACCACCCATATTGACCTTAATTATAATGGTATCTTCCACTAATTAATGGCGCCCTTGGAGACTGATGTTGACCTGTGGGAGACAAACATGGAAATGAAATGTATAAAATGGATATAAAAACATCGTTAGTATTAATAAGGAAAATAAATTATTAAAACTTCAAACATACTTGTAATAAGTGCACCCATAATGAAATCAAATTATTCTGTGCCTCATAGTTTAAATGCATTCGGAATTAGAATGGAATTATTAAGAAAATGTTGGGAATATGTTATATTATTTTCATGATTAGACACACATGTGATTTGTATGCATCATGAGAAATGGGATGTCATAGTGGGGTCTTAACCCCCTAAAAAATATTTCAATGGTTTTTAATGTCCACTTTTGACGATTTTTAACACATAATTTTTACTTTTGGCGGTTTTAAGACAAACAATTATTGTAGTCCATGGTAATGTAATTCTAATTAAATAAATATATATGATTAATGGATCTACGGTTAATGGATTCCACATAATGTACAAATCGTATTGTAACATTGTAAAGTAATATTATATACTGAAAAATATTTCTAGTTTTCCAAATTTGGATTTTCTTGGTAAGGTCTTTATTTTAAATGTTTGTGTGAGTCATTGCATTTTTTCTTTCTTATTTTTCTTCTCTCCGTTTTCTTTTGAAGAGTGGCTTGTCGATCACTCTACCCCTTTTTTTCACTTTTTATACTCAATATCTCAATACACATTACATCTCCAATGTTTCTTTACTCTCCACCTTTGACAACAATGGCAGAGGGATGTAAGATGCCACTGATATTAATTTTGATACTTGTTGGTACCACTTAATTGAAATGATACCAATTGAAGGTAGATATAGAAAGACTTAGGAAACATGCAAATTTTCCATCTCATAGTACATTATAATACACTTTCTCCCCTTAAAATTTTTGCCTCTCCTTCCGATACAGGTATTTTTCTTTTGTATCGATTATCCTACTATAGGAATTGACTTTGTGATTGATTGCCTAGACAAGCCTACTTTAGTTTATCCTAGCTTACACCACTCTATACTACTCTAGCCTAGCATATCCTACTCTAAGCCTAGACTAGTGTATCATATTCTACTCTAGAATAACTTATCTAATCCAACGTAACTTAACCTACCCTTCCCTACTCTTTCTAACTCTACTATATCCTAGCCTACTCTAGCCTAGTTTAGCTTAGCCTACTCTAGCCTAGCCTTGCCTACTTTAGCCTACTCTAGCCTAGCTTACCCTAGACTACTCTAGCCCAACCTACCCTAGCTTAGAATAGCCTAGCCTAGCCTGCTCTATCTTGGCATGCTTTAGGTTAGCCTACTCTAGCATAGCTTAACATACTCTACCCTAGACTACTCTAGCCTAACCTAGCCTAGC
The DNA here is from genome assembly GCA_031772625.1 of Pinus tabuliformis. Lineage (NCBI taxonomy): Eukaryota > Viridiplantae > Streptophyta > Pinopsida > Pinales > Pinaceae > Pinus > Pinus tabuliformis. Next base: position 1,545,356,453 of record CM062816.1, on the reverse strand, counting down.
TTACTCTAGTGTATATTAGCCTAGCTTACTCTAGCCTAGCGTAGCCTACTCTAGCCTAAATGAGTCTACCCTAATCTAGCCTAAATGACTATATCTTAGCCTACTTTAGCTAATCATAGTCTAGCCTACTCTAATCTATCATGACATAACCTACTCTATATTAGCCTACTGTAACCTAGCTTATTTGGGACTACTCTAACATAGACTAGCCTAGCTTACTCTACCCTAACATACTCTAGCCTCACCTACTCCATCCTAGCCTAGCATAGCCCATCATAACCTACTCTACTTTAGCCTAGCCTAGCTTGAGCTATCCTAGCCTATCCAACTCTATCCCAGTCCAGCCTTGCCTAGCCTAGCCTAGCATAACCTTGCCTAACATAGCCTAACTTGGCCTAGCCTAGCATAACCTAATCTAGCATAGCCTAATCTAGCCTACCATAATTTATCCTTGCATACTCTAGCCTAGCTTACTCTAGACTAACCTAGCCAAGCCTAGCCTAGCCTAACCTACTCTAGCCAAGCCTAGGCTAGCCTACTTTAGCCTAGCCTACTCCTTCCTAGCCTAATCTATCTTAGGCTATTGTTTCCTATTCTACCCTAATCTACTCTAGCCTAGCCTAGCTTGCTCTAGTCTAGCCAAGCCTATTCTAGCCTAGGAAAGCCTACTCTAGCCAAGCCTACTCTAGCCTAGCCTAGTGCAACCTACTATACCCTAGTCTAGCTTATGATAGCCTAACCTAGCCTAGCCTACTCTACCCTAACCGAGATTACCATAACCTAGCCTAGCCTAGCATTCGTAATCTAGCATAGCTAGTGTAGCCTACTCTAACCCAACCTACCCTACTCTATCCTAACCTAGACTAGCTTACTCTAGCATAACCTACTGTCGCCTAACCTATTCAATCCTAACCAAGCCTAACCTAACCTAGCTTAGCCTAACACAGTCTAGCCCAACTTACTATATCCTACTAACCTAGCCTAGCCTAGCTTATAGTACCCTACTCTTCTACCCTACTCTAGGATCATAGCTAGGCTAGCCTAGCCTAGCCTACACTAGATTATACTAACCTACTCTAGGCTACCCTAGCCTACCTTAACCTAGTCTATCCTAGCTTATACTAGCCTACTCTATGCTACCCTAGCCTACCCTAACCTAGTCTAATTAAACCCAGCATAGCCTAGGCTACTCCAGTCTAGCCTACTATAGGCTACCCTAACCTAGCCTTCCTTAGCCTACTCTAGCCTAGTCTACCCTACCCTACCATAGCTTAGCCAACTCTAGCCTACCCTAGCTTGGCCTATTCTAGCCTAGTTTAATCTAACCTCACCTGGCATAGCCTACCTAGCATAGTCTAGCCTAACCTAACTTAACCTACTCTAGCCTAGCCTAAGCTAGACAAGCCTACTCTAGCTTAGCCTAGCCTAGCCCAACCCAACATACTCTACCCTAGCTTACCCTAGCCTAGCCTACTCTTGCGTAGCCTATTCTAGGTTAGCCTAACCTATTCTAGTCTACTAGCCCAAGCTACTAGCCTACTATAGCCTGCCATAGCCTACCCTAGCCTAGCCTACTCTAGCCTAGCATAGCCTACCTTAGCCTAATCTATCCTAGCCTAGCATGGCCTAGCCTACTCTAGCTTAGCTTACTCTAGCTTAGCCTACTCTAGCATACACTAGCTTAACTGTTTGTCCTCTAGCCTAGCTTAGTCTAACCTACTCTTCTCTACACTCGCCTAGCCTAGCCTAGCCCACTCTAGCCTAGCCTAGCCTAGCCCACTCTAGCCTAACCTACTCTAGCCTAGCTTACTCTAGCCCAGCCTAACCTTGCCTAGCCTAGCCTACTCTAGCCTAACCTACTCTAGCCTATCCTACTCTAGCCTAGTCTATCCTACTCTAGCCTAGCCTAACCTACTCTAATCTTGCCTACTCTAGCCTAGCCTAGCCTATAATAGAGTTTCCTACTCTGGCCTACTCTACTATTTCTTAGCCTAACGCAACCTACTCTTTCCTATCCTCGCTTAGCCTACTCTAGCGTAGCCTACACTTTTCTAGCCTAGCCTAGCCTAGCCTAGGCTCCTCTGGCATGGCCTAGCCCATGCTACCCTAGCCCTCCTGTGGCGTGGCCTAGTCTATGTTTCCCTAGCCTACCCAACTCTAGCCTACTCTAGCCTAACGTAACGTACTATAGCCTTGCATATCCTAGCCTAGTCTAGCGTGGCCTAGCTTATGCTACCCTAGCTTAATATATTCCTAGCCTAACACTAGACTACCATATTCTAAACTAACATAGCCTACGATATCCTATTCTATCCTAGACCTACCCTATCCAAACCCACTCTAAACTAGCTTATTGTATCTTAGCTTAACCTAGCTTTTCCTATTCCAGACTATCCAGCCTTAGCGAGCCTGGACCTAGCCTAGGATACTCTAGCCTAGACTAACCCACTCTAATTTTAACTTAGCTTAACTTAACCTAATCTACTCTAGCCCCACTTAAATGTATAAAAATTTGTATATACATAATGTAGTTAAGACATTTAATACAACACATATTTAAAATCAATTTTAAAAACATTTACGTTATAATTTATTTTTATAATTTAGATTTAAATATAAAAACAATATTACTTTATATTATATATAAAATAAAACATATTTTATGATATATAATATTATTTTTTTGTATTTTTAATAAATTATGGCGTAGAATTTAATAAAATATAAATGATCTAAATTTTAAAATGATGGAAAAATAAAATAAGTGAATAATATTAATAAAAAAAATTGTGGAATAGTGATAGATTACATTCACAAACCATAACACTGAATTGTTAAATGATATTTCTCAATTAAATTTAAATTTGCTATATATATTTTAAATAAATAAGTAATGGCATTTAAATTTATTATATATTTTAAATAAAAATAATAATTTAAATAACAATTTTCTGTTTTGACTCACGCCACGCCAAACTACATAAGAAATTAATTTAAATAAAACAAAATTACAAACTAATTACATTGAAACTACATTAGTACAGAAACGAAAGTTAAACACATTGGAATGTTGCACGTGTGTACATGTATATCAAATATCACGCAGATTAAACTTCGATATTGAATTAAAAAAAATGCATGGGTGGATGAAGGAATAATATGAACAAATATAATAGTTACTGGATGGGTAGAACAATAACTATTGGATAGAAACTACTATTAGATAATTAAAAGAAAATACCCGTGTGTGGTTTGACACTGCGGTTTCCATCATTACAGGGCTAAAGGAAGGAATTACTGTGGTTTGATTAGGTTGAAGAAATTAAACTAAACAAAATTGAAACGAAAGGACCGGGTTCTCTCTTGAGCGCAAAGTTTAGCATAAATGTATCTGTAATTAAATCTCTCGATTAAAAGAAAATACTCATAATCGAAAATACCTATTACAGGGCTGGTTTGACATTTGGGTTTCACTCCATTTAAAGAAAATACTCATTATAGGGATGGTTTGACATGGCTGGGTTCACATTTAGGTTTCCATCGTTACAGAGCTGAAAGAAGGAATGAACAAAAATACTCATTACAGGGTTGGTTTGACATTTAGGTTTCACTCAATTAAAATTAAATACTCATTACAGGGCTGGTTTGACATTTAGATTTCTATTATTTAACAGAAAGAAAAATAACCAAAATACCTTATTTTTGTTGTGGTTTGATTAAGAATAAATTAACGTAAAGAAATCTGAAATGAAGGGATTGGGTACCTATAATTGTAATTGTAATTGAAAATATTCACTAACCAATTATATTGAAACTATACCAGTTGAGAAACTAAAGTTAAACACATTAAAATGTTGAAAATGAGAAACTAAAGTTAAATAAATTAGAATGTTGAAAATGCATACATGCATATTAAATTGAAAATATTCACTAATCAATTATATTGAAACTATACCAGTTGAGAAACTAAAGTTAAACACATTAAAATGTTGAAAATGAGAAACTAAAGTTAAATAAATTAGAATGTTGAAAATGCATACATGCATATTAAATTTCATGATGAATAGAGAAACATGTATGGATGAATGAATAATTTGAACAAATGGAATAGTTACTAGATAAATAGAAATGAGATTAATGAATTTCGTCAGCACCAAATAGAAAGATGAGATAAACGAAACAATAAGTCAATAGAAGTCCAGCTAAAGAAAACCCAAGTAAAAAAACCAATAGAAAATACACTCAATTAAAAAAGCATACTTATTACAAGGTTGATTTCACATTTCGCATTCATTCAATTAAAAGAAAATACTCATTACATGAATGCTTTGACATTTAGGTTTCGAGCGGGCTGAAAGGAATTAATCGAGAGAAAAATAAAGAAAATGCCCTATTCTTGTCGTGGTTTGATTTGGAAGAAATTAAGGTAAAGAAATCTGAAATGAAGGAGTTGGGGTACCCGTACCTGTAATTGAATCCCTGTGCATTGATCATCCTTTATGAACTCTTCAATTGGAGGTTGTTGTCTATTGATCCACTTAAACACCCTGCATCAGATTTGAGATAGGCGGACCTGCATAAAAATGGCTGAAATGAATTAAAAATATATTATCGCAATTGAAAAGCAGAACACAAATGAATTAGTGATGGTATGTACCTAACATACACAAATGAATTAGTGATGGTATGTACCTAACATTAATGTGGGAGAGCAGAGCCATTATTGAGAGATAGTCGTGATGGTTCAGTTGCTGGAGACCGTCCTTCCTGTGAAGAAAACATACTCACACTCACTTGGCTCAGATTCAGAGATTCATGCATAGGCTCAAACATGCATTAGACAGGCACAGAGAGATTCATGCACACGCACAGACACACTCATGCATCATATTCACAGGCAAAGAAAGACTCATGCAAAAGCACATACACGCTCATGCATCAGGTACAGACTTGGACTTGGACTGAAATGCTCAACCACACCAGAGTAAACTTTAAACATAAAATTTATGTAACCTTCCATAGATATTAATAGCATTCCTTTGAACGGATACAGTGACCTCCATAACAACCGTTTCACATACACAAATCCCCTATTTCATTCCGGCTGATAGTTTTAAAATTGGCACCGTCCTAAAAAAGGAAATTATATTTAAAAAGCAAACATGCTTTTATTTTTTTTAAATTTCAACCCAAGATTTCATAGATTTTAATATTGTTTCCGTTAGCCCCATCTCTTCCGTAACCATTTCACATATTGATAAATCCGCTTTCTTTCCAACTGGTACATTGCCCTCCAACACCTCTCCCCTTGCTTTCGATAGGAAGGAAAGTTTTGAAATTGTTTCACACCACCCTCTCCCAAAACGAAGAGTTCTAAAATTGGCTCCCACCACCCTCCCAAAAAAGCAAGTATATTTAGAAAGTCGATATGCTTTTTAGTCGTCTTTTTAAATTTTGATTTAAGACTTTGATTGTTTTGATTTTGAATCTTATTATTATTTACTAATATTTATTTAAAATAAATTTCTAAATTCTGAATTTCACTTTTTTTTTTTTTTTCAAATTTAAAATAAATTTCATATGATTTGAACAAAGATTCTATAAATATCTATACAACGAATACATTAGCCACCATTTTTTGGCCTCCATCTCATTTCCTCTTTATGTTGACTTGAAGAAGAGTTTCAAATTAAAATTATTTCACCCCACTGTCCAAAAAAAACGCAGGTATATTTAAATGTTGGGCTTTTTTTTTTCATTTTTCCATTCAATATTTTTGGATTTTCATTTTCTTTTAATTCTTGTTTGTTTATTCAAGGTTCTATTTTCCTTTTTTTTTTCCACATTGTTTTATTAGTTTATTATTATTATTATTTATTGGCTTTGATTTCTTTTAACTTTCTGTTTCAAATTTGGATTAAGTTTCATATTATTTTGACTGAGATTTATTTGGAATTTATGAATCAATAGAAGCTAAAACTAAAAGGTTGAAGTTGCAACTCAAATGTATTAGCTTCTTTGGTAACACATGAAGAGTGGTATGAGATATAAATTTAGCATTCAGTTGGTATCTAAAACAATAATGAAGGTAAGGGTAAGAAGAAGTTAATGTTTGCCTAAGCACTAGAAATACCAATGATTTCTAAAACAATAATGAAATATGTTTCATGGATCACATGTGACTCAATTTAGTATTTAAATCAATGTTTGATGAATCTATACTCTTTGTGATTGGTATTGTAAACAACTATCTTGATTCCTTCTCTCCTCCCACATCTCTCTTTAATATCAATTTTTAGTCGACATTTCAGGGTGGCTTTCATTTTTAAAGAATCAAGGAATCATTTTGCTATTAGATGCAAATTTAAGCATGGTGAAGTTTTCTCTAAACCTGAAACGGGAAACTCTAAACCCTAAATCCTAAGCATTTTATAACATTGTAAAAACCATTTTGTAACATTTATTTAAGTGTTTATTAGAGGAATTTACTAAAGTGTTATAAACCCTTAACCCTAAACCCTAAACCTAAAACCCAAAATCAAAACCCAAAACCCAAAACCCTAAGCATTTTATAATGATTTAAAAAAAAAATTGGAAGTCTTATTTAAGCCCTTATTAAAAGCCTTTACTAAGGTTTTATAAACCCTAAACCCTAAATCCCAAAGGCCAAACCGTAAACACTAAACCCTAAGCATTTTATATCATTTTAAAAAGAATTTTTTAACTTTTATTTAAGCATTCATTAAAATCATTTACTAAAGTCCTATAAAGCATCAACCCTAAACACTAAACCACCCTAAACCCTAAACCCCAAACCCTAAACACTAAACCCTAAACCCTAATAATTTTATATCATTTTAAGAGTCATTTTGTAACTGTTATTACAGTGTTTATTAAAATAATTTACTAAAGCGTTATAAACCCTAAACACTAAACCCTAATATCTAAACCCCAAACCTGAAACCCTAAACCCTAAACCTTAAATCGTAAACTCGAAGCATTTTATAACATTTTAAAAAGAGTTTTGCAACTTTTATTTAAGTGTTTATTAAAACCATTTGTTGAACCCCTATAAACCCTAAACCCTAAGCATTTTATAACATTTTAAAAAGAGTTTTTTCACTTTTATTTAAGTGTTTATTAAATGAATTTACTAAATTCTTATAAACCCTAAATCCTAGAACATGAAAACTAAACCATAAACCCCATACCCCAAACCCTAAATACTAATCATTTTATAACATTTTAAAAAGCATTTTGTAACTTTCATTTAAGTGTTTATTAAAATCATTTTCTAAAGTGTTATAAACACTAAACCCTAATAATTTTATAAAATTTTAACAACAATTTTGTAACTCTTTTTAATGTGTTTATTAAAAGAATTTACTAAAGTGTCTTTCAAACCTAAACCCTAAGAATTTTATAACTTTTTAGCAAGTGTTTTGTAACTTCTTTCTAAGTGTTTATTAAAAGGATTTACTAAAGTTTTATAAACCCTAAACCCTAAACTCTAAACCATAAGCATTTTATAACATTCTAAACCCTAAACCTTGAGCATTTTATATAATTTTAAAAAGTGTTTTGTAATCTTTTTTTAAGTGTTTATTAAAAGAATTTATTGAAGTGTTATAAGACCTAAACCCTAAACCCTAAATACTAAGCATTTTATAACATTTTAAAAAGTGTTTTGTAAATTTTTTTAAGTGTTTATAAAAGGAATTTACTAAAGTCTTGTGAACACCAAACCCTAAAATTTAAGCATTTTATAACATTTTAAACCCTAAACCTAAACCCTAAGCATTCAATGACATTTTAACAAGCTTTTTGTAACTTTTTTGAAGTGTTTATTAAAAGCATTTACTAAAATGTTATAAACCCTAAATCTTAAAACGTAAGCATTTTATAACATTTTAAACCCAAAACCCAAAACCCTAAACCCTAAATTCTAAACCCTAAGTATTTTATAACATTTTAACAAGTGTTTTCTTACTTTTTTTTAAGTTTTTATTAAAAGTATTTACTAAAGTGTTATAAAACCTAAACCCAAAACCATGAGCATTTTATATATTTTGAATCCTAAACCCTAAATCCTCAGCATTTTATAACATTTTAACAAGCTTTTTGTAACTTTGTTTATGCTCTTATTAAAAGAATTTATCAAAGTGTTATTAACCCCAAACGCTAAACCATAAACCATATTCCTAAACACTAAGAATTCTATAACATTTCAAAATACATTTTTGTAACCTTTTTAAGCATTTATTAAAAGCATTTAATAAAGTGTTATAACCCTAAACCCTAAACCCTAAAAATTTGATAAAATTTTAACAAGCATTTTGTAAGTTTTATTTAAGTGTTTATTAAAATAATTTAGTAAAGTGATATAAACCCTAAACCCTAAACCCTAAACCCCAAAACCCAAACCGTAAACCCTAAAAACCTAAGCATTTTATGATCTATTAAAAATAATTTTGTAACTTTTATTTAAGTGTTTATTAAAACAATTTACTAAGGTGTTATAAAACCTAAACCCTAAACCCTAAACCCCAAACCATAAACCCTAAACCGCAAACCATAAAACCTCAACCTTAAACCCTAAATAATAAACCCTAAACACTAAACCCTATAAACTAAACCCTAAGGTGCATTTTATAACATTTAAAAAAAAATTGTAACTTTTATTTAAGTTTTTATTAAAATAATTTACTAAATTGTTATAAACCTTAAACCATACACCCTAAAACCTAAACCCCAAAACCTCAACCCTAAACCATAAACAAAAAAAAAACTAAAAGCTAAAAATAAAAGCATAAACCCTAAACCCTAAACCCCAAAACGTGAAACATAAACCCTAAACCCCAAACCCTAAACATTTTATAACATTTTAAAAATTGTTTTGTAACTTTTATTTAAGTGTTTATTAAAATCATTTACCAAAATGTTGTATACCCTAAACACTAAACCCTAAACCCAAACCAATAACCCCAAACCTTAAACCCTAAACCATAAACCCTAAATCCCAAACACCAAACACTAAACCGTAATCATTTTATAACATTTTAAAAAGTATTTTGAAACTTTTATTTAAGTGTTTATTAAAATCATCTACTAAAGTCTTATAAACCCCAAACCCTAACCTATAAACCCCAAACCCTAAACATTAAGTCATAAACCCTAAACCTTAAACCATAAACCCCAAATCGTGAACATTAAACCCTAAACCCTAAGCATTTGATAACAGTTTAAAAAGTGTTTTGTAATTTTTATTTAAGTGTTTATTAAAATATTTTACTAAAGTGTTATAAACTGTCAACCTGAACTGTAAACCACAAACCCTAAACCCTAAACCCTAAACTCTAAACCTCAAACCCTAAACCCTAAACTTTAAACCCTAAACCCTAAACCCTAAATGCTAAACCCTAATTCTCGAGTCATTTTGTTTCTTCCATTAAATTATTATTATTTTTAATGAGTTTGGTTTTATTTAACCCCCAACTATTTTCCATTTGTTTTGGTTTTTCCAATCAACTATTATTATTATTATTTGAATACCAAATGTTGTATGGAAAAAAATCTAAGATTAAATTTTTAGTTTTTATAATCATATCTCTCTCTATTTTTTCTTCATTATAAAACTCCACTCAAGTGTATTCAATTTTGTTATGATCAAATATATATTTTTGGTGTAAGGTAATATTAATTTATTATTGTATTTATGTTGGCTTTTACTTTTTGTAAATCCCTTTGCTTTTAAGTATGGAAATGTATATTTATTTCACCTACATGCATATAAATATTGCACACTTATTACTTTATCAAAAATACTCATGCTACAATGTATTATTTATAAAAATTGTTAAAATGTATATGTTTAGTTTTAGTTTTTTACATTGCACTTTAAATAGCATAATGGGGTGTAATTATTTTATTAATATTGAAAAATGGATTTCAAGTTTATAACGTCTATAAAATTGTATAATATGACCATATATGTCTGTTAAAAGAACTAGTTTCACTTAACACTATGTAATGTTAAGTGAAGTCAAGTTTATAAATTAGATTTAAGATTTAATTTTTAGCCTTAGGATTATGCGAGGGATGGAGGAAAGGAGGGAGGGAGCGATGGTGACATAGAGAGAGATTTTGGGAGACTTAAACATATATTAAGAGGGAGGGTGGGGAGTTAGGGTGGAGAGAATGAGAAAGAGGATGAGAAATGAAAAGAGAGGCGAGGAGAGGAGAGGGAGAGAGAGGAATAAAGGGAAAGAGGAAAGGAGTATGCAGAAGTAAAATGGTAGAGAGAGAAGGAGAGAGATGGAGAGTGAGTGAGGAGGAGGGGGAAAGAGAGGGAGAAGAGAGAGAGGGAAATAAATAGTGAAAGTGGGATATGGGGGAAAGAGGTGTAGTCAGAGAGAGAGAGAGAGAGAGAGAGAGAGAGAGAGGGAGATAGGGAGGGAGAGAGAGTGAATTAGAGAGGAGGGGGAGAGGGAATGAGATAGGGAGTGAGCAAGAGATAGTGGGAAAATGAGAGATGGGGAGAGAAGGGAAGAGTATTGCAAAGGGATAGTGATGAGGATATAATTTCAGAGAGATTATGCGAAAGACACCTTCTGAGAGTAAGAAAGAGCAATACTCGGAGAAAATGAGAGAGGAAGATAGCAAAAGTGAGGGAGAGAAAGAGAGAGGGGGGATGGAAACAGAGAGGAGACACAGGGGAAGGGAGCAGGAAGTAGAAAGGGAGTGAGCAAGAGATAGAGAGAGATAGAGGGGGGGAAAAAGGAAGCAGGGGAGAATGAGATGGTGATATATTGATAGAGAGAGAGATACAGAAGGTTACAGTGTTAGAGAGAGAGAGTCTGAAAGAGACATAGTAAGAGTCAAAGAGAATGACTGAGAAACAGGGTGAGAGAAAGATAGCAGGAGTTATAGGGAGTTAGAGAGAGAAAGAGAGAGGGACAAAGGGGTGGAATGTGTGAGGTATAAGGGAGATATTTCATCTCCACAGAGCACAACTACTATCAGTTCACTAATGACGAACCTCAGGGACCTAGCTTACATCGTGAGAGGATATCTTTCATCTCCATGGATGCACAACTACTATCAGTTCACTAATGAGGGACCTCATGGACCTAGCTTACATCCTGATAGGCTACACGTGTGATTCATTAGTGCGAGAAATCATAGTGTATTCATATTCTAGGAGGCCCGTACAATTGCTCAGAATTTGAGTAAACCTGTTGCTTCAATATAACTTCAATATAATACGAAGTCCGCAAAATTGCAAATAATTTCAGTAGAAACCTTTCATGAGTATAATATTAAGTGGGATTTAAAAGAAACAAAAAACTAGTAAGCCTGCGAAGTTGTGCATAAATTGAGTAGAAAATAGTTATTTCAATATAATATTGAGTAGCATTCACAAGACATAGGAACAAGTAATTTGTATTCATATGTTCTAGCTGCAACTATATAGGGGCAAGAACTATATTAATTTGTTTTTATCACTTATAATGTGTATGATTCAGTTTTATCGGAAATTGAAACAACTATAAGTTATGTGATCTAAAGTATAACACATATTAGTTAGGTAGTTCTTATAACTTAAATGAGAACAAAAGAATAAGAAAGAAAAAACGATGGAGCTAGGGTTTACTCTGTACAAGATCGCTTCCCTGGGTGCGGCCGCCTCGCCCCTGCCTGCTGTCGGCCTGAAGGGCTGCCATGGAAGCCATGAATCATGGCGGCAATGGAGGTCTCTTCATCACATGAATGCATCGTCCAAGCGCGGCCTTACTGGCTTACTCCTAGCACTTGGGCTCTCGGAGTTATGCCCTCACCGGCAGACTGAAATGCTATGGACGCCCTGTCTCTATTTGAAACAGACGGGTCTGGGGGCTCAAAGGGCGCAGTGGGTTACCCTCCACATTTTGAATCACGCACAGGAAGAGGGACATGGCGATTTTGTACCCAATAGCGATACAAGGCCTGAGTGGGGACTTCTGTTCGCCCAAGGTACACAGCAGGGGGTTGTGCTGGGAACTCCCGGAGATATTTCGTGCCCGGGGATGGTCGCTGGACGGATCCCCTTTCTAATCTTTTCACTTGCTGACATGGGCTTTGATACTCGCGACCTGTTGGATGTTGAGAATCTCGCTTATACAAAGGAGGTGATTTTTTGTTTTAACTTGAACCGAACTAATTACAGGAGTACCATGAAGCAACGGACCTATACATGGAACTGGGCAATGGAGGCTTGGTCTCAACTCTTCTTGTATGCCAATATCTGTTCAGTGCGGCCCTCGGCGGCTATCTCCCTTGCCCTTGACGCGCGCCCTGGGGGTTACAAGCGTGGGGAAGACTCCAGAACACAGCCAGAACATGATACCGAATTAGAGTGGTACTCTGCATCGTCAGCCTGGCTACCATCTGGACAGCGAAAACCCAGCAAAGTTGCAAGGGGTCGGTCCTCAGTGGCTACTTATGAGCTGGGCGCTGAGCCGGGGAATAACACTAAAGAGAAGTATAAAAACAGGGGAGCGATCATATATATCCCACAGGTGCTCACCCACAAAGCGGCTGAACACTACCAGGAAGAAAACAGGGTTCAAATTTTTATAAAATCTACTGAGAAAGGACATCGATGCATGCGACTTCGTATGGGCACAACCATACAAGCGCTTAAAGAAGAAATACAACAACAGCTTGGAATACCCTCAAATCAACAGAACCTGATTTGCGCAGGACGGTGTCTACAGGACCAGCATACTATTCAGGAATATGGGATCAGTCAAGATACAACCATACTTCTCAACCTAAGGCTGCGCGGTGGAAGTAAGGGCTCTGGTTCAAAGGCGCCAGCTTCATTCCGTGACGCAGTCAAGGGCAAAGACAAAATGCAGAATAAACCAGAGACACTAACAGAGATACCAGGCCCATATATTGTAGATCAAAAGCTGGAATCCCCAAGGCTCCAAATTTCATTGCCAGAGGTAACAGCTCTACACTCTGCCTTCACTAAAAATGCTGTAATATGTAGATTCAATGGCTTCTGGCCAAAATCTGATGCTTTACATCAGTGGATTTATTCCAATTGGACTCCAGACTGCGATGTACATCTATGCTCAAAAGGGTACTTCATTGTCTGTTTCCATACAGAAGAAGAAAGGGATAGTACCATTACTGAGGGGCCTTGGTTTTGGGGTAATGCTGGTCTTTTTGTTACTCCTTGGTTCGCTGAATTTGATGCAAACACTATGAAAATCACAACTATGCCGGTTTGGGTACGGCTTCATAATCTCCCACTACATTTCTGGCATCACTTAGCTTTAGCAGCCATTGGGAATACCTTAGGGAAATTCATAAAAATGGACGAGGACAGATTAAGCAGAGGTATCTTCTCCTTCGCCAGAATTTGCGTTGAAGTGGATATGAGTCAGGGGCTGCCTGAACATATCACACTGAACTTCAACAACTCACAGTGGCTGCAGCCCCTTGACTATGAAAATACCGCATTTAGATGTCGCAGTTGCAGGCAAACTGGACACCTCCAATTTGACTGCCCCCTGGTTAAAAAGAATCCCAAAGGAAACAAGAACAGGAAAAAAAAGCCCAATGGTTGGCAGCACACGGAACCGCTGGAAGAAGAGGACATACTCCCTGAGCAGGCAGTCAATCAAGAGGAATCAGACACCAATATGGAACAGCAGTGTACACAAAAGGATATCTCCCCTGATCCTCATCCGGAATCGCCCAAATTTCATCCCCAGCAATCTCCTCAGCTGGATGTGGGGGGCATCAAAAGAACTCATGGTTCGGAAGGCTCTGATTCCGACAAGGATACAACAGTGAACAATCTGGAATCCTCGCGGGCTCTCATTGTTCCCTCCCCTGACACACAGGGTTGGCGTAGAGTGGAGAAGAAAAAGGGCCGCAAAGATTAGGATTGCGGCTATTTTGTAAATAATTTCCTTTTTGTATCCGTCCTCCTCATGGACGGTTTATGGCATATGCTACTTGCATCTACAACATGTAATTTTCTTCATTATATGAATAAAATTACGAACTCTATTTTCCCCGGAAAAAAAAAAAACACATATTAGTTAAATTGTAACATGTGAAAGCTTGTAGAAACATTTAAAATTAAATTTTTCTCTTTCAAATTTGATGAGATATCAAATTTAGTTAAGTAAGAGAAAATGAGAGGTATGTTGTTGGACAACAGACAAGCATATTGACAAGATCATGAACTAGGATCCGTAAGACATTTTATGATTAATACAAGAATGTTTAGGTTTTTCTCATGGAAAAAAATAAAAAATAAAATGTTTCATATAGTTTCAAGAATTATGTTTGCATTTTTTTTGTACTAGAGAATTTAAAATGATGTTGTTTATTAATTAGGTGAACAAAGTATTGCTATAATATCACCTCTAATAATTATAATGTGTCATGATACATTCAAATAAGCTATCATTTTATGAAACACATTTATTAATGTAGTTATGTTAGTTAACTAATATAAGTTAAAATTTGTAGGTATTGATAAGAGTAAACCATTAATATTATTACTCATAGTAAAAATTAATGGTAGTTATCATCATGATAAAATTGACATAGCCAAAAAGAATTATATTGTAATTAAATTATGTTAGGAAAATTATTTTAAATTTAAATTATTAGAATATATTAGAAAATATTTCGTTATAATAAAATAAATTTCTAATATAGTATTACAATATATTAAAAGGAAATAAATATGTATTACAACAAATTACAATGTAGTTGCTAGAAATTGAAGGTAGATGTTGAATCATATTAAATAATTTCTTAATTCAAAAATTTTAATGTAGCTATAATTTTAATATGGTCAATAATAGAAATAATAAATTACAGATTATTGTAAAAATAGTAGAATCAGTTCCATGTATTGATCCACCCTTTATTGTACAAATATAGATGAGTAGTTATTAGTGTTGACAACTAGAAAAACCACATTATTAAATGTGGTTGATATACACAGTAAGCTACAACTTAATATATACTATATTATAGACTTATAATAATATTATACGCTGACAAAAGATTAGAAAATGCAACATATTATTCATATTATAAACCCAAGGGGTTATAAAACACAACCAAATTAATTAATGTGGTTAATACACGCTGGTAAGTTATACCAATCACATACATAAACATATTAGTAAATGTAGTTGAAATAACCCAATAGGCATTAACTGTATAGATTTAACAGCCATATTAACATAGATAATGATAGATAGATATAAATAAAAGTAATATTATAAAAATAATAATTATATTATATTATATTATTAAAAATAATTGCTATTATTATTATTTTTAAAAATAAATGTTATTACTATTATTTAATTTTTAAACCCTATCATTATGATAAATCTAAGGTATTAATATTATTAACTCTTTGGATTATGAATCCTAATGACTAATATTATATATCCTAGGGATTTTTAAAACCAAACGATTATATTGTTAATAAAGGGATCAATAATGTAAAACAAATCGATTGATACTATAAACCCAATGGATCAATAAACCTAAAATATGAACAATATATACCCAAGGGATTATTCATAATAATTTATTTATATATTATATATAAATTTAATATATATATATATAATCGCTACAATAATAAAATGTAAAACTAAACATAATAAACACTTATAAATATATATATTTGAAAGAATAAAACATCATAGATTAATAATTTTGCTATCATATATTTCTAGACTGTGTTATTTGTAATAAAATTTTTGATACACATTAATAGTAGCATACAAATATAACAAAGAAAAACATATTTGGAGACATATTTTAAATAACAAACTTTATTTCCAATAAATCATTAAAACCAAATATTGATGTTAGTATAGACAACTATTGGCTTAAGTAAAAAATAATAATAATTATCCAATAAATTCTTTGCTATATTTGTACGCTACTATTAATGTGCATTAAGTTTTTTATTATGAATAACACAATCTAGAAGCATATGGTAGCAAAATTATTAATCTATGATGTTTTGTTCTTTTCAAATATATATATATATATATATATATATATATATATATATATAGATATAAGTGTTTATTATGTTTAGTTTTACATTTTATTATTGTAGTGATTAAATATTTTTATTTATATATATAATATTCATATATTAAATTTATATATAATATATAAATAAATTATTATGAATAAAGTTTTAGGTATATATTGTCAATTTTTGGGTTTATTGATCCATTGGGTTTATAGTATCAATCCATTTGTTTTATATTATTTATCCCTTTATTAACAATATAATCGTTAGAGTTTATAATCGTTTGGTTTTAAAAATCCATAGGATTTATAATATTAGTCATTAGGATTCATAATCTAAAGAGTTAATAATATTAATAACGTGGATTTATAATAATGATAGGGTTTAAAAAATGAATAATAATAATAATAATTATTTTTAAAAATAAATAATAATAATAGCAATTATTTTTAGTAATATAATATAATATAATTATTATTTTTATAATATTATTTTTATTTATATCTATCTATCATTATCAATATTAATATGGATGTTAAATATATACAATTAATGCCTATCGGGTTATTTCAACTACATTTACTAATATGTTTATGTATGTGATTGGTATAGCTTACTAGTGTGTATTAACCACATTTATTAATTTGGTTGTGCTTTATAACCCCTTGGGTTTATAATATGAATAATATGTTGCATTTTCTAATGTTTTGTGAGTTTATAATATTATTATAAGTTTATAATATAGTATATATTGAGTTTGTAGCTTACTATGTATATCCTATACATTTAATAATGTGGTTTTTCTAGTTGTCAACACTAACAACTACTCATTTATAATTGTACAATAAAGGGTGGATCAATACATGGAACTGATTCTATTATTTTTATTTTTACAATAATCTGTAATTTATTATTTCTATTATTGACCATATTAAAATTATGGCTACATTAAAATTTTTGAATTTAAGAATTATTTAATATGATTCAACATCTACCTTCAATTTCTTCAAATACATTGTAATTTGTTGTAATACATACTTATTTCCTTTCAATATATTGTAATACTATATTAGAAGTTTAATTTATTATAAAGAAATATGTTTTAATATATTCTAATAATTTAAATTTAAAATAATTTTCCTAACATAATTTAATTACAACTATAATTTTTTTTTTCGCTATCTCAATTTTATCATGATGATAACTACCATTAATTCTTACTATGAGTAATAATATTAATGGCTTACTCTTATCAATACTTACAAGTTTTAACTTATATTAGTTAACTAACATAACTACATTAGTAAATGTGTTTCATCTAATGTTAGGTTATTTGAATGTTTCATGACACATATTATAATTATTAGAGGTGATATTATAGTAATACCTTGTTCATGATCTAGTCAATATGCTTGTCTGTTGTCCAACAACATACCTCTCATTTTCTCTTAATTAACTATATTGGATATCTCATCAAATTTGAAAGAGAAAAGATTAATTTTAAATGTTTCTACAAGCTTTCACATGTTACAATTTAACTAATCTATGTTATACTTTGGATCGCATAACTCATAGTTGTTTCAATTTCGATCAAATTGAATCATACACATTATAAGTGAGAAAAACAAATTAATATAGCTCTTGGCCCTATACAGTTGCAGAGAGAGAATATAAATACAAATTACTTGTTCCTATGTCTTGTGAATGCTACTCAATATTATATTGAAATAGCTATTTTCCACTAAATTTATGCACAACTTCGCATGCTTACTAGTTTTTGCTTCTTGTAAATCCCACTTAATATTATACTTGTGAAAGGTTTCTACTAAAATTATTTGCAATTTTGTGGACTTCGTATTATATTGAAGTTATATTGAAGCAATAGGTTTACTCAAATTTTGTGCGAGCTTTCTAGAATATGAATACGCTATGATTTTTTTCTCACACTAATAAATCACATGTGTAGCCTATGATGATGTAAGCTAGCTCCCTGAGGTCCCTCATTAGTGAACTGATAGTAGTTGTGCATCCATGGAGATGAAAGATATCATGTCACGATGTAAGCTAGGTCCAGGTTCCCCATTAGTGAACTGATAGTAGTTGTGCATCTGTGGAGATGAAAGATCTCCGCTTAGACCTCACACATTCCAAGTTCACTCTCCTCAAAATTCTTAAATAAAATACTGTATTTACGAAGTATCAAAAATTCCACCTTAAATTCAAATTGAAATTGAACCACATTCCAAAAGCATAGAACCGGAAAAGGCGTGTACCAAAATTATTTCATAAAATACGTACTATAATTCAAACACATTCCAAATTTGAGTGAACATTCCAAATTTGCACCGAATGTGAAGAGAATTTCTTGAAAAGAATCTCAATGTTTTACCCAACTGCTTTGCACGAGAATTTCAAAAAAAGCATATGAGGCTTTTTCGTTATATACGTTGATCCGCTCTATTGAAAAGAATCTCAATGTTTTACCCAACTGCTTTGCACGAGAATTTCAAGAAAAGCATATGAGGCTTTTTCGTTATATACGTTTATCCGCTCTCTTGAAAAGAATCTCAATGTTTTACCCAACTGCTTTGCACGAGAATTTCAAGAAAAACATCTCAGGATTTTTAGTTATATACGTTGATCTGCTACTTTAAGGATCACAACATTTTTGAAATACACGAGAGATGGCCTTGAAGTTGTTATTAAAGGTAAAGAAATAAATACCGTCAATTATATTGAATGCGCGAACAACAAAAGCAGAAGACCACAAATGGCATGTGCCAGGATTATGTTACCGACTATCAAAGATTCCGTCTTAAATTCAAATTCAATTTGAAGGCTGTACATTCCAATTCTGCGCCGACATGGATAGATGACGTGGTTTCCAATTTTGCCCCCAGGTCGGATAGATGACTTCCTGAAAAGAATGTCAATAGAATTTCAAGAAACACATCTCAAGAAACACATCTCAACCTTTTCCGTTTAGACGTTTATCCGCTCCTTTAACCGATCACGTCTTTTTGAAATACACGAGGGATGGCCTGGGATCCGCTCCTTCAACGGATCACAGCTTTTTTCAACGGATGAGCTGGGATGTGCTCCTTCAACATTGTCTTTTGCATTGATTGCTTCTTTTGCATGGATTGTTTCTTTCATATGCCTGTCGGTCTGTCCTTCTCTTTTGTTAGAACGGATGTTATTTAAATCTCAAGTCGACCAAGAAGATCAGCGAACGAATGAATGAAACTCGACGTCACGAATAAATGAAAGTCAACCCACGGATGGACATCCCTGGAGATATACACGGGAGAGCGGTAACAGTGATATTGGTTACAACCATGATTGAAACGTATGCTTCTTCTATTTAGTTTATATTCATAATTATATTAATGACTTATTCTCCGGTTTTGGTTGCATAGATTAGAGCAGAATTTCTAATTTTCATGTCTTTTGTTTCTATGACAATTCCTCTTTCACTACGTGCATGGCCCAATGTTTTCAAATATTTATGCTCTGTTGTTATTGCTCCCTATCTCATCAACCTCTTATGTACTTGTCCTTTAATCTTAATTGTTATTCAGCGATCCCATTTATTCCTCTTAATTTTTTTTGCTTTCCATTTTCTAAATTTGTTTTTGGTCCCTAATCCTTTAATCTTAATTGTTATTTACCAATCCCACTTATTCATCTTAATTATTTTTTTTCCTTTTCATTTTTTAAATTTGTTCTTGGTCGCTAATAGCGTTAATTACTTATTAATAATCTAATGTTATTATTGGATTTTTTTTCTTAATCTTGATAAGCAATTCCATTAATCTTATTGATAAGCAATTCCATTAATCTTATTGCAATGTTCTTTGTCATAAAGCCTAGCTTGCTACTTCTCCCACAATATCTGGGGAGAGATTCTCAGTGTTTGAGTCATTTTTGTCAAATCTAGTGTTCGAGTCTTCTTCATGGAAATTTTGAAGCGGGAAATTAAAAAAATCCTTCTATCTGCAATCATGAGAATTTTGGCATATTTCCAGTCCAATCCTCGACAAACAGAGGGCGGGGATCAAAGTCCCTGTCAACTGCTTTGCTGAGTGATAACGTCGGGAAAACGAAATTAAAACCTGACATAAAATGTTGAAGATGCAACAGAATATGAATAGGATTTTAAAACTATATCTATGTATTGCCTCGCACATGTAAGTTAAGTTGCGTGATGATTAACTGGTTTCAATTTATGAATTTATTAGATAATTATTGCTCTCTTTTATTTTATTTGGTAGCAATCTATGCTAGGGTCACTATTCTGTTTTAATGATTTATTTAAAAAAATATATTTTTAAAAATACTTTTACTATATCCATATCAAAGAGTCAAAGAGTGTAATGTGCATTAAATTTTTGAATGAAAATTATGCCGCTAAGAAGTTTAGTTTAGCTTAGCTTAGCGAAATTATTAATTTAGTGTTATATATATATATATATATATATATATATATATATATAGTTTATTATTTTAAATTTTACAATTTATTATTGAAATATCTATATCTCTATATATAGAAGAATGAAATTTGTTATTTAAATTAAGTTGTGATTTTAGATTTATTAAATATTAGCATTCATGTAATTTTAATTTTCTGTTTATTAAAAATATTTTCTTAAATTTTACAATTAATGAAATATTTGTATTTTTAAAAATTTGATCAATTTAGATGTTTGGGAAAATAGAAGTTGACATGAATTTCCTGGACTCCTCCACATATCTTGACTATCTTCTTCAAGTGGTTACGAGCTAGTTGCTTCTCACTATCATCATCCACTGCTTTCTAAAAAAGATCCAATGCCTCTTCTTCCATAAGATTTTCAATAGGCTAGGTTTTACTTCACTTATATTTTTAGGGAAGATTTCCATTAGGGTAAAGTAAGTATTTAACTTATTCAATATTAAATTATATTAAATTATTTATTTTTTGCAAATTGGACGATATAAAATAATTTATTTATGAGTAGAATTGTTTTATGTTTATAAGACATGATAAATGTATGTGTTTGTTTATTTAAATGTGAAAAGAGGCTTAAAAAGAATAAATAAATAATTGAAAACATTTTTTGTTGTTTATGTGATATGATGGTTGTTTTTTTGTTAATTAGATAATATGTGTAGATATTTTTTGTAAGATTAATTTGTATACAATTATTTATGTATTTATTTTATTATTTCTTAGATGATATAATGATTGTGTTTCTTAAATAATATGATGATTATTCATTTCTGATTCATAAGATCTTTTTGTTTGCTACATGATGTGGATTATATATGTTCAATGATAGGATTAACATACCCATGATTATGTTTTTGTTTGTTAAATGACATCCTCAATTAGGTTGTTTGATGATATGATGGTGATAATGAGAGTGAGAGAGATAATGGGAGTAGGGAGCGGGAGAGAGAGAGGGGGAGAGAGTGAGAGAGGGAGTGGGGGTGTGGTAGGAGGGGGATAGAGACAGAGAGAGACAGATAGAGTGGGGGTGTGGTAGTAGGGGGAGAAAGAGAGAGAGAGAGAGAGGAGGGGAGGGGAGAGAGAGAGTGAGACAGAGAGAGGGGAAGGGGGAGAGAGAGAGAGAGAGAGAGAGAGAGAGAAAGGGAGAGATAGGGAGATAATGGGAGAGATAGAGAGAGACAGAGAGGGAGAGCGAGAGATGGAGGGTGGCGAGGAGAGAAGGGGTGTTAGGGGGAATGATGGGAGGGGGAGAGAAGGGGTGGAATATTGGGGGAGAGAGAAGGATAGGGTTAGGGACAGGGGGAGCTAGAGATAGGTGGGGGCAGAGAGGGGGAGGGGAATAGAAAGAGGGAATGGGAGAGGGGGAGAGAGAGAGAGGGAGAGGGAGAGAGAGCGGATGAGAAATAGTGGGAGGGGAAGAGAGTGGGAGAGGGAGAGGTAGACAGAGAGGGAGGGGGGGAGGGACAACAAAGGAGGAGAGGGGGAGATAGGGAGAGGGAGAGAGGAAGGGAGGGATAGGCAAAGGTGGAGGGATGGCGAGAAAGAGGGACAGAGAGATGGGGAGGGACGAGGAGATAGAACGGGTGGGAGGGAAGAGAGGCAGGGAGAGAGAGACTAGGAGGAGAGAGAGATGGGGGAGAGAAGAGGATAGGGTCAGGGACAAGGGAAGGGAGAGAGAGAGAGGGAGGAAAGGGGGAGATAGGGAGATAGTGGGAGAGATAAAGAGAGGGGGAGGGAGAGGGAGAGGGAGATGGAGAGAGAGAGAGATGGAGGGAGGCAGAGTGAGAAGGGATGGTAGGGGGAGTGATGGGAGGGCGAGAGATGGAGTGGGTGATGGGGGTCAGAGGAGGATAGGGTGAGGGAGAGGGGGAGGTAGTGATAGGTGGGGGAAAAGATAGGGAGGGGAATAGAAAGGGGAGGGGGAGAGGGAGATAGGAATGGAGGGAGGGACAAAGGGGTAGGGATGGGGAGAGAGAGGGAGAGAGAGATGGGGAGAGAGGAGGAGAGAGAAGGGGTGGTAGGGAAGGGAGGCAGGGAGAGTGTTGGGTCCCTATAATACTAGTGATTACCCCATTACTATTGTAGTTATACCCCTTATTTATATTGTTGTGCCCCTATTACCCCCATATTGTTATTTCTGTGCCCCATAGAATCCCTCTATTGTTATTTTTGTGGCTTTATATTATTATTGTTAGGTCGGCTGGATTATATTGTGACTCCTTAGACTCCTATATATAGAAAGGAGGTTTTGTCATTTGTATCATCCAAGAATTGTTCATTTATGTAATGTAAAGGAGGTTGCCCCCTCGAAGAGGCTGAATTCTAAGGCGTGGATCTCTCTTTTCTATCTTTTTGTGAGCTGGTTTCATAACATTTGGTATCAGAGCTTTGGATTCTAGGGTTTCGCTGCTCCAAACAGGTCATCGTGGCATTTTCGCTATAACTTTTTTTTGTGACGTTTCAGAAGTCACAAAAAAAACCCATTTGAGAAGAATTGGCGCTGAACCTTGGGTCCGAATTTCAGAGCTTTTCGCGTGATATTTTCAGAGATATGATCTGAGGAAGTTGGTCTTTTTGCAGACTCCTGCTCTCTCTGAGGATCGGATCGAAATTCCGTAAAAAGGTACAGAAAGAGGACGGACTGTAGTTTCTTGTGTGTGTGTTTCAGATTCAAAGGTTGAAACAGTGACTCGTGGCACGTCGTACAAGTTCGCTCTACTGAACCAGTCTAAAATCAAGTCACTGTGGGAGATTTCACATAACTCTTCCTTGGAGAATCCAATTTGGCTCAGACTTGTGGCATTGGAAAGAGGACGCAGAAGGCTACTACAGGTAGCAATTTCAGAATTGGATGATCCAAAATTACAGAGATACATCAGATTCAATATCAGGCTTCTATAAAGTGAAAAAAGGTGTGTAGTTTTTTTTTTAATTTTTGTGTAAGCTTGGTTTAACGGAATTCAAAGGGCATAGTAAAGCATTATTATCGGTAACTGATGCCCCGAGGAAAGAAAATGCAAACACCTAGTAAGGAACCTGAAAGCTCTAGCATGACTCATGAAGAAGAGGAAGAAATGCTACATGATATATCAAAATTACAAGAACAAGTGCAACAAATGTCACGCTCACAAAAGCTAACAGAAGCTAAGATAAATGGCGTGGAATCTAAGGTAAATGGTGTGGAATCTAAGTAAATGGCGTGGAATCTAAGATAAAGGAATGGAAGCTAAGATGGATGGCATGGAAGCTAATATTGACGCTAAATTTGATGGCATTGATGATAAGATGGATGAATTGAAGAAGTTGCTACAAGAAAGGGTCACTAATGGTGAAAAGGTAGTAAAGGAAACTCATGATGAGAATAAAAGAAATGTTAATCATGATTCCATAGACTCTAATGTTGGATCGAAGACTCACCATGTTCCAAAAATCGATATGAGGAAGTTTGATGGCAAGGATCCCGCCACATGGATATTACAGATGGAGCAATTCTTCGATCTCAATAATGTGCAAAACACACAAAAGGTACGTATGGCAACTTTATATTTGGAACCAAATCAGTTTGTATGGTATCAATGGCTTTGTTCTCGTAAACAATTTATCACTTGGGCAATTTTTACGGAAGAATTGATAGCACATTATGAGGATACAAAAAGCAACACTTTTTTTAGCCAATTGATAAGTCTCAAACAAAAGGGTTCAATAATGGAGCACATTGAGGAGTTCCAAAAATTGAACATAAGGGTAAAAGATATTCCAGAGGAGCATAGGATTGATGTGTTCATAGGGTCTTTAAAGGATAATATCCAACATGATGTGCGCCTTTGGGAACCTGATTCATTAGAGAAGGCATTCAGGTTAGCAAGAAAAATGGAAAGCAAAATTATGGCAACTAGGAAGCATACCACTCACAACTATAAAGACGGAAGTGTTGTTGCCCATAGTCTTCCACAACCTACAAGGTTGACACCACAACAATTGGAAGAAAAAAGAGCAAAAGGGCTTTGTTACAATTGTGATAGCAAATACACAAAAGGTCATAAGTGTGCTGAGAAGAAATTATTCTACATAGATTGTGAAGAGGAAGAAGAAAAGGAGCAAGAAAGGTCAAAAGAAGAGGATATATTCCAGGAACAAAGCCTAGATGAAGAACAAATAAATCCGACCATATCTTGTAATGCATTGGCGGGAATTACCACTCCTCAAACCATCAAGATAGAAGGACAAATCAAGAAGAAAAAGGTAATAGTGTTGATTGATTCAGGAAGCACCCACAATTTTATTCATTGTAGGGTAGCAAAAGAATTGAATTGCTTCCTATATCCAGCACCAGAGTGTCAAGTGATGATTGCAAATGGAGGAACAATAAATTGTTCTGGAAAGTGCCATAATATCAAGCTATCCATGGGAGAATATGTATTGACTAGCCCAATGCTTTCCATTCCAATGGGAGGTGCTGATGTTGTACTAGGAGTCCAATGGCTACAATCCTTGGGTACAATAGCTTTTAATTTTCAAGAACTTTTCATGAAATTTTCTGTGGAAGGAAAGGAAGTTGAATTAAGGGGTATTGCAGGGAAACCAGGAAAGATAATCAGCTCTAATGGCATGACAAAGCTTCTAAAAAAGGAGCAAAGAGGTGTAATTGCACAATTATGTTCGCTAGATGTTTCCACATTGGAATCATCTATTTCTCCAGATCTCCAAAAAGTCCTGGACAATCATTCCAAGGTATTTGAGACTCCCAAAGGTCTCCCACCTATGCGTGATCATGATCATGCTATTCATCTGATTCCAGGAAGTGTTCCTCCAAACATCAGGCCGTACAGATATCCCTATGTCCAAAAAAGTGAAATTGAACGTATGGTTGCAGAAATGCTAGAGGCTGGTATAATTCAACCGAGTCAAAGTTCTTTCTCAGCTCCAGTAGTATTGGTGCACAAGAAGGATGGATCATGGCGCATGTGTCCGGATTATAGGGAGCTCAACAAGCTCACTATTAAAGATAAGTTCCCCATTCCTGTCATTGATGAATTACTGGATGAATTGCATGGATCAATTTACTTCACCAAGTTGGATCTTCGTTCGGGATATCATCAAATCAGAATGAAGATTGAAGACATTCCGAAAACGGCATTTAGAACTCATGAGGGTCATTATGAATTTTTGGTCATGCCTTTTGGCCTTACCAATGCACCTTCAACATTTCAAGGTTTGATGAATTCAATTTTCAAACCATTCCTTAGAAAATTTGTGTTAGTATTTTTTGATGATATACTAATCTACAGCAAGTCTTGGAAGGATCATGTTGAACATGTTGACAGGGTGCTACAACTATTGGAGGAGAAACAATTATATGCAAAAAGATCCAAATGTTTCTTTGGAGTCCAGGAGGTGGAATATTTGGGTCATATTGTATCTCATGAAGGAGTTAAGGTAGACCCTAGCAAAATTAAAGCCATTAAGGAATGGAAAATCCCCACATCCATAAAGCATCTGCGAGGATTTCTTGGGTTGACAGGGTATTATCGCAAGTTTGTTAAGAATTATGGGAGAATAGCAGCACCTCTAACAACATTATTGAAGAAAGATTCATTTTCATGGACTCCGGAAGCAACAAAGGCCTTTGAACATCTTAAAGAGGCAATGTGCCAAGCACCGGTCTTAGCTACACCGGACTTCACAAAAACCTTTATTG
The DNA here is from genome assembly GCA_031772625.1 of Pinus tabuliformis. Lineage (NCBI taxonomy): Eukaryota > Viridiplantae > Streptophyta > Pinopsida > Pinales > Pinaceae > Pinus > Pinus tabuliformis. Next base: position 1,545,330,179 of record CM062816.1, on the reverse strand, counting down.
TGGAATGTGATGCTTCAGGAAATGGAATTGGTGCTGTTCTAATGCAAGATGAAAGACCCATTGCTTTTGAAAGTCGTCCAATCAAGGGAAAGTTTTTAAGCAAAGCTATTTATGAGAAGGAAATGTTGGCAATACTCCATGCACTTAAGAAATGGCGACCCTACCTAATGGGAAGACACTTCAAGGTAAAAACGGATCATGATAGCCTTAAATACTTTTTAGAACAAAGATTATCCTCTGAAGAGCAACAAAAGTGGGTCACAAAGATGTTGGGTTATGACTTTGAAATCATCTACAAAAAAGGGAAGCAAAATGTGGTGGCAGATGCACTCTCAAGAAAGGATGAGGATGTGGAAGCATTGTTGTGTGCCATTTCTATTATCCAACCAGATTGGATAAACGAAGCAAGGGAGGAATGGAAGAATGACGAAGAAGTGTGGGCACTTATTCGAAAGCTACAACAAGATTCCAGTACTTCTGATACATTTAGCTGGAAAAATGATTCGTTATGGTACAAAGATCGCTTATACCTCTGTAAGAATTCCCAGCTAAAACAAAAGATTCTTATGGAATTGCACACTTCTCCCTTAGGAGGGCACTCAGGATTTTTAAAAACTTACCACAGGGTTAAGAAGGAATTTTTTTGGGATGGCCTTAAATCAGATATTCAAAAGTTTGTGGCGGAATGTTTGGTTTGCCAACAAAATAAAGTTGAAACAATTAAGACACCGGGTCTATTACAACCTTTATCCATTCCAAGCCAACGTTGGGAGGAGGTTTCAATGGATTTTATCACAGGTTTACCCAAGTCTGAGGGAAAGAGTGTCATCATGGTGGTAGTTGACAGACTTACCAAGTATGCACACTTTTGTGCATTATCACATCCATTTAAAGCCAGTACAGTTTCTACTGCATTTATGGAAACAGTTCAAAAGCTACATGGAAACCCAAAGATTATTGTAAGTGACAGAGATCCCATTTTCACTGGAAATTTTTGGACAGAATTATTTTCTTGTCTTGGTACTCAGTTAGCTCATAGCTCATCTTATCATCCTCAATCTGATGGGCAAACTGAGATAGTAAACAAATGTTTGGAAGGATATCTTCGTTGCTTTGTATCTGATAAACAGACACAATGGGTCAAATGGTTGCCTCTGGCTGAATGGTGGTATAACACTTCCTTCCATACAGCAACAAAAATGACCCCATTTATGGCACTTTATGGGTATCAACCACCATCCATCACATCATATTTAAGAGAAAATTCTAAGGTTCAGGCAGTGGAACATCACATCGAACATCAACAACAAGTCCTCCAACTCTTAAAGGATAACCTCGTGTTGGCACAAAATAGAATGAAACAACAGGCAGATCAACATCGCAGTGAAAGAAGTTTTGATGTAGGTGATTGGGTATTCCTACGGCTACAACCATATAAGCAAATGTCCCTAAAGCAAGCTAAGAAGGATAATAAATTATCACCAAAGTATTATGGTCCGTACAAGGTGTTGCAAAAGATTGGTACTATGGCATACAAATTGGAGCTTCCTGCAGCTTCTCGATTGCACCCAGTTTTCCATGTTTCATGTTTAAAGAAGGTTATAGGTGACAAGCTCCCAATTCAAACAATATTGCCAGAACTTGACGAGGAAGGAAAAATTATATTGGAACCGGAAGCAGTCACAGAAACAAGAACTCGACAGCTACGAAATCGATCAATTTCAGAGTATCTTATCAAGTGGAAGAACTTATCCGCTGAAGATTCCACATGGGAGGATGAGAATTTTATGCAGAAGTATCCAGAACTACTCAAGCGTTGAGGACAACACTTTTTTGAAGGAGAGGGGCATGTTGGGTCCCTATAATACTAGTGATTACCCCATTACTATTGTAGTTATACCCCTTATTTATATTGTTGTGCCCCTATTACCCCCATATTGTTATTTCTGTGCCCCATAGAATCCCTCTATTGTTATTTTTGTGGCTTTATATTATTATTGTTAGGTCGGCTGGATTATATTGTGACTCCCTACACTCCTATATATAGAAAGGAGGTTTTGTCATTTGTATCATCCAAGAATTGTTCATTTATGTAATGTAAAGGAGGTTGCCCCCTCGAAGAGGCTGAATTCTAAGGCGTGGATCTCTCTTTTCTATCTTTTTGTGAGCTGGTTTCATAACAGAGAGAGAGAGAGAGGAGGAGAGAGAGACGGGGGAGAGAGGAGGATAGTGTCTGGGAGAGGTGAAGGGATAGAGGAGGGGGAGGGAAGGGAGAGAGAGAGAGAGGGAGGGAGAGGCAGAGAAAGGTAGATAGTGGGAGAGATAGATAGAGAGGGAGAGGGAGGGAGAGAAGGAGGGAGGAGGATAGAGAAGGGGTGGTAGGAGGAGTGATGGGAGGGGGAGAGAAGGGGTGGGAGATTTGGTGAGAGAGGAGGATAGGGTGAGGGAGAGGGGGAGGTAGAGATATGCGGGGGAGAGAGTGGGAGGGGAGAAAAGAAGTAGAGGGGAAGAGGGAGAGAGAGAGAGAGTGAGAGGGGAAGAGCGATAGAAAGTGGAAGAGAGATATGGGGAGGGGAAGATAGTGGGAGAGGGACAGCTAGAGTGGGAGGGAGTGGGGCAGGGTCAAGGGAGGAGGGGGAGAGAGAGAGAGAAGGAGAGAGGAAAGAAGGGAGAGACAAAGAGGGAGAGATGGGGAGAGGGAGGGGGAGGGAGAGAGAGAGAGGGAGCAACGTAGAGAGAGAAGGGGTGGTAGGGGGAGTGATGGGAGGGGGAGAGAAGGGGTGGGAGATGGGGGAGAGAGGAGGATAGGGTGAGGGAGAGGGAGAGTTAGATATAGGTGGGGGGCTATAGGGGGAGGGAGAGGGAGGGAGGGAGGCATAGAGAGGAGGGGTGGCAGGGGGAGTGATGGCAGGGAGCGAAGGAATGGATGATTGGGGTGAGATGAGGATAGGGAGAATGAGAGGGGGAGGTAGAGATAGGTGGGGGGAGAGACAGGGAGGGGAATAGAGAGGGTAGGGGAGAGGGAGAGAGAGAGAGTGACGGGGGAAGAGGTAGAGAGAGTGGAAGAGGGATAGGGGGAGGCGAAGAGAGTGGGAGAGGGAGAGGTAGAGAGAGAGGCAAAGGGGGAGGGGCAAGGGAGGAGAAGAGTGAGGGAGAGGGAGAGGGAGAGAGGAAGGGAGAGAGAGACAAAGGGGGAGTGATGGGTAGAGAGAGGGAGAGAGAGATTGGGAGGGACACGGAGAGAGAAGGGGTGGCAGGGAAGGGAGGCAGGGATAGAGAGAGAGGAGGAGAGAGAGATGGGGGAGAGAGGAGGATAGGGTCAGGACGAGGGAAGGGAGAGAGAGGGCGGAAGTGAGAGAGGGGGGGAGGGAGAGAGAGAGAGAGAGAGAGAGAGAGAGAGAGAGAGGGAGAGAGAGAGAGGGAGAGAGAGGGAGAGGGGAAGATAGGGAGATAGTGGGAGAGATAGAGAGAGGGAGAGGGAGAGAGAGGGAGGGAGGCAGAGAGAGAAGGGGTGGTAGGGGAGTGATGGGAGGGGGAGAGAAGGCATGGGAGATTTGGGGAGAGAGGAGGATAGGGTGAGGGAGAGGGGGAGGTAGAGATATGTGGGGGGAGAGAGTGGGAGGGGAACAAAGAGGGGGAGGGGGAGAGGGAGAGAGAGAGTGTGAGAGGGGAAGAGGGATAGAAAGTGGAAGAGGAATAGGGGGAGGGGAAGAGAGTGGAAGAGGGAGAGGTAGAGAAAGGGGTAGAGGGGGAGGGGCAAGGGATGAGGAGAGGGATGGAGAGGGAGAAAGAGAGAGGAAGGGAGGGAGGGACAAAGGGGGAGAGATGGAAGAGAGAGGGAGAGGGAGAGAGAGAGAGGGAGGGATGTAGAGAAAGAAGGGTTGGTAGGGGAGTGATGGGAGTGGGAGAGAAGTGGTGGGATATGGGAGAGAGAGGAGATAGAGTCAACGAGATGGGGAGGTAGAGATAGGTGGGGGCAGAGAGGGAGATGGGAACAAAGAGGGGGAGTGGGAGAGGGAGAGGGAGAGGGGGAGAGGGAGAGATGAAAAAAGAGGGATAGGACGAGGGGAAGAGAGTGGGAGAGGAAGAGGGGGAGGGGAAAGGGAGGAGGAGAGGGAGGGAGAGGGAGAAGGAGAGAGGAAGGGAGGGAGAGACAGAGGGAGAGAGAGAGAGGGAAAGATGCCAAGAGAGAAGGGGCGGTAGGTGGAGTGATGGGAGGGGGAGAGAAGGGGTGGGAGATGTTGGAGAGAGTAGGATAGGGTGAGGGAGAGGGGGATGTAGAGATAGGTGGGGGGAGATACGGGGAGAAGAACAGAAAGGGGGAGGGGGAGAGGGAGAGAGAGAGTGAGATGTGGAGAGGGTGAGAGAGAGGAAGAGGGATAGGGGGAAGGGAAGAGACCAGGAGAGGGAGAGGTAGAGAGAGAGGGAGAGGTGGAGGGGCAAGGAAGGGGGAGAGGGAGGTAGAGGGGGAGTGAGGGGGATGGAGAGATGAAGCGGGAGGGATGGGGAGAGAGAGGGATAGAGAGACTGGGAGGGAGGTTGAGAGAGAAGGGGTGGGAGGGAAGGGAGAGATAGAGGAGGAGGAGAGAGAGAGGAGGAGAAAGAGAGGAGGACAGATATGGGGGAGAGAAGAGAATAGGTTCAAGGAGAGGAAAAGGTAGAGAGAGAGGGGGAAGGGGGAGAGAGAGAGGGGGAGAGAGGGAGAGGGAGAGATAGGGAGATAGTGGGAGAGATAGAGAGAGAGGGAGAGGGAGGAACGTAGAGAGAGAAGGGGTGGTAGGGGGAGTGGTGGAAGGGGGAGAGAAGGGGAAGCTCTTAATAAATTTTTATAAATCCTAAACCTTAAACCCTAAACCCCAAACTCTAAACCCTAAACAATACACCCTAAAACCTAAACCCTATAAACTAAACCCTAAACCATAGGCATTTTAGAACATTTTTAAAAGCATTTTGTAACTTTTATTTAAGCGTTTATTAAAAGAATTTAATAAATTGTTATAAACCTTAAACCATAGACCCTTAAACCTAAACCCAAAAACCTAAACCCTAAACTGTAAACCCCAAGCCCTAAACCCTAAACCCTAAACCCTAAGAATTTTATAACAATTTAAGAAGAATTTTGTAACTTTTATTTAAGTGTTTATTAAAAGAATTTACTAGAGTGTTACAAACCCTAAATCCTAAACGCAAAACCCTAAACCCTAAAGACAAAAAAATAAACCCTAAACCCTAAACCCTAACCATTTTACAACATTTTAAAATTTGTTTTGTAACTTTTATTTAAGTGTTTATTAACAGAATTTACCAAATTGTTGTAGACCCTAAACACTAAATCCTAAACCTAAATCGAAAACCACAAACCTTAAACCCTAAACCCTAAATCCCAAATGCTAAACCCTAATCATTTTATAACATTTTAAAAAGTATTTTGAAACCCTAAACCCTGAGCGTTAAACCCTAAACCCCAAATTGTGGACATTAATCCCTAAACCCTGAGCATTTTATAACATTTTAAAAAGCATTTTGTAATTCTTATTTAAGTGTTTACTAAAAGAATTTACTAAAGTTTTATGAACCCTTAACCCTAAACTGTAAACCACAAACCCTAAACCCTAAACTCTAAACTTGAAACACTAAACCCTAAACCCTAGACTCTAAACTCGAAACCCTAAACCTTAGACCCTAAACGCTAAACCCTAAAAATTTTATAACATTTAAGAAAACATATTGTAACTTCTATTTAAGTGTCTATTAAAATCATTTACTAAAGTGTTATAAACCCTAAACCCTAAAATATAAACACCAAACCCAAAACCATAAAACCTAAATTCTAAGCATTTTGTAACATCTTATAAAAATTTCTAACTTTTATTTAAGTGTTTATTAATAGGAATTACTAAAGTCTTATAAAACCTAGACTCTTAACCCTAAACCCTAAGCAATTTATAACATTTTAAAAAGTGTTTTTTAACTTTTATTTAAGTGTTTATTATAAGAATTTACTAAAGTCTTATAAACCCTAAACCCTAAGAATTTTATAGAAGTCTAAAAAGAGTTGTATAACTTTTACTTAGGTTTTTATCAAAATAATTTACTAAGGTGTTATAAACCCTAAACCATAAAAACTAAACCCTAAACTATAAACCCTAAACCAAAAAACCTAAACCCTAAATGCTAAACCCTAAGCCTTTTATAACATTTTAAAAATTGTTTTGTAAGTTTTATTTAAGTATTTATTAAAACATTTTACTAAAGTGTTATAAACCCTAAACCTCAAACCTTAAACCCTATACCTTATACCCTAAAACCTAAACCCTGGGCATTTCATCCCTACACCCTAAACCCTAAACCATAAACCCTTAACCCTAAATCCCAAACCCTAAACCATAAACCCTAAACCCCAAATCGTAAATACTAAATCCTAAGAATTTCAAAACATTTTAAAAAGTGTTTTGTAACGTTTATTTAAGTTTTTATTAAAACCATTTCTAAGGTGTTATAAACCCTAAACCCCAATCCCCAAACCCTAAATTAAAACTCTTAAAACTTAAACCATAAGCATTTTATAAAGTGTTATAAACCTTAAACTGTAAACCCTGATCCCTAAACCCTTAACCACAAACGCTTAACCCTAAACCCTAGACCCTAAACCCCAAACCCTAAATCCTAAACCCTAAACCCTAAACCCTAAGCATTTTATAACAATTTTAAAATGTTTTGTAACTTTTATTTAAGTGTTTACTAAAAGCATTTATAAAGTGCTATAAACCCTAAACCATATACTTTAAACCATAGACTTTAAACCATAAACCCCTAACCCTAAGTATTTTACAACATTTTAAAATGTGTTTTGTAACTTTTATTTAAATGTTTATTAAAAAAATTGACTAAAGTGTCATAATCCCTAAACTCTAAACTCTAAAACCTAAACCCTGGATTTAAAACCCTAAACTATAAACCACAAACCCTAAACCCTCAAAATTTTATAGCATTCTAAAAATAGTTATGTAATTTTTAATTAAGTTTTTATTAAAATAATTTACTAAAATGTTATAAACCATAAACCCTAAACCCTAAACCGTGTAGCCTAAACCCTATACCCTAATTGTTTTATAACATTTAAAAGGTGTTTTGTAACTTTTATTTAAGTGTTTATAAAACTCATTTACTAAAGTGTTATAAGCCCTAAAACCTAAACCTTAAACCCTAAAATCTAAACCCTAAGCATTTTATAAACCTTAAACACTCTACCCTAAACCCTAAGTCCCAAACCCTAAACCCTACACCCTAAACCCCAAACACTAAACCCTAAAACCCAAACCCTAAACCCTAAACTGTAAATGCAACACATTTTATAACACTTTAAAAAGTGTTTTGTCAATTTTATTGAATTGTTTATAAAAATATTTTGCGAAAGTGTTATAAACCCTAAATTCAAAACCTTGAACCCTAAACCCCAATAATAAACATCAAACCCTTAACTTTAAACCATAAAAACTAAGCATTTTATAACATTTTGAAAAGGAGTTTGTAACATTTATTTAAACGTTTATTAAAAGCAATTACTCAAGTGTTATAAACCCTAAACTCTAAACTTGAAGCCACAAACCCTAAACCCTAAATCCTAAACCCTAAATCTTGAGCATTTTATAGCATTTTAAAAATTGTTTTGTAACATTTATTTAAGTGTTTATTGAAAGCATTTACTAAAGTCTTATAAACCCTAAAAGTTAAACCCTAAACCCTAAACATAAAACCCAAAATCAAAACCCAAAAACCTAAACCCTAAGAATTTTATAACAGTGTAATAAGTGTTTTGGAATGTTTATTTAAGTCTTTATTAAAAGAATTCACTAAACTAGACTAGAATACTCTAGCATAACAAGCCTACTCTAGCCTAGCATACCCTAACCTAACCTAACCTAACCTAACCTAGCCCAGCCTAACCTAACCTAGCCCAACCTAACCTACTCTACCTTAGTCTACTCTAGCCTAGCCTACTGTGTGGTAGCCTACTCTAGCCGGCCTAACATACTCTTGCTTATCCTAGCCTACTATTGCTTAGCCTAGCCCACTCTAGTCTATCCCACCCTATTGTACTCTAGCTTAGCTTAGCCTAGCCTAGGTTCCCTATTGTACTCTAGCCGAGGTTATCTTACTCTAGACAAGTGTATCCTAGCATTGCCAAGCCTTGCGTAGCCTAGACTACTATATTGTATCCAAGCACAACCTTATGTAGTCTAGTATATTCTAGCATAGCTTAGGCTATTCTACTCTAGCCTGACCTAGCCTACTCTAGACTATCTTATCCTACTGTAACCTAACCTATCCTAGACTACTATATCCTAACCTATCTTAGCCTTTCCTGACCTAGCCTACTCTAGCCTAGCTTAGCCTAGCCTAGCTACTCTCTCCTAGCCTAGCCTTCACATTCCTAACCTAGTGTAGCCTACTATAGTCTAGCCTTGCCAACACTAGCACAACCTAGCCTACCCTAGCCTTCTCTAGCCAAGCCTAGCCTAGTCTATCCTAACCTACTCTAGCCTAACCTAGTCTACTCTACTATAGCCTAGCCTAGTGTAGCCTACTCTAGCCTACTCTAGCATAGCCTGACCTACTCTAGCCTAACCTAGGATGGGCTAGTCTACTCTAGCCTAGCCTAGCCTAAGCTAGTTTACGCTAGCCTAACCTAGTCTATCCTAGCCTACTCTACTCTAGCCTACTCTAGCCTACCCTAGCCTACTCTACTCTAGCCTATTCTAGCCTAGCCTACTAGTCTACTCTACTCTAGCCTAGCCTATCTTAGCCTAGCCTAGCCTAGATCTTAGCCTAGCCTATATCTTAGCCTAACCTACTCTAGCCTAGCCTATTGGCCTACTCTAGTCTAGCCTACTCTAGACTAGATCTTTGCCTAGCCTAGACTAGCCTAGTCTACTCTACTCTAGCCTAGCTTAGTTTGCCCTATTGTAGCTTAGCCTAGAGTAGCCTACTCTAGACTACTCTAGCATAGCCTGGCCTATTCTAGCCTAACCTAAGCTAGGCTAGTCTAGGCTAGCCTAACCTAGCCTGGCCTAGTCTATTGTAGCCTAGTCTATCCTATCCTAGCCAAGCCTAGCCTAGATCTTAGCCTAGCCTACTGTAGCCTAGATCTTAGCCTAGCCTAGCCTACTGGAGCCTAGATCTTAGCCTAACCTAGCCTACTATACTCTACTCTAGCTTACTATAGCCTAGCCTACTCTACTCTAGACTACTCTAGCCCAGCCTATCTAATCCTCGCCTAGCCTAGCCTAGCCTAGCCTACTCTACTCTACTCTACTCTACTCTACTCTAGCCTAGCCTACTCTACTCTACTCTACTCTACTCTAATTTATTCTACTCTACTCTAGCCTACTCTATTGTACTCTACTCTATACTAGCCTAGCCTAGCCTAGCCTAGCCAAGCCTAGCCTACTCTAATCTACTCTACTCTATTCTACTCAAGCCTACTCTAGCCTAGCCTAGCATAGTCTAGATCTTAGGCTAGCCTAGCTTAGCCTACTCTACTCTACTCTATCCTATCCTAGCATAACCTACTCTACTTCACTCTAATGTACTCTACTCTACTATACTCTACTCTAGCCTACTCTAGCCTACTCTACTCTACTCTACTCTAGCCTAGCCTAGCCTAGCCTACTCTAGCCTAACGTAGCCTACTCAAACTTATCTGATCTTAGCCTAGCCTAGCCTACTCTAGCCTATCTGATCTTAGCCTAGCCTACTACTCAACTCTACCCTAGCCTAGCCTGGCCTACTCTACTCTACTCTACTCTAGCCTAGCCTACTCTACTCTGCTCTACTTTAGCCTATCCTACTCTACGCTACGCTAGCCTAGCCTACTCTACTCTACTCTACTCTATTCTACTCTAGCCTAGCCTAGCCTAGCCTACTTTAATTTACTCTACTCTAGCCTACTCTAGCCTAGCCTATCTGATCTTTGCCTAGCCTACTCACCTCTATCCTATCCTAGCCTATCCTAGCCTACTCTACTCTACTCTAACCTAGCCTAGCCTAGCCTACTCTACTCTACTCTAGCCTAGCCTAGCCTACTCTACTCTAGTCTCGCTTACTCTACTCCACTCTACTCTACTCTAGCCTAGCCTAACATAGCCTAGCTTAGCCTAGCCTACTCTACTCTAGCCTACTCTATCCTAGCATATCTGATCTTAGCCTAGCCTAGCCTACTCTACTCTACTCTAGCCTATCCTAGCCTACTCTAGCCTAGCCTAGCCTAGCCTAGCCTAGCCTAGCCTAGCCTAACCTAGCCTACTCTAGCCTATCTGATCTTAGCCTAGCCTACTACTCTAATCTACTGTAGCCTAGCCTAGCCTACTCTACTCTAGCCTAGCCTAGCCTACTCTACTCTACTCTACTCTACTCTATTCTAGCCTAGCCTACTCTACTCTACGCTAGCCTAGCCTAACCTAACCTAGCCTAGCCTACTCCACTCTACTCTACTCTACTCTAGCCTGGCCTAGCCTAACCTAGATATTAGGCTAGCCTAGCCTATCCTACTTTACTTTACTGTACTCTAGCCTACTCTACATTACTCTATCCTAGCCTAACCTAGCCTAGCCTAGCTTAGCCTACTCTACTCTACTCTACCCTAGCCTAGCCTAGCTTAGCCTACTCTACTCTACTCTACTCTAGCCTAGCCTACTCTACTCTACTCTAGCCTACTCTACTCTACTCTACTCTAGCCTATTCTAGTTTACTCTAGCGTAGCCTACTATACTCTACTCTACTCTATTCTACTCTACTCTAGCCTACTCTAGCCTAGACTACTCTAGCCTAACCTAGCCTACTCTACCCTATCTTATCTTAGCCTAACCTAGCCTAGCTTACTACTCTACTCTACTCTACTATACGCTACTCTATTCTAGCCTAGCATACTCTACTCTAGTCTACCCTACCCTACTGTACCCTAACCTAGCACTCTAAAATATAAAAGTATAATTGTATGAAGTAAAAGCATTGCTCAACATCATTTGGAAATAACTAGTTATCTAAATTAAGTAGTTAGAGAAATTAAACTTTTATTACATATAAATGAAAAGCATAAAATATAAATAGAATCTAGAGCCTCAACACCACTTCAATAATTTTATAAAATTCCCTTCCCTACCGTAGCACTCTAAAATATAAAAGCAAAATTGTAAGAAGTAAAAACATAGTTCAAAATCATTTGGAAATAACTAGTTATCTAAATTAAGTAGTTAGAGAAATTAAAATTTTATTGCATATAAATGAAAAGCATAAAATATAAATAGAATTTAGAGCCTCAACACTGCTTCAATAATTCTAGAACTCTAAAATATAAAAGTATAATTGTATGAAGTAAAAACATAGTTGAAAATCATTTGGAAAGAACTAGTTATTTCAATTAAGTAGTTAGAGAAATTAAATTCATATTACATATAAATGAAAAGCCTAAAATATAAATAGAATTTAGAGCCTCAACACTGCTTCAATAATTTTATAAAATTCCCTTTTATGTTTAATTATTTATTGTTGAATTTAAATTAAGAATATTTTCTAAATTTAAAATCTTTTATTGAGAAATATCTTTTTTGTTCTCAAAATATTTAAATAAAGTAAATTATTTCACTCCAAATTTATAAGAACACAATCATGTAAGTAAAATATCAAAACACAAACCCAATGTCATAGGTTTAGGATTAAAATGCCATTGACTCTTTAGATTCACTCTATAAACTTACACACACAAGCTATTACAGTAAAAGCGTGCGGCCTACATTACATTTACATTTCCATTCTCACCCAAGAACATCAACATATTATGTACATCAAGAGCAATTGCTTTGCATGTACATGTCACACTCCAACATGATAAATATGTAGTTCTGATCTCTTCGGATGAGCCCTTGCATATCACTAGTAAAACTAACACAAAAAGAAACGCTCGTAGAACCTATTAACATAAAATAATTTCATAAAACTAACATAAAGTAGGCTTCATTACTAGTAATAAACGCATAAAATACTCTCATATGAAAGTAACAAAAAGCAGGGATTATTAAAATTAAATTGTCGGAATATTCTTCTCAAAGAAAAGAAAATTTTGAATGAAGTGATCATCACTTAACCTAACATTGCTTTCTCCAATAAAGGGAAACTCTAGCAGCCTGAAAAGACCATAACAAACAATAGATGACTATTTTTGGTTAGTTTTAACACAATAATTTTGGCTCATCCCCAACGATAAGACAACCATAATAACACAATAATTGCTATGCTTATGCCTTATTAGCTCCTCCACTCACTCAACATTTTAGTTTCATATCGTCAATCATGATTGAAGGGTAAGGTACTAGGGGAAGTAGGTGAGATTGAGAGGAAGTCTATGCCATCTTGGGAGCTAGTTCGGGAATAGGAGAGTGTGATAGGAGAGAAGGAGATGTCGAAGGAGTGGATAAGGTCTCGTAGAGATTCGTGGAGACTACTAATTCATTAGAATTAACATCCTTCCTTATGGAAGCTTATTTGGCTTGTTTTTGCTTCCATAACTGTATCGCTAGTAAACTTTTGAGGCCCAATGCCCATCACCTAGGTGCCTTAATTCATCATCTTCCATGGAGGATACATTGTGTGGTATACTTTCATGAATATTTGGGATGAAGAGATGAGATTTTTTGTCAAATTCTACATCATGGGGATGACACTCACTACCACATCCATCACCTCCATTACTTACGCATCTACTCTTCTGAACCATAGTAGCAAGTGGGAGAATGAGGATGAGGAATTTAGAATCACTGAGGGAATGGTAGGTTTTCTTTAGGAAGGAAATAAGAGTATGACTAGGTGAGTGACAATGCATGAGAAAGTTGGGTGACAAAAGAGCCAAGAAATATTTAGACAAAAAAAAATGTTTTCCATCGCCGGGAAGGTTAATGAGGCGTTAGTGTTAAGTACAAGCAGATCACAGAGAGGATATGGAGCAGTGGATTAGACATCATGAAAATCGATGGATTAGCTGACTGAGTGGGCATACTACACATGGATGAGAGCCACTGTCTGTGTGAATGCATGGTGATGGTAAATGAATTCAGGAAAACCATCAATTTCCACGCAAATTAGGGGACATTTTATATCAAATTAACATTTATAAAGAGAAAAAAATTGAATGTAAAATATTTTTTCCTCTATTCAAAATTATTTTCCACTCAATAATATCATGGACATGTTAAATTTATTTAATACGTAATAAAATTTCATACCAAACATTTAGAAAATATTGATGGCAAGAAGCAATTTATTGTAAAAATAAATAAATAAAGCGAAGGATATTTCTCATTTAATTAATTTTTGCATTCTAATTCAACGACATCATGGAGATGTATAATTCCTTTAGTACTTGATATGACTCAAATTTAAAATACATTAAAAAAAGGGAAGATTGACAACTATGTATTTAATACATAAAAGAATTGAAAAAATTATAACTAATGATTCAAAACTTTTAATGGTGTCTATCTCAAAATGAAGGAGATGTGTAATTTTTTCCTTATTTATTGTCGAGTTGAAATATGGCATGAATGTGTGTGTCTGTGTGTCTATGTTGTAGTAGTATAGATAAATATTCAAATTTCAACTATCTATATATTATATTGGTAGTTGACACATGAAAGATATATGCTCTCATTTTTGTGAAAAATAAAATTTAAGATGTATTTTTGATAGGCTTAAATTTACCCCATTTTTTCAAAAAAGAAGGGGACTTTTATAAGTGCTCAGATTAGTTTTTGGTTTTGCAAGGATAAGGATAATCGTAAGAGGTTCCATAATATGAACATGTCTAGGGTAATCCTGGACATGTGTGGTATAAATTGAAGATAGTGTAACATAAATCTAAAAGAGACTATCCATGTGAATTTATGTCAGATATATTCATAGACCTTGAAAGTATCCTTTAGGAAGGATTGTCAAAATTTTATTATATGGAATTGCTATACTTTTCCAAAACATATCACAATGGACAAATATATTTGATATATCTATTTTAATACATATACAATCCCTTTATGCTAAGAATTACAACATTTTTTTAATTTTCATCAATGCCAAATCAAGGTAAATGGGCCACATAATAGATTGTATGACATTATTTCTTTCACTATTCAATATCGCATAATATACTTTCTAGATTATGTTTAAAAAAATACTAACTCAGTTATGAAACTTATAGTATTATGTTTGCTAGTTTTGGCACTAGGCTTCACCATGTACTCATAAAAGGTGTATATAGATATATAACTTTTTTCTCTTTCAATTGTTTCACCATGAATTGAAACATGGTATAAAGGAGTCACCTTTATCTCTCGTGTTAAATATTTCTTGCTTATGAGAATTTTGGTTTAGGGTTTTGAGGTTCATACATTACAATATTTTATTAGCTCATTTTCAAGGTTGATGTATTTACATGGTGCCCTAATCATTTTCTAATTATATCAATACACGTCGCAGTGAAGACAAGAAACATATCTCCATTCCTTACTGTTATGATTTTTTAAGGATGATTTTCATTTTTTATTACATTATTCCTCTCTTTCTAATGCCAATGATCAAATCTATGCTTGTTATATTCTTGGTGAACTAAGAACATTTGTTGAAATACTTACAAAAATAACCCTTGTCCCACATTATGGTGTTCATTTTAATATGGGGTCCCAAAATGATATACATCAGGAAACGAATGTAATATAAATAACAATAATAAGAGAATGTGTTTGGAAAATTCTCATTCTAATATTTAGGGCATGCATGTTTTGATACCAATTGATGTTATGATAAGGGTGAAATGTTGGTGATAACATCAATCTTAAAGTATACTATTTTTCATTTCCTTTCTCATTCATCCCTAAATGGTTATTTGCAATGTAGCTTCCAACCGCTTTGGTCATGTTATATGTTGATATACGATAATAACATGTGTACCTTTCACATAGTGTTATTTTGTTAAGTTTGGAAATGCTCCAATAATTTTTGGTTTGGCACATAATTTATTTTAACAACAAGGTATGCTCAAATATATATTTATTTTATTTGTTAGAAAAGCATTACTTGGACTATCTACAAAATAAGGAAATACCCTCACATATGAAGAATATTTATAAGATATATATTTGGCATAACTCAATGTCACATCCTTTTCAAATTAATAATTGCATCTCTTATTTTGTAATATTTATCCTCTACAAATACTTGGTGATACTTTGAATATATTCTCAATTATGCCTGCATCCCTATATTTCACTGTGTTCTTATTCATTATAGTAGATATATGGTTTTAATTGGAATTATTTATTAGATACAAGCCTATCTGGAAACATAAACCATACTATTTAACACTCTCAAACAAATTCTATTATCTAAATAACAATCACTTACAATTGAAATTTATTGCATACATATTTTTTACATTATAAAAATATCACTAAAATGTATTAAAAATCAACTAAAAAATACATATATATTCACTAAATTAACTACTCCTATTAATGTATTATAATACATGTAAAATTATCATTAATATAGTTTTAAGCATTAAAATTATTATTCTAAGACTATGGATATAAAATAATTAATATTATTAAAATAACTCCTTGGCTAAGATATCATCTTCCAAGGGCGTAGGGAAATAGAAAGGAGATTAATGACCCAAGCACCTTGTAGACCACTAATCGGTCATTCTGTATGGAGTAGTTTTCCTTGAATAATTTTAATGAGTTAGACTACATTTGTGGATAATTACCAAAGACGATTATCGTCGCTAATCATGTTAGATTTTTCTATTGTTAGAAAGAAATAATTATTATTATACAAATTTATATCTTTATTAGCTACTTGTTGTTCTTATAGGACATTGGATTAAAATTATAATATTATTAAAGCATATATATTTAAATATTATATTAAATATCAGTTTAATATAATTATTGCTTTTATGGGTAGTCTAAATTATGGGTGAAATATAATTTTTCACGATCATTTTGTTAATTAATACCAAATTCCAACATAGATTTTTAAAAACCTAAGTTTAAGTTGTTTAATTTGTAGAATTTTGAGTGGTTGAAGTTTTTTTTAGGGGGTTGAATTCATTTATGCATCAAAAATATATTTTAAACAACAAAAAATCAGTGTTGCTTGAAATTTGTCTTTCTTGAAATTGTATCCCCAGATTGTCATGAAAAAAACTATTTTGTCTATAAATTAGACTACTCCTTATTTATATATTTTATTATATTGCTTTGGAATTTTTCTATTCGATATTGTTACATTTCTCAGTAATATTTATCACTAAATGTATATCGATAACTAATTCAAATGTTAATGATATCTTAGCTTAGCACATTAAATACTTAGCTCTATCACTTGAAGCTTTCTACTCAATGTTGTAAGAAAAATATTTTTTATTGTATTTCCTGAAAAGTTTATGAAGGATAACTATGCACAAATGACTTGAATTTGGTTTGTAACTAAGACAATTCCTGACTAATATAAGTTTGAACCTTTCTACCTAGAACTCATAATAGTGCACAAATACAATACATAATTGTCAATCAAAATATGAAAACAATATTTTTGGCTGTAGCTTAGTGAATATTTGGAGACAAATACAATAATATTAAATTATAAATTAAATTAGATAAATATTTAATGAGATATTTTATATTAGTATCTATTAGTTTTGTACTAATATTATATGACTAACTCTTTCAAATGTGTTTCAAATTAATACATTGAATACTTATCTCCAAGAAGTGAAGCTTTTAACTCAAGTGAACTCTTACACATTCGGTTGGATGTTTTCTTGTGGAAATCACAATGTTGCACACAAAATTGTTAATGGAAATTTAAAAATAATATTTTCGACGGCTGCTTAATGAAAATTTGGAAGCAATAAGTAACTTAAGACATCTCTATGAGGGGTTGGACAATCATTACACCAAAAATTTATCACTATCAAGTTGGTTTGGGAAGACACTGTTCATCCCAACAAATAGTAGAGTGTCATTATGGCCTACCTCACTCCAATTAAAAATAAACACATAGATTTGAAATTACATCAATGATTCAAGTAGTCGTCCTGTGGACTTGAGAAGAGGAGTTAACCTCCAGAATTTGGGTTTATCACACAATCATATCCATGGATGACCCCTACTCTTAGACATTGTCTCTGAGCTTTCAAGACATAAGCATCTAGATCACTCCATAAATAAAATCAACAGTTCGGTCCATGCCACCTTCAACCAACTACTAGAGTTGCAAGTCTTAAATATTTTCTCCAATTTTCTCAATGCTACAATTCCATCATTTTTAAGAAATCTTCTGAATCTTTTATAACTTAACTTAACCTACAATTTTCTCACTAGAGCCATGTTATTTGAGCTAGGAAAACTAAAGTACCTATAACTTCTATGGCTAGCGTGTTGCAATTTAATCGAATAATTTTTTTGGATGTTGTTGCGTCAAGTAATGATTATACTTCCTACAATCATTTCTATCATTTAATAAATTCTAACGAATTATGTAGAAAAATATGTTTACTCCAAATTTAGAGAAGGATGCTATAGAAGTAAGCCTTAGAATTTTTATGACAGTAGGGATATCAATATATGTCTCCATTAGCTCCTCATCATAATAATAATAACACTGCTTCTATCATCTCTTTCTTGATTTATTCTCTTTTGAATGAGGTAATTTCTCTTTCGGGCTATTTTTCTTAGTTGATATCTTCCACCTCTCTAATTCTCTTTTTATGTAAGACAAAAATACTTTCTACAATTGAAAATCGAGACATACATTTAAAAATTGAATGCTAAAAATTAATATAAGAAAAATCCTCAACATAGTTACTTTAGTGAATCTGGGAGGTCATTCTAGATACAGTGAAACAACAATTAGAACTTAGCCATACTACCTCCTAGGACAATTCAGATTTCTTCTGGGAAAGAGGTCAAAAGTAATGATAATCATAATGTGTACCTTTTGGAAGACATCAGTTTTGGTATTTTTGTAGAATCCAATCAAAATTGCAATACACATAATTAAATTTAGAAAAACATATCTATACTTTGTTAATTTTAGTGCATCGAGGGATAATGTGGAAAAAATCATATTGTTTTATAAAATCTAAGATACATAAAATTAATGTTGTGAAAGCATAGGCATAATAGAAATGGGCTTGACACACAAACATTAAGGCCTCAAGTGATATAAAAATTATAGGCCATGATCATATCATATAATGGAATAATTATGAGTACTCATCAATATCATTACCATATATTGAATCCCATAAAATGCTCTTTTGGTCAATGTCAATAGTTAAAATATCATGTGCATAATACAACATTTTTTATATTCCCTTTTCATGGAATTTAATTTGAATGAGCTACACTTGATTCACCTTTATCTTCACTATGTTTAGTCACTTTAAGTATATATAAGTTATAGATAATATGCTAAGTATTAAAGTTGGTGTGTACTATGACTTTTAGGAGTTACAATGTCTTTATTGTGACACTGTACTAGGGGGCATAGTTTCAAGAATTCACTGTGTTAAAGATCATAGTGCACTATAGTTTACCTAACTTTAGAGTTAGTATGTTAAGGATTATAAAGTAATCAATGCCATTTTTTAATGGTAATAGTGGTTAAAGGTCGCATTGTGGAAGGCTTTGTAATTCTCTAAGAGTACTAGTGATCACCCTAAATTAGGGGTTATATGGGTTATGGGACATCTCAATTTTTTGGCATTCATAATGACTTTTGTTTAAGGGACACATATTGCATTGGATATTATAGTGGTCATAGTGGTGAAAGGGAAGAGAAATAATTATTGGAGTTAATATATAGTGCAATGAATAGGAATATCTAATGAAAAATTTATTATAATTAGTTTTCAAAGATAAATATATTAATATATGTATTTTAAAATCTAAATATTATTGGAAATGGAGTGGATACTTCCATACGATTTCCCTCATTGTTGTAATCATACAACTAATGGACCGTACTCGAAGATTTAGTATCTAGGGTTTTTCAAAGGTCTAGGGTTTTGCAACTCTTAAAAATATTGAAAAAAAAGATTATCCATACATTTGAGATAAATTATTTATTTATATAATGTAGCATTCAAATTTTTCTAATCTAGAATTATTTAGAATAAAATATAAATTAATTATTTTTTATTATTAATTAAAAAGAATATTAATCTATATGACTTTATTTATTTATTAAAGAATAATATTATTAATGCATATGCATTTTAATAGGGACTTTTGCTATTAAACAAACTATCTTTAAATTTTATCTTAACAATTTTACTATATAGCAAAAAAATACTAATTATAATTACGCTCATTTCTATTTGCTTATTCATAATTATGTGAATTCATTCCTGTTATTGGAGACTTTATTGAGATGTTGTGTAGATAATGTTTTAGAGAACGTCCATGGTTTGGGCCGCTTATATAGAGATTCACCTTTTAAATTTATGTGTTAACTTTGTGCATTTTTTGTGCACTTTCATGAAAGCAATTCAAGTTTGTTTTTTAATTTTACCAACACTTTTTTAAAGTTCTTTTTTCCACAATCATTTTTGCTTTTTAAAATTTAACTCTTTTTTATTTTTATTTTTGAAGCATTCCAGAATGCAATTAGCATTATCCTTTCTAAATTTAGGTGTTAAGTTTTTGTGTTTCAAAAATCTAATTAATATTTCTTAAATTCAAGAAGTGGATTGGGTTTAGAGCTCATATATATAATCAATAATGTAAATTATTTTCTTCTTTCTAAATATAGTTGTTGTCTTTTTGTTTTTCTAAGCTTTGAAGAATGTAATTAATATTTGCTAACTTTAACAGTTCAATGTGTCCTTTTGCTTTTCTAAAATTTCAAGAATGTGATGCAATTATAAAACGTAAGGAAATAATTTCCAAATTTGAATATCTACCCCTGGCTTTAGAAGGTTGGTATAGTGAGTATCTCATAAGAGAATTCTAAAAATAGTCCCAACAAAAACATTAAGCAAACATGATATGAGAAAACCCATAAATAATAAAAATTCATTTGAAACACTATCTTTCCACCAATCAGACTAATAGTCTTTATTGCTTAACCTCGTTAGAAAGCCTTGCGGACGTATTAAATACCCTGAGGATGACTGGTTAGCTCTTTCCAAAGAATTTATATGAGAAGCCTTACAAATATTTCAAAAGATTTGTTATAACACATTTTTTCTCCATTATATTATAACAAGTCAAACGTAATTAGTTGGTGTGTGTGAGACACGTAATGCGAGTAGGGGGTGCTTGGAGTTCATGCAACATTCAAAGGAATTTATTCAAAGGAATTTATGCCAATTAGTATTCATCGAACTTTCAAACGAATTTATGCCGAGTAGTGGGCGCGTTCGCGTTCGTTATAGGTCACGTTTGTTATAATTTATGCGTAGTGTTCATTGAACCTTTCAAACGAATTTATGCCGAATAGTGGGCGCGTGTAGTTTGTTATAAACTCTGACAAGAAAGCGGCATATTCCAGTTTGACAATGCCCACGACTGTTCGCGTTCGTTATATTATCTGACAAAAGCAACGTACTACACTCCGGTTCGTTATATTATCTGACAAAAGCAACGTACTACACTCCGGTATGTATGGGCGCGTGTAGAACACAATCACGATGCTGAAATTTGTTATATTCAAATAAAAAATTATCACGCTCTCATAATGGCGTGATAGAAATCATGAAAATTTGGATTCGATGAAATCTTCAAAGGGTGTGGGAAGTACATATAACTGTTCAGGAAAGTGGAGAAATCGCTATATAAATATATATATCTCAATTCTTATTATTTTGTTGCATTTTGGTCTTTTTTTATTTATGTTCATATTGGCACGTGTGTACTTGGATGTGGTTGGTTTGAGTCTAAGTGAGTAAGTTTGTGGTTTGAGTCTCTCTGCGAGGTCTGTGTGTGAGAATTTACAACTTTTGAGTTCATGGAGATAAATAACTGTATGCATGGATGTTATCTAATTACATTTATATAGTATGATTTTAAGCTTTACCATGTTATGATTCCTTTTTACCAATTTGATTGCAAATGTTGCAGTGTAACTGCATTCGGTGTTCATGTCATCCTATGTTGCACGGAATGGTAACGTTGATTCCTTGGATGAGCTCAATGAAAGAGAGGAGAGACTAGACTTCAATATGATGCAAAACCGTCAACATCCTTCACAACAACTTTGAGCTACAAGTATGTAATACCTTCCATTCTGATTCAAGAGTTTCGCAAAAATAGCTCTTCGAATGGCCATGAATATTCCATGTCTACTAAATTTAATAATTTATGAATAATGGTTTCCAAAATCACTTTTAATAATTGAACTACTTCCCAAAAACTTCCAATATGTCTTTATTTAATCAAATTTTTAAGTGATTATCGTATCTTTATCTAATTAACTCATTTATTGTTCTCTATCCATGTTGAATTAACTATTTATTGGTTTCATGCTAGTTTAATCTATCCATCACCATAACCAACCGATCTTTTATTGTTCTCTATCCATGTTCAATTAATTTTTTATTGGTTTCATACTAGTTTACTCAATCCATCATCCATAATCGGTTGATCTTTGCTTGTGGAATCTTGTGGAATTAAAAGTTGTTTTTATTTCCATCAACTTAACCGGGCTATTTAATTAGTTGATTGACTGGCTACACAAATTTTTCCATCAATTTAGCTCGCCTGCGTTTTTTGAAAGATAAAGCTTACCTTTATTCCTAATTTAAGTCTCCTCTTCCATGCAACTTAATTACAATTAGTTTTATAAAGTTAAAAGTGCTTGTTTATTAAAATTAGTTTTATAAATTTAAAAGCTAATTACAAAATATGCGCTATTATTAAGCTCCATTTCAAATTAGTGTTGTAATATATTAAACCAGACATCTCAAATCTTGTCTACAGCGTGAGTGTATAAATCTTTTTGTACAAATAAACTCACTTAACTTTGACTAAATCTGTCCATAATACTTGAAGTTAAATCTTGTTGTACAACGTAGCCCTGCAAATATACATAAATCTCATTGTACATGATTGGATATGTGAGAAGGACCTTTAATGTCTCATCCCGAGGAAGATGAAGCACGATTCTCTACCAAGGGAGGGCATCTTCTCCCCCATAATTCCTTTTTGTGATGGATAGTGTTTATGGATAATTCTTTTTGCAACTATGGATAGCATTTATGGATAATTTTTCTAGCACATTTGAAATGATGAGCACTTTTTTCGAAGTCTTGTTTATGTTTATGTATACTTTTTTCACACATTTGAAATTCTGAGCAATTTCTTATTAATATTCTTCTCTCCTCACACCCAATCACAGTTAGTCCTCACCCATCACAATCACAGTTAGTCCTCACCCATCACTAGGAAATTAAATTTTCTTCTAACATATAAACACAAATAACAACAAAAACTGATTGTTTACCATTTCAAAACACCGTTATGTTCATTATGTTCTCTTCTCGTATAATGGTGATCAATTAGTTGAAATGGAGCACTACAGGTGCCCTATAATGGTGATCAATTAGTTCAAACAGAGTGCTACAGGTATATTGTCTTAATGCACTATTAGAAGACAATGACCAACTAGAATACAATGATGTTGTTTTTGTAATTTGTGTTGCAACCACCCTAACATGATTTTCTCCAAAGCTATTTGCAATTACATTTGAGACCGCATCAAACCATAGTATATGAAAAATTACAATAGTATTATTAAATATAGAAAATGGCTTGTATTGTTCCATCGTACTTACCTCTATGACCAGTGGAGGTTTTAAGATGGCTTGTATTGTTCCATCGTACTTACCTCTATGACGAGTGGAGGTTTTCTGAAGTTTTGTGGTTGTATGTTAATTATATTTGGGCTCTACAGAATTTATGTCTATGGTAATTGTGCTTTTGGTTTATTTTATTTTTCACAGATTTTATATAATTTCTATGTTGATTTTAGATAGTTTTGGAGATTACGAATAAGCATTGAGTTCTCTTAGTGATCACTCAAAAAATTTTGATATTATTTATATAAATTTGATTATTTAAATTGTTGTTTGCATAATTGATTATTTATATTGCATTTTTTTGTGTGTAGATCATTTTTGGGATTAACATTTATGTATTGATATGTGAATTATCATTGTAATGAAATATGAGAATTTGTAAATATTGTATGAGGTGGTGGAGGAAATCTAAAAACTTTTAAAATACTATAAATAAAGAGAATAAAATGATATGTAATTATTTGTTCCTTTTATGTTTTTGTTAGGAGGATAAGGAGGAGGATAGAAAAGGTAGAGGTTGAGAAGGAAGCAGAGGAGGAGGAGGAGGCTGGTGGGGGGGCAGGTGAGGAGAGACAAAAGCGAGGTGAGGGCGAGGGCGGCATGGGAGGCGGGGGTAAAGAGGAAGAGGACGTGGGGGAGGAGGTGGAGGAGGAGAAGGGGGATGCAGTGGGAGAGGATGGGGAAGAGGTAAAGGTGGAGGAGGTGGCGGGGGGAGACGAGGAAGGAGGGGAGGTGGAGAGGGAGGAGAGCGGAAGGGAGGGGGTTGAGGTAGGAGGAGAGGTGGAGGGATGTGAAAGAGAAAGGAGGAGGAAAACGGGGGAGGTGGAGGAGGACGAGGACGAGGATCGGGTTGTGGAGGAGGAGGAGGAGGGGGGGACGAAAATTCGAAGGAGAAGGAGGGGGAAGAGGTAGAGGAGGGGGTAGTAGAGGAGGCGACGGGAGGAGGAGGAGGGTTAGGCATGATAGGAGGGGGAAGAGGTGGAGGAGGAGGAGGAGAAGTTGAGAGGGGAGGAAGTGGAAGGGGAAGAGGGGAAGGGGGAGGAGAAGGAGCGAGAGGCAGCTGGGGAGGGAGTGGAAGGAGGACGGGGGAGAGGTAGAGGAGAAGGGGGGTGAGGGGGGACAAGGGAGAAGAGGTGGAGGGAGGGGAGGGTGAAGATGAAGAGGGGGAGGAGGCGGTGATGTGGAGAGGAGGAGGGGAAGGTTGGGGATGGGAAGGTTGGGGAAGTTGGTGGGTGTTGGGGAGGAGAGGGATGAGCAGGTAAGGGAGGAGGTAGAGTCGGCAGGGCGGAAGAGGAGGAGGAAATAGAGAGAGGTTGAGGAGGAAGCGGAGGAGGTTGGGGAGGGGGAGGAGGAGGAGGAGGCGAGTGAGAGGGGGTGAGAGGAGGCACAGGAAGAGGGAGAGGTAGGGAGGGGAAGAGGAGGAGGCACGGGGGAGGAGGTGGAGGAGGAGGAGGAGGAGGAGGGGTGGGAGGCGATGGGAGAGGTTGTCGAAGAGGCGAGGGAGGAAAAGACTGTGGGGGGGGAGAGGAGAAAGGAGAGGAAGGGTAGAGGAGGTAGAGGGGAAGAGAGGGGGAGGAAGTAGGGGCAGAGGAATAGGTGGAGGCAGGGGAGAGGGAGGAGGCAAAGATGGGAGGTGGAGGAGGCGGAGGTGGAGGAGGCAGAGGTAGAGGGAGGGGGAACATGGAGGTAGAGGGAGGCGAGGAGGGGGGAGGAGGAGAACGGAGTTGTGAGGTAGGATGATGAGGGGGAGGGGTGGGGGAGGTGGATATAAAGGAGGAGGAGGGGGGAGAGAAAAGGAGAAGATGCGAAGGGAGGAGGAGGAGGGGGGAGAGAAAAGGAGAAGATTTGAAGGGAGGAGGAGGAGGGGGAGGCGGTGGGAGAGGAGGGGGGAGAGGTGGACATGAAGGAGGTGGAGGAGGAGGAGGAGGAGGAGGCGATGGGGGGTGCTAGAGGAGGAGGAGGTGACGGGGGAGTAGGTGGAGGGGGAAGAAAGTGAAGTGGAGGGGGAGGAATGGGAGGCAACAGGGGAGGGAGGGGAAGGATGAGGGGGATAGATAGAGGTGGAGGCAGGGGAAGGGGGAGGAGGTGGAAGAGGTTGAGGAAGGGGAGGAGGGGGGGGGGGCAGAGGGAGGGGATGGGGAAGATGCAGAGGGGGAGGAGGTGGTGTGGGGAGAGGAGGCGGGGGGAGGAGGGGGAGGGGGAGGAGGATAACGAGTGAGGGATGAAGGAGGAGGAGGTAGGAGAGAGGTGGAGGTGGAGGTGGGGATGGAGGGAGGAGGAGGAGGAAGAGGTCAAGGTGGAGAGCAGGTGAGGCAAAGGTATAGGTAGGTGGGGGGGGAGAAGAGGAGGAAGAGGGGTAGGGGGATGCGAGGGAGGAGTGGGTGGCGAGGAGGTGGAGTGGGGGTGAAGGTGTAGGCAGGAGACGGAGAAGGGGGAGCATGAGGAGGAGGACGAGGAAGAAGAGGTAGAGGGGGGGGGAGGTGGAGGAGGAGGAGGGTGAGGAGCATAAGGAAACGAGGAGGGAGGGCAAGGAGGAGGGGGGAGAGACAGAGGTAGAGGAAGGGGAGTTGGGAGGAGACAGAGGAGGAGGGGGATTTGAGGGGGAATAGGTGAAGGAGGTAGGTGATGAGGAGGAGAAGGAGGAGGGGGAGAGGAGGTGGGTAAGAGTTGAATGGGGAATAGGTGGAGGAGGCAGGTGAGGAGGAGGGTGAGAGGAGGTGGGAAGAGGTGAAGGGGTAAGAGGTTGTGGGGGAGGGAGGGGGAGACAAGGTAGGAGAGTAGGGGTAGGGGGAGAGGGGAAGGGAGGGGTAGGAAGTATGGGGAGAGGCATAGGTGGAGGCATTGGAGACAGGGAGGAGGCAAAGGCGAGAGATGGAGGAGGCGGTAGGTAGGTGGAGGCAGAGGGAGGCGGGGATGGGGGAGGAGGACGACAAGGTTATTGAGGAGGAGGAGGGGGGGGAGACATATGCAGACTGAGAATAATTAAGGTTATATTATGTTTTAATTTAATTATCAAACAACATTCACAATTAACCTCGGTTCATTTTTTTATTGAATATGTAAATATCAGTGAATGTTGTGTTTTTCAAACTCTATACAGATTTTATAAAATTTAGTTTATATTAAAAATATATATTTTATACTATTATTAATATGTACTTTTAATTACAAGTACAAATTTTAAAACTACATGTAACAATGGTCTTATGTTTTTTCCAAATGGTTCTTGTTTAAGGTTGTTATGAGAATTTAGCTAATGTACACTGCAACTGTTTCTGCAAAATTGTAATGCAATAGAATTGCAATGCATAACAATAGTGAAAGAATAGCTCTCATAGTGCAGGAGCGAGTTTAAAATCTAGGTTTTGAGTTTTAGATTGAGGTGAGGTTTCCTATGAGAATTTAGCCAATGTACGCTACAACTCTTCTTGCAAAATTGTAATGTAATTGAATTGTAATGCAATCCACTTGTTAAAGAATAACTAACACAATGCACGAATGAGCTTCAAATTGAGGTTTTGAGTTTTAAATTAAGTTTTAGTTAAAAATAGCCAAATCAGTTTCAAGTTTACCTTTGAGTTTTAAATTAAGATTTAATTTAAAATAATGAGGGTGCATACTTATCTTATAAAGATGGAAGTAAACAACTCTTTGTTGCGAGTGATTGAAGATTTTTTTATAAAGAAGGTTTGATTTCTTTAAGAATACATTAATAAATTTTATATTAAGAATACAAACATTAAGAAAAACAATTAATTAAAATAATAAGTACTAAGAATATGTATTTTTAAATAAAGATTAACATATTAAAACATAATTTCACCATATAATATTAACTAATATATGAAATCGCACCCAATAAATCAATAAATATAATAATATATGTTTAATAAACATACCCCATAAAATTAGATTTATTATTAATATATTATTATCTATAAATGCAAATATCACACATATATTAATATATAAAAAATTATACAATATTAGAAAAACTTCTAATATTAATAAAAATTAAGCTATAATATTAACATTAATAAAACTTAATTAATAATTTTTATGTATTATCATTAATATTCGTACATAATTTTCATAATAGTTACATTTTAGACATTAACAATAATAATAATAATAAGATATAATAGTGACAATACAAACATTAACATTAATGTTATTAATAATAAGGTTAATATGCTAAATAATTTCATATAATAATTATTTATGTAACAATTATAGTAGGTAGTAATTTATCATTTATTAATGTATTAAGCCACATGAAGTATTAATAGTTTTATTATTAGCTAATATATAAAACCATAATTTATGAATATCAATACTATTTATTATTTATTAATATTATTATGCTAAAGCCTTAATATAAGTAATATAAATAACAACATATATTTTTTTATATTAATCAATATAATATATATTAATATTAATGTTAATATATTAATACTCGTATAATATATAGTAATGTTATTGTTAATATATTAATATTAGTATTATCATTAATGTTAATATTACTATTAACATTGATATTAATGTGTGCCTCTTACTCTAAAATATGTGTTACAATTTAATTAGTCATGCCCATTAAAACATGTGTCTCACAATGTAGTTGAACTTTTTGAGGCCATAGCTATATCGCACCCTACAAATATTTTAGCTTTATATTTTAGTGTTAATATAATATGACATAGTTTTGATGTTTATGTCACCTAATAAAACCTCATATATATAATGTGAAATTTTGCAGCCATAGTTGTAACCCACCCTAAAATGGTTACTATGTACATATATTATAGATTGTTGGAGCCTTAGAGACATAAGTGAAACATGTAGCCACCACCCACACTAAAATGGTTACTATTTATATATATTATAGATTGTTGGAGCTTTAGAGACATAAGTGCAACATGTAGCCACTAGATCTTTTCTTAAATATAAGCTACCATTGCCCAAGCTAGTTTATTTCCATTTTGTATGTAAGAAGATTTCAGTTCTTTGATATTAATGACATGAAGTTTTATTTCCTCTTCAAATTTATGTTTATGTTTATATTTTTATTCTTTTGCATTCCTGCATAAGTCTGGATAATCATAACATGCACTAGGAGTAAAAGCACTCCTCCCTAAGACCAGTACAAGCACATGTCATAGTCTAAGATTTTGAGTGTTTGTATTGAGGGATTCTTTCTTGGAGAGTGCAATACTTGGATTTTGTTTTGAATGAGGACATGTTGAGGAGAATTAAAGTTGGGATCCTCTTTTAGAGAGCACAAAAAACCATGTCACAATGAGTGCTTGAAATGTGGATCCTTAGTTTAAAGACCAACAACTTTGGAGGTGACTTCCAACAACCACATGACACTTGTACATCTTCACTAAACTACTCTGATGTGGATATACTGTAATAATTTATATTAGGTTGTTGCGCACTTGATCCATTTTCTATTATATTCCTAACTGGCCTGTCTTATAAAATGGGGAGAGTGTCCTCATTCTCACAACTTAGTCAATAGATCATCCATATCTTCTATATGTAATCATATTGTAGCCCTTTTTTTGTAATGCGAGGGTTGAATATTGTGCGGATTATTGGGAAATATGGTTTTTTTGAGATAAATTAAGAGAAGTATCTCAACACAAGCATTAACATGTTGCATGACCTAAGGATTGTGAGATGAAACCTTAGAAAATAACTCAAGCACTTAATGCTAATGGAGCTTGCGTCATGCAAGTTTATATAAATCTCGTTGAGGGCTTTTTTATGAGAGAAAAGATTTCAATTGTTAGATTGTTGGTGTGATTATAGCTTGTAGTGTAACCTTTGGTGCATCTAAGACAACTTGGTTAGCTTGGTGAGATGCCTTGATAGCCTACAATCTTGTTGAGCCAAAATTGTAGATGGAAAATGCTCTAGCTAGGATTTAGAAGGACCTATATTGTCTTTTCTAAGACGCACTAGAAAGACATGTTGTATAACATGGAATGTATAAGGAACTGTATTTTATCTTCATTTATGTTCTAATAATAACTCTACCCTTGTTGTCTAAAATTTTGTGTTGTATTTCTAAGGATTTCACCACATTTTAATTTATAATAGACAAATTAGGTATTTGGGGATTAAGAGTGATGGGGGGGATGGTTAAAGCCACCATATGAGCTTCCAAAATCACATGGAATCTCAATATTCCTTGTATCAATCATGGTAAATCAATGATTTATAATAGACAAATTAGGTATTTTGGAATTAAGAGTGATGGGGGGGACGATAGAAGCCACCATATGAGCTTCCAAAATCACATGGAATCTCACTATTCCTTGTATCAACCATGGTAAATCCATTAGCATGTTCAACAAAAATTTTGTCAATATGACATTCATTCATTTATTATATGACTTGAAATTAATAGTTAATGTTATTTTATGCTTTAATTTAATTATCACACAACATTCACAATTAACATTGGTTGAATTTTATCCTTAGGTTTTAGGGTTTGGGTTTTAAGGCTTAGGGTTTAGGGTTTATAATACATTAGCAAATGATTTTAGGGTTTATCATTTAGGCTTTAAGCATTAGGATATAGGGTTTGGGGTTTGGGGCTTACCGTTTGGGGTAAAAGGTTTTGGATTTAGGGTTTCAGGTTTAGTGTTTAGGTTTTAGGGTTTATGGTTTAGGAAAACTCTTTTGAAAATATTAAAAAATAATTAGCGTTTTGGGTTTATGGTTTTGGGTTCAGGATTTATAACACTTTAGTAAATTATTTTAATAAACACTTAAATAAAAGTTTAAAATGACTTTTAAAATGTTATAAAATGATTAGGGTTTAGGTTTTAGGGTTTGGGGGTTTAGGGTTTTGGGTTTTGGCCTTAAGGTTTAAGGTTTATAACACTTTAGTAAATGATTTTAATAAACACTTAAATAAAAGTTACAAAACACTTTTTAAAATGTTGTAATAAACACTTAAATAAAAGATAGAAAACACTTTTTAAAATGTTGTAAAATGCTTAGGGTTTAGTTTTTAGGGTTTATAACACCTTAGTAAATGCTTTTAATAAACACCTAAATTAAATTTAGAAAACACTTTTTTAAATGTTATAAAATACATAGGGTTTAGGTTTTAGGGCTTCAAGTGTAGTGTTTGGGGCTTAGGGTTTAGGTTTTATAACAATTTAGTAAATTATTTTAATAAACACTTAAATAAAAGCTAAATAATGATTTTTAAAATGTTATAAAATGATTAAGGTTTAGGGTATAGGGTTTAGGGTTTGACGTTTACGATTGAGGGCTTAGGTTT
Source organism: Pinus tabuliformis (assembly GCA_031772625.1). NCBI lineage: Eukaryota > Viridiplantae > Streptophyta > Pinopsida > Pinales > Pinaceae > Pinus > Pinus tabuliformis. Next base: position 1,545,299,964 of record CM062816.1, on the reverse strand, counting down.
TACGGTATGTAACAATTTAGTGAATTATTCTAATAAAATGTTAAATAAAAGTTACAAAACACTTTTCAAAAGGTTATAAAATACTTAGAATACACATAACTTCATTATATGGATACACATTTTCATATATTAACAAGGGATTTCCATTTTTATGCATCTTCTCCTATTTTTTTAATAAGAGGATAAACATGATGCTCTCAAATATGCTTGAATTTAATTTTCACATTTATCAATGTTTTTATGCTATTTAGGATTTTCCCTATGTAACTCTAAAGGTAAGAATTTAGCAAGGGATAGAAAAGTAAATCATTTGCAATTCCCCCATAAAAAAAACTAATGTAATGCCAAATGAAATTACAAATGATCATATGCTCTGAATCCATACCCTTTTTAAGTTGATTACATTGTCTAACTAGCACTAAATATTTTGTTTTTCATAGAGAAAAATATTCTTTCTTCCTATAAAGGTGAGAGGAAAAAGGGTTGAGGATGAAGCTTACCAAAATTTATACATGTACAATAGGTGGATACAACAACAGGTGTTATAATGTGAATAATATTTATTTAGCTAATTGATGAGAACTAACCATCAAGATTTAGGTGCTTCTATAGGAATTTGTAACCACCCATATTGACCTTAACTATAATGGTATCTTCCAATAATTAATGGCGCCCTTGGGTGCTTCTATAGGAATTTGTAACCACCCATATTGACCTTAACTATAATGGTATCTTCCAATAATTAATGGCGCCCTTGGAGAGTGATGTTGACCTGTGGGAGACAATCATGGAAATGAAATGTATAAAAATGATATAAAAACATTATTAGTATTGGTAAGGAAAATAAATTATTAAAACTTCAAACATACTTGTAATAAGTGCACCCATAATGAAATCAAAAGATTCAGTGCCTCATAGTTGAAATGCATTCAGAATTAGAATGGAATTATTATGAAAATGTTGGGTATATGTTATATTATTTTCATGATTAGACACACATGTGATTTGTATGCATCATGAGAAATGGGACGTCACAATGGGGTCTTAACCCCACTAAAAAATATTTCAATGGTTTTTAATGTTCACTTTTGATGATTTTCAACACAGAATTTTCACTTTTGGTGGTTTTATGACACAATTATTGTAGTCCATGGTAATGTAATTCTAATTAAATAAATATATATGATTAATGGATCTAAGGTTAATGGATTCCACATAATGTACAAATTGTATTGTAACATTGTAAAGTAATATTATATACTGAAAAATATTTCTAGTTTTCCAAATTTGGATTTCCTTGGTAAGATCTTTATTTTAAATGTTTATGTGAGTCATTGCATTTTTTCTTTATTATTTTTTTTCTCTCCCTTTTCTTTTGAACAGGGGCTTTTTGATCACTCTACCCCTTTTTTTCACTTTTTATACTCAATATCTCAATACACATTACATCTCCAATGTTTCTTTACTCTCCACCTTTGACAACAATGGCATAGTGATATAAGAGGCTACTGATATTAATTTTGATGCTTGTTGGTAACACTTAATTGAAATGATACCAATTGAAGGCAGATATAGAAAGACTTAGGAAACATGCAAATTTTCCATCTCATAGTACATTGTAATACACTTTTCTCCCCTTAAACTTTTTGCCTCTCCTTCCGATACAAGTATTTTTATTTTTTATCAATTATCCTACTATAGGAATTGACTTTGCGATTGATTGCCTAGACAATCCTACTTTAGTTTATCCTAGCCTACACCACTATATACTACTCTAGCCTAGAATATCCTACTCTAGTCCTAGACTAGCGTATCCTATTCTACTCTAGAATAACTTATCTAATCCAACCTAACTTAACCTACCCTTCCCTACTCTTTCTAACTCTACTATATCCTAGCCTACTCTAGCCTAGTTTAGCTTGGCCTAATCTAGCCTAGCCTTGCCTAATTTAGCCTACTGTAGCCTAGCTTACCCTAGACTACTCTAGCCCAACCTACCCTAGCTTAGAATAGCCTAGCCTAGCCTACTCTACCTTGGCATGCTTTAGGTTAGCCTACTCTAGCATAGCTTAGCCTAGCTTAACCTACTCTACCCTAGCCTACTCTAGCCTAACCTAGCCTAACTTACTCTAGTGTATATTAGCCTAGCTTACTCTAGCTTAGCCTAGCCTACTCTAGCCTAAATGAGTCTACCCTACTCTAGCCTAAATGACTATATCTTAGCCTACTTTAGCTTATCATAGTCTAGCTTACTCTAATATATCATGACATACCCTACTCTATATTAGCCTACTCTAACCTAGCTCATTTGGGACTACTCTAAAATAGACTAGCCTAGCTTACTCTACCCTAACATACTCTAGCCTCACCTACTCCATCCTAGCCTAGCATAGCCCATCATAACCTACTCTACTTTAGCCTAGCCTAGCCTGAGCTATCCTAGCCTATCCAACTCTATCCCAGTCTAGCCTTGCCTAGCCTATTCTAGCATTAACTTGCCTAACATAGCCTAACTTGGCCTAGCCTAGCATAACCTACTCTAGCATAGCCTAATCTAGCCTACCCTAGCCTACCTTCATTTAGCCTTGCATGCTCTAGCCTAGCTTACTCTAGAATAACCTAGCCAAGCCTAGCCTAGCCTAACCTACTCTAGCCAAGCCTAGCCTAGCCTACTATAGCCTAGCCTACTCTTTCCTAGCCTAATCTATCATAGGCTATTGTTTCCTATTCTACCCTAATCTACTCTATCCTAGCCTAGCTTGCTCTAGTCTAGGCTCTAGCCAAGCCTACTCTAGGCTAGGAAATCCTACTCTAGCCAAGCCTACTCTAGCCTAGCCTAGTGCAACCTACTATACCCTAGTCTAGCTTATGATAACCTAACCTATCCTAGCCTAGCATTCGTAATCTAGCATAGCTAGTGTAGCCTACTCTAACCCAACCTACACTACTCTATCCTAACCTAGACTAGCTTACTCTAGCATAACCTACTCTCGCCTAACCTATTCCATCCTAACGAAGCCTAACCTAACCTAGCTTAGCCTAACACAGTTTATCCCAATTTACTATATCCTACTAACCTAGCCTAGCCTAGCCTAGCTTATAGTACCCTACTCTTCTACCCTACTCTAGGCTCATATCTAGCCTAGCCTGGCCTAGCCTAGACTAGATTATACTAACCTACTCTAGGCTACCCTAGCCTACCTTAACCTAGTCTAGCCTAGCTTATACTAGCCTACTCTAAGCTACCCTAGCATACCCTAACCTAGTCTAATTAAGCCCAAAATAGCCTAGCCTACACTAGTCTAGCGTACTATAGGCTACCCTAACCTAGCCTTCCTTAGCCTACTCTAGCCTAGTCTACCCTGCCCTACCCTACCATAGCTTAGCCAACTCTAGCCTACCCTAGCTTAGCCTATTCTAGCCTAGTTTAATCTAACCTCACCTGGCATAGCCTACCTAGTATAGTCTAGCCTAACCTAACCTAACCTACTCTAGCCTAGCCTAAGGTAAACAAGCCTACTCTAGCTTAGCCTAACCTAACCCAACCCAACATACTCTACCCTAGCTTACCCTAGCCTAGCCTACTCTTGCGTAGCCTATTCTAGGTTAGCCTAACCTATGCCAGTGTACTAGCCTAGGCTACTAGCCTACCATAGCCTACCATAGCCTACCCTAGCCTAGCCTACTCTAGCCTAGCATAGCTTACCTTAGCCTAATCTATCCTAGCCTAGCATGGCCTAGCCTACTCTAGCTTAGCTTACTCTAGCTTAGCCTACTCTAGCATACGCTAGCCTAACCTTTTGTACTCTAGCCTAGCTTAATCTAACCTAGCCTTCTCTACACTCGCCTAGCCTAGCCTAGCCTACTCTAGCCTAGCCTACTTTAGCCTAGCCTAACCTACTCTAGCCTACACTAGTTTACCATAACCTACTTGATCCTAAGCTAGCCTAGCTTACTCTAACACAGCCTAACCTTGCCTAGCCTAGGCTACTCTAACCTATCCTACTCTAGCCTAGGCTAACCTACTCTGGTCTTGCATACTCTGGCCTAGCTTAGCCTATAATAGAGTTTCCTACTCTAGCCTACTTTACTATTTCATAGCCTAAAGCAACCTACTCTTTCCTATCCTTACTTAACCTACTTTATCGTAGCCTACTCTTTTCTAGCCTAGCCTAGCCTAGCCTCCTCTAGCATGGCCTAGCCCATGCTACCCTAGCCCTCCTCTAGCATGGCCTAGCCTGTGCTACCCTAGCTTACCCTACTCTAGCCTACTCTATCCTAACCTAATGTACTATACCCTAGCCTACCCTACTCTAGCCTATGCTACCCTAGCCTACCCTACTCTAGCCTAGCCTGGCCTACTCTACTCTAGCCTAGCCTAGCCTAGCCTACTCTACTCTAGTCTACTCTACTCTAGCCTAGCCTACCCTACTCTACTCTACTCTAGCCTAGCCTACCATAGCCAAGCCTAGCCTACTCTACTCTACTCTACTCTACTCTAGCTTACTCTATCCTAGCCTATTTGATCTTTCCCTAGCCTAGCCTAGCCTACTCTACTCTACTCTATTGTACTCTACTCTACTCTACTCTACTCTAGCCTAACCTAGCCTAGTCTAGCCTATCTGATCTTAGCCTAGCCTAGCCTAGCCTACTACTCTACTCTACTCTACTATACGCTACTCTATTCTAGCCTAGCATACTCTACTCTACTGTACCCTACCCTACCGTACCCTAACGTAGCACTCTAAAATATAAAAGTATAATTGTATGAAGTGAAAACATAGCTCAAAATCATTTGGAAATAACTAGTTATCTAAATTAAGTAGTTAGAGAAATTAAACTTTTTTTACATATAAATGAAAAGCATAAAATATAAAAAGAATTTAGAGCCTCAACACCACTTCAATAATTTTATAAAATGCCCTTCCCTACCCTAGCACTCTAAAATATAAAAGTATAATTGTATGAAGTAAAAACATAGTTCAAAATCATTTGGAAATAACTAGTTATCTAAATTAAGTAGTTAGAGAAATTAAAATTTTATTACATATAAATGAAAAACATAAAATATAAATAGAATTTAGAGCCTCAACACAACTTCAATAATTTTATAAAATTCCCTTCCCTACTCTAGCACTCTAAAATATATAAGTATAATTGTATAAAGTAAAAACATAGTTCAAAATCATTTGAAAATAACTAGTTATTTCAATTAAGTAGTTAGAGAAATTAAATTCTTATTACATATAAATAAAAAGCCTAAAATATAAATAGAATTTAGAGCCTCAACACTGCTTCAATGATTTTATAAAATTCCCTTTTATGTTTAATTATTCATTGTTGAATTTAAAACAAGAATATTTTCTAAATTAAAATTTTTTTATTGAGAAATATTTTCTTTGTTCTCAAAATATTTTTAAATTAGATAATAAAAAATAAAGTAAATTCTTTCACTCCAAATTTATAAGAACACAATTATGTAAATAAAATATCAAAACACAAACCCAATGTCATAGGTTTAGGATTAAAATGGCATTAACTCTTTAAGTTCACTCTATAAACTTACACACACAAGCTATTATAGTGAAGGCGTGCCACCTACTTTACATTTCCATTCTCACTGAAAAACATCAACATATTATGTACATCAAAAGAAATTTCTTTACATGTACATATAGCACTCCAACTTGATAAATATATAGTTCTGATCTCTTCGGACCAGCCCTTGCATAAAGCTCGTAGAACCTATTAACATAAAATAGGTTTCATAAAACTAACATAAAATAAGCTCCATTACTAGTAATAAGCTCATAAAATACTCTCATATAAAAGACACAAAAAATAGGCATTATTAAAATTAAATTGTCGGAATATTCTTCTCAAAGAAAATTTTGAATGAAGTGATCATCATTTAACCTAACATTGTTTTCTGCAATGAAGGGAAACTCTAGCAGCCTGAAAAGACCATAAAAAACAATAGATGACTATTTCTGGTTAGTTTTATACTTTATTTTTTGAACGTTGATTACATTTGAAAATTCCAAGATTTCAACCAGTTGGGCCCATCGAGTGCCTCAGGTTCTTGTCCTCTACGTTCGCAAGATCGCGAGTTCGAATCCTGCCTGGAGCACTGAGGTCAAATTCGCAGCTAGTGTGCGGGAAGAGTTCTACGAGCAGTCGGTCTATGAACTATGCGGTGAAGTTATGAAGGACAAGCTCTACAGATCAGATCAGATGGGCAACTGGAGGCACTGAGCTCATGGCCAATATGCGCGTCTTGTTGGGGCCATGAGGCATTTGTTGTATCTTCACAAAGACGTTGCAATGCTTTGTGCACTGAATGGGAGCAACGCGATGTGCACAATGGCCGACGCGGGGATTTCAGCCTCGCTCTCCTATACGAGCACAGGAAAAATCCTCAGACATACAAGCTCGTCAACGCTTCAAGGTGCCTTACTTCTAAGCTCAGCGCGCCAGAAAGGAAACCACGAACTCTGATGTCTACAACTATGTTACTCTGCTTCTGGAAGCAGGTCCGTTGAGCCCAATCGGTGTTCAGAAGAGCGTGATTTTGTAGAAATGGTTCAAGTTGGGTAACTTTTAACGACCTACCTCCAAATTTGAATTAACGACCTACCTCCAAATTTGAAATAAGGCGACATATGGCCAAGGGAATTCTCTAAAAGAGTGATTTATTTGACATATGGCCAGCGAAATTCTCTAAGAAAAATGAAGCTAGGAACCAAATTTCAATGAAATGTTCATTAACATTTTCAAGGTCTTGCTATCTACGATGCTTGAGTGCACATCATGATAGGAAGGCTTTTGGAATGGTTGCAGGGTGCAGGAGCTGGCTGCTGCACTTCTTGGTTAAAACTTAAAATGAATATGTTTTCTTTTTTAGGTTAAAATCAAATTTCTCTAACTAAAACGAAAATCATTTTGGACACTTCTGGACATGAGAAAAGGAAATTGTTCAATGCAGTTTACACAAAGATTCTTCAATGCATTCCCTGCAACAAAGATTTTCGCAAACAGGGATATCGTTCAACAATAACAGGCTTCTTTTCGCAAACAGGGATATCGTTCAACAATCTTTTTTCTGCAGGGATAATCATTCAACAACAACAAAATTATTTTCGCAGGGATGTCATTCAACAAAAAAATATTTGTATGGAAGTAAAGAGTGTTAAACTAATTAAACCAATTGTTCGCGAGATAAAATAATCCTCACCAGAGCACAGTTGCAGTTGCAAAGCAATAACTCCAAGCTGTAGCCGTGTTTGAAACCAGGATTGCAGGAAACACAAAGGTTGGAAAGATCCAGCATATCGTCCTCAAAATGGAATCATCGTCCCAAAATAGTGGGTCCTGCAACAGCGCATCCTAAACCACAATTGAACAATCATCCTCCAAAAATAATTGGTGATCCAACAGAGTGTCTCCAAAATATAATTGAACGATCACTGTCCACCCGTGACACAGAGTGTTTGGAATACTCATGAAGGGATCAACTATGTAGCTGTTGGCCGGAATCATCGTGAAGGGATCAATTATCCGGCTGTTGGCCCCTTTAAAAATAGAAAAATAATGGAACCGTCAAATCTTGAAAAGCAAAAAAGCTATTGGCCCATTTAAATATAGCAAAATAAGGTAATGATCAAATATTGAAAAGCAAAAAAATAACCTAAATGATACAATGGTAAAAAAGATGCTTTTCTTGAGGAAGTTCACCGATAGAATAGAAAAAGCCATAAATTATCTCTTCCCAACCATTATAATATAGTATTTAAAGTCATTATAATAATTATATTTAAAATAATTTAATTAAATAACTACAATAATAATATTTATAATATTTTTATATTATTATAATATTTAATTATATTATTAAGACAAATATAATTTAGATTAGTCTATATTTTGAAAGGAATTTATTTTCTAGGATTCATATATTATATAGAATTTATAGTTTTAAATATGTGAGAAAAATTGATAGTTAAATTTCATTTAGCTATTTGAAAATTATTTTAATTTAGTTATAAATAATATTTAAAAATAAATGAATAAATTATTTTTAATTGAATGTTTATTTATTTATTAATATTTTATAATTTTAAAATAATTTTATTAATGTAAATAATCTATTAATTTCAAAGATAAGTTTCACCACCCACATTATCACTCAATCTTGTGGCTATGTAGTGGTATATGTGGAAAAGTTGTCAACCTTCACTGGTAAATATTTATTAGACTTTAGTTTAGCAGAGTTTCCAAGTTTGGTAGGCTCCACCCACCCATTTTTCATCATACACGGCATTCAAAACATATACATATGCCTTATCATATGCATATCACACCTTCTAGTCATGTCTTGATGGTTAATTCATTGCATTTTTGTTCCATAAGTTGTCTATTAAAGCCCAATCAATGCCACATGTTTGGCCGAATTAAAGCTTTTGGTGCTTTAAGGTGCCATGTGGTAGCCCCCCTTTGGAGCACCTAATCTTCCAACTATGTTTCCATATCTTTCCACTTGCACTTTCCTTGTCAATTGCTGACTCTACTGATGTTTCATCTCCACACCATGCCTAGTGTCAGTTCTAGAATGTGCCACATCACCCTTTGACTTTAACTTTGTGCCCATTGGTCAAAATATTCAAACTCCCATATCTTTCGCATGCATACTCCATTCAACACAATTTAAGCTACATTGGAATTACCTTGTCAAGCTCTTCAATGAGCCATTATTTCCATTAGCTTTTCAGAACTTTTAATTTTATGCCTTTTAATTAGGATCCTCTGAGATCACCTAGAAAATATTAGCCTAACCTACCCTGGCTTATCCTCCTCTAGTATGTCCCTCTCTAGCCTAGACTATGCTAACCTAACCTAATATAGAATATCTTATCATACCCTACTTTAGGTTAGCCTACTCTAGCCTACTCGTGCTTATCATATCCTAGCCTATTCTAGCTTAGTCTACTTTAGCTTAACCTTCTCTAGATTAGCCTACCATAGAATACTCTAGCCTTCCATGGCCTTACTTTTACTATTCTTACCCACTATAGCCTAGTGTCCTTTAGCCTACACTAACCTACTTCAAGTTATCATATTCCATTTTACCCTAGTCTCTCTTAGATTAGGCTACCCTATCTTACTCTAAGCCTATGTTAGCCTAGCCTAGATAAGACTACTATAGTTTATCCTAGCCTAACTCACTCTAAACTACTCTGGCCTAGCATATCCTACTCAAAGCCTAAAATAGTGTATCCTATTCTACTCTAGAATAACTCATCCAATCCAACCTAACTTAGCCTACCCTTCCCTACTATTCCTAACTCTACTATATCCTAGCCTACTCTAGTCTAGTTTAGCTTAGCCTACTCTAGCCTAGCTTACCCTAGCCTACTCTAGCCCAACCTACCCTATCTTAGAATAGCCTAGCCAAGCTTACTCTATCTTGGAATGCTTCAGCTTAGCCTAGCACAACCTACTCTACCCTAGCCTACTCTACCCTAACCTAGCCTTCCTAGCTCTAGTGTATACTAACCTAGCTTACTCCAGCCTAGCCAAATCTAGCCTAGCCTATCCTACTGTAGTCTAAATGTGTCTACCCTACTCTAGCCTAAATGATTATATCTTAGCCTACTTTAGCTTATCATAGTCTAGCCTACTTTAATCTATCATGACATACCATACTCTAGATTAACCTACTGTAACCTAGCTTATTCTGGACTACTCTAACCTAGACTAGCCTAGCCTACTCTACCCTAACATACTCTAGCCTGACCTACTCCATCCTAGGCTAGCATAGCCCATCATAACCTACTCTACTTTAGGCTAGCCTATCCTGGACTAACCTAGCCTAGCCAACTCTATCCTAGTCTAGCCTTGCCTAGCCTAGCCTAGCATAACCTGACCTAACATACCCTAACTTGGCCTAGCCTGGCATAACCTACTCTAGCATAGCCTATTCTATCCTACTCTAGCCTAGCTTACTCTAGACTAACCTAACCAAGCTTAGCTTAGTCTAACCTACTCTAGCCAAGCCTAGGCTAGCCTACTTTAGCCTAGCCTACTCTTTCCTAGCCTAATCTATCATAGGCTATTGTTTCTTATTCTACCCTACTCTACTCTAGCCTAGCCTAGCCTGCTCTAGTCTAGCCAAGCCTACTCTAGCTTAGGAAAGCCTACTCTAGGCAGGCCTACTCTAGCCTAGGCAAGCCTACTCTAGCCTAGCATAGCACAACCTACTATACCCTAGTCTAGCTTATGATAACCTTACCTGGCCTAGCCTACTCTAACGTAACCTAGCTTACCATAACCTAGCCTAGCCTACTCTACCCTAGCCTAGCTTACCATAACCTAGCCTAGCCTAGCATTCATAATCTAGCATAGCTACCCTAGCCTACTCTAACCCAACCTACCCTACTCTATCCTAACCTAGCCTAGCTTACTCTAGCATAACCTATTCTGTCTTAACCAAGCCTAGCCTAACCTAGCCTAGCCTAATGCACTGTAGCTTAACATACTCGAGTCCAGCCCAGCCTACTAAACTAGTCTAGCCTAGCTTATACTACCCTAGTCTAGTCTAACCTACTCTAGGCTCATAGCTAGCCTGGCCTAGCCTAGCCTAGATTATACTACCATACTCTAGGCTACCCTAGCCTACCTTAACCTAGTCTAACCTAGCTTATACTAGCCTACTCTAGTCTACCCTACTCTAGGCTACCCTAGCCTACCCTAACCTAGTCTAATTAAGCCTAGCATAGCCTAGTCTACTCTAGTCTAACCCACTATACGCTACCCTAACCTAGCCTTCCTTAGCCTACTCTAGCCTATCCTATCCTAGCCTACCCTACCCTACCATAGCTTAGCCAACTCTATCCTACCCTAGCTTAGCCTATTCTAGCCTAGTTTAATCTAGCCTCACATGGCATAACCTACCTAGCATAGTCTAGCCTAGCCTAGCCTAACCTACTCTAGCCTAGCTTAACCTATTGTAGCCTAGCCTAGCGAAATCTAGCCTAAGCTAGACAAGCCTACTCTAGCTTAGCCTAGCCTAGCCGAACCCAACATACTCTACCCTAGCTTACTCTAGCCTAGCCTACTCTTGTGTAGCCTATTCTAGGTTAGCCTAACTTATTCTAGTGTACTAACCTACCATATCCTACCATAGCCTACCCTACCCTAGCCTACTCTAGCCTAGCATAGCCTACTCTGGCCTAACCTACTCTAGTCTAACGTACTTTAACTTACCCTATGGTAGCCTACCTTAGCCTACCCTAGCCTACACTAGCCTACTATAGTTTAGCCTACTCCAACTAGCCTACTCTTGCCTAGCCTATCCTACTCTAGCCTACCCTAGCCTAGCCTACCTTAGCCTAGTCTATCCTAGCATGGCCTAGCCTACTCTAGCATATGCTAGCCTACCCTTTTGTACTCTAGCCTAGCTTAGTCTAACCTAGCCTTCTCTAGACTAGCCTAGCCTAGCCTAGCCTACTCTAGCCTAGCCTAGCCTAGCCTATCCTACTCTAGCCTAGTCTACTTTAGCCTACCCTACCCTAGCCTAGCCCACTCTAGCCTAGCCTACTCGAGCCTACCATAGTTTAGCATAACCTACTTGATCCTAAGCCAGCCTAGCTTACTCTAGCCCAACCTAACCTTGCCTAGCCTAGCCTACTCGAGCCTAACCTACTCTAAGCTATCCTAATCTAACCGAGTCTATCCTACTCTAACCCAGCCTAACCTACTCTACTCTTGCCTACTCTACCCTAGCCTAGCCTATAATAGAGTATCCTACTCTACCCTACTCTACTATTTCTTAGCCTAACCCAACCTACTCTTTCCTATCCTCGCTTAGCCTACTCTAGCGTAGCCTACTCTTTTCTAGCCTAGCTTAGCCTTCTCTAGCATGGCGTAGCCTATGCTACCCTAGCCCTCCTCTAGCGTGGCCTAGCCTATGCTACCCTAGACTACCCTACTCTAGCCTACTCTAGCCTAACCTAGCGTACTATAGCCTTGCATATCCTAGCCTAGTCTAGCGTGGCCTAGCCTATGCTACCCTATCTTAATATATTCCTAGCCTAACACTAGACTACCATATTCTAATCCAACATAGCCTACCATATCATATTCTATCCTAGATCTACCCTATCCAAACCCACTCTAAACTAGATTATTGTATCTTAGCTTAACCTAGCTTTACCTACTCTAGACTAGCCTACTCTAGCCTCAGCTAGCCTAGACCTAGCCTACTCTAGACTAGCTTAGCCTAGCGTAGGATATTGTAGCTTACACTAACCCACTCTAATTTTAGCTTAGCTTAGCTAAGCCTAGCCTACTCTAATCCCATTTACATGTATAAAAATTTATATATACATATGTAGTTAAGACATTTAATACAACACATATTTAAAATCAATTTTAAAAAACATTTTTGTTATAATTTATTTTTATAATATAGATATAAATATAAAGCAATATTACTTTATATTATATAAGCTAAAACATCTTTCATGGTATATAATATTATTTTTTTCTATTGTTGATAAATTATAGTGTAGAATTTAACAAAATATAAGTGATCTAAATTTTAAAAAAATGGAAAAATAAAATAAAAAAATTACATATAAAATATTATTTTGAGCATAACAAATTACATAACTCATGTTCATAATTGAGAGAGCTTAAATGAGACGAAATCCCCTATTTCATTCCAACTGATAGTTTTAAAATTAGCACCGTCCTAAAAAGGAAATTATATTTAGAAAACAGACATGCTTTTATTTTTTCCATAGATTTTAATAGTGTTACTTTCAATAATACATTAGCCCCATCTTTTGCATAATCGTTTCACATAGTGTTACTTTCAATAATACATTAGCCCCATCTTTTGCATAATCGTTTCACACATTTATAAATCCGCTTTCTTTCCAACTGATACATTGCCCTCAACTCCTCTCCTCTCGCTTTCGATAGGAAAGAAAGTTTTAAAATTGTTTGGCACCACCCCGTCCCAAAAAGGAAAGTTTTAGAATTGGTTCTGGTTCCCACCACCGTCCCAAAAAAGCAAGTATATTTAGAAAGGTGCTAGTGAATTCTGAATTTGAATTTTCCATTTTTTTCAAATTTAAAATAAATTTTATATGATTGGAACAAAGATTCAAGTATGTTTAGAAAGCTGATATGCTTTTTAGTGTTTTTTTTTTTTTTTGAATTTTGATTTAAGATTTTGATTTTCCTATTTTTGAATTTTATTATTATTTACTAACCTTGATTTGTAATGAATTTGTGAATTCTAAATTTGAATTTTTCACATTTTGTTTTTCAAATTTAAAATATTTTTTTTATGATTTGAACAAAGATTCTATAGATATCTATATCACTCTTTTCAAAAAATACGTTAACATCCATTTTTTGGCCTCCATCTCATTTCCTCTCTATTTTGACATGAAATGAGAGTTTTAAATTAAAATTGGTTGACCTGACTGTCCAAAAAAACAGAGGTATATTTAAATGTTGGGCTGTTTTTTTTTTCCAATTTTCCATTCAATATTTTTGGATTTTCATTTTCTTTTAATTCTTGTTTGTTTATTCAAGGTTTTTTGTTTTTTTGCTTTCACATTGTTTTATTACTTTATTATTATTATTATTAATATTATTTATTGGCTTTGATTTATCTTAAATTTGTGAATTCTTAACTTTCTTTTTCAAATTTGTATTAAGTTTCATATTATTTTGACTGAGATTCATTTGAAATTTATGAATCAATAGAAGCTTAAACTAAAATGTTGAAGTTGGAACTCAAATGAATTAGGTTTTTTGGTAACATATGAAGAGTGGTATGAGATGTAAATTTAACATTCAGTTGGTATCTAAAACAATAATGAAGGTATTAGGGTAATAAGAAGTTAATGTTTGCCTAAGAACTAAAAATTCCAATGATTTCTAGAACAATAATGAAATTTATTTCATGGATCACATGTGACTCAATTTAGTATTTAAATCAATGTTTGATGAATCTATACTCTTTGTCATTGGTACTGTAAACAATTATCTTGATTCCTTGTCTCCTCCCACATCTCTCTTTAATCTCAATTTTTAGTCTACATTTCAGGGAGGCTTTCATTTTTAAAGAATCAAGGAATCATTTTGCTATTGGATGCAAATTTAAGCACCATGAAGTTTTCCAATAAAGATATTTGGGATAATTTGGAAGGCCCTTCACATGAAACTACAAATATTGATACGAACAATCTTATTATAAGTCTTGAACAACCTTATACATATCACATGGTTACATTTATATTTTCTTAGGAAAATTCATCAACCATGTTGTATATCTAGGATTATGAAGGAATCAACCATGTTCCCATTAGATAAATCTTTGTGGTATCCATTCATACAAATATCATGAAAAAATGTGTAGCCACGGCGACTAAACTTGTGTATATTTAGGATTTTGAAGGAATTAAGCATGTTCCCATTAGATAAATCTCAATGATACCCATTACTACAAATATCATGACAAAACGTGTAGCTAGAATGTGGTTATCATATTCTCTTTTCAAGTACATTTTTTTCCCTGGAACATTGAAATCAAACTATAATTAATAGGCTTATACTAGGAAATGAAATTGTAAGCCAAAACGGTAAGGTATGGGTTGTTTTATAAGAAGCAATACGGATTTTTCTTGAGGAAGATGTGAGTGGCAAGAAACTTTGCAAGAGAAAGAGACAAAGATAGTACATATACAATAGAATTTAATATTTTGACTTTTGATATTGCACGAGATCAGTTGAAGACATATTACATCAATTGATTCTCTGAGGTGACTCCTTCACCTATCTTAGTGTTGCATCTCATCCATTTGCTGCACCTTACCATGTAGCACCATCATGCTGCGTCATGCATCATCATGTTGCTCATGATCACTATGCTTCCCATACATCATGTTGTCCATGATCTCATACATCATGCTGCCCATGCATCATGTTGCCCATGATCTCATCTGTCATGCTGCACATGCATCATGTTGCCCATAATCTCATCTATCATGCTGCCCATTGATCATGTTTCCCATGGTCTCATACATCATGCTTCCCATTCATCATTATGTTGCCACCTACAACAAAACAAGTCTCCTTGCTGCTCTTCGATGTTTTCGTTAACTGTGTATAGGGCTTCTTGGACAACGTATTATAGTGCCTCCATTTGCGGCTCTTCCATGCTATGGCTACCATCTATGCTTGCTCTCCATCAAGTATGATCAGTAGCTATCTAATGACTGCGGCTGTTCCATATTGTGGCTACCATCTACCTGCGGCTCTTTCATATGACAACGGATCAGATTAAGGCATCATGCTGACTGTGAATGATCTATGCCTTACGTATTAAAGTCTCAGCTCCTCTTCCATGTGAAATCACAGAACCATCCGAATATGAGTTCTGTGCTTTTATGGCTGCATGAACAGGTCTTCTGGTCAGCGTATGAGTGCTCCCTTGACTGTGTTCATAACTATTCCATTGACTGTGTTAGAGTTTCTGGACAACGTATGAGTTCTCCCTTGACTGCATTCATTAGGGCTTCTGGATAGCGTTCCCTTGACTGCATTCATAACTTGACTGCGTGTTAGGGCTTCTGGACAACGTATGAGTGCTCTCCATGTTATATATGACCAACGTATAACATCCTCTATGGACAACCTATAATATCCACAAAGAACAGTGTATCCTGTATATGTCCTATCTTTATGACATATGGCTAGGGCATGTTTGTACTGCAGCTAGGGCATCATACACTAGCATATACTCTCAGCGTTTTCCCCTTCTCCAAAAATCAAACGACGTGGAGAGGATATCACATGAGGGGTGTGTCAAAAATGACTTCAAATCCTCTTCTATTTATACTAAAACACAGATGATGAATAGACACGTCTATTGGGCTTCTGAGCCTACTCAAGTTGTTGTCCGACTTGACAATTTGATTTATAACATAAATAAATTCATAACTTCATAAATACTTATCAGAATCGGATGATTTTTAGATCAATCCTACACCTCTCCATGAGAGGGATCTAATAAAAATATTAGCTGCCATAAATAAGATGACCCACATGGAGTTTGTTCCTAGTTTCCAATTTTAACACTCCCTCTCAACTAGGGAGAAATCCATCCCCTGATTCATATGTCTGACTATACTATATCTGCCATTAGTGCCCTGCACTTCTCTGCTTAGCTCTGCTCAGCTCTGCTAACTCTGCTTTGCTCTTAGCTCTGCTGACTCTACTCAGCTCAGCTCTGCTCTGCTTTGCTCTACTTAGCTATGCTCAGTTCAAATGGCTTTGCTCTACTCTGCTTAGCTTTGCCCAGCTTTGCTGTCTCTACTCAGCTCTGCTCTACTCTTCTTAGATCTTCTTAGCTCTATTGGCTCTGCTCTGCTCTGCTTAGCTCTGCTGGCTCTGCTTAGCTCTCCCGAATTATGAAGAAGAATAATTGATCAAGAATGTCTCATACCATTCTCCATTGACTTAAAGTCAGTCTCAGAGTGCATACCACTGGTCCCAGACTAGTCTCAACCAACCCAAAGTCAACATCATAGTGGCTACCACTCCTACTACTATTCCCAGACCAATATCATCAGTCTCAGAGAGTGTACCACTAGTCCCAAACCAGTCTCAACTGACCCGAGTTAGCGTCGTAGTATGTACCACTCTCACTGGTCACAAACTAGCCCTCCACTGACCCGAAGTCAGTCTCACAGTATGTACCACTAGTATCAGACTCGTCTCAACTGACCCAAAGTCAGTGTCATAGTAGGTATAACTCCTACAACTGGTCGTAGACCAGTATCATTGATCCCAGATCAACGAAGGTCATCCTAGCATAGGGAGTATGGTAGATACAATGATGCATCCATCGGTACTACTATGGTCCCTATCCTCATTTCCGTGCTCATTAATCAGATGAGAGGTACTTCCCATGAGTCCCAGACTACATGGGTAGGATGCCTTGATAGGAGAACTAATCAATCCTGTCCTCACAGGAGAACTAATCATCCTACTACACAATCGTCATGGAGAACACATGATCTAGACCTCACAGGAGAACTAATCATCCTACTGCACAATCGTCATGGAGAACACATCATCCAGACCTCACATGAGAACTAATCATCCTGCTACACAATCTTCATGGAGAACACATCATCCAAACCTCATGGGAGAACTAATCATCCTTCTACACAATCGTCATGGAGAAAATATCATCCAGACATCACAGGAGAACTAATCATCCTGCTACATAGGAGAGTGAATCATCCTATCCCACAAGAGATCAAATCATCTTGTCCCACAAGAGAGTGAATCATCTTGTTCACAAGAGAGCAAATCATCTTGTTCACACGAGAGTGAATCATCCTATCCTAGTACACACCACCAGGGGAGGGTGAGTCACCCTGTGGTCGTATGTTTCTCCAGTAATAAGAGCAAACCCCCAGAGCTCCCAGAGCTGAATGTAAGCAACATGCAGGACCCTTCTACAAGGGTCTCTCGATGACTCCAAGTCATTTGGGATAATCACAAATTTGATCTTTCCTCTGGGCTTTGACAAAGTGTAGCAAACTATACATCATAATAGTGCGATGGAGCCTCCTTGCTCATCGACATACCATATGCCAGATAAGGTAGTATCTGATTTCTATCTGCTCGAGAAATCATTGAATATGGGATTCCTCAAAAATTGAATCCCACCTCTGGTTGTCACAGAGAATCACAGTGGTATTCATCATGTGTACTCACTGAAGAGTTTCCACAACCAGACAACTTCATACGAGGTCATACTCGTAGTTATGTATCTGGTCTTGGCGGTACTTATAACAACCGACTTATGCTTCCTATTCATGCATGATATTGAAGCAGAATCCAAAGAGGCATATTATCGAAGCATGATTATTCAGCATTTGAATAATCATGCAGTGTATCTCAATCCATGGGAGATTGTGCCCCGAAGATATCTCAGAAGATTCTTGGCACCAATCCAGTGAGGCTCAACCAAATATGAGCTCACCATTCTAACTACAAAACATATTTTAGAATCCAACTCTCTTTTACTTCTGCTAATGAAAGAGTTTGCACGTGTCAGAAATAGATCGTCTGCATAAGGTGCCGGTATGAGAGGTCTATCATCCACAACTTTTAGGTAATGGTTTGGATTGGTTTCACTTCTAGTGAATCTCAGCTTCATCAAACAGCTATCAATCCTCTCATACTATGTCCTGGGTGTTTTGCTTCAAGCCATAGAGGGCTTTCTTCCAATAAAGATACCTGGGATAATTTGGAAGGCCCTTCGCTTGAAACTACAAATATTGATACAAAAAATCTTATTATAAGTCTTGACCAACCTTACACATATCACATGGTTACATTTATATTTTCTTAGGGAAATTCATCGTCATGGTAACCACGCCTGTGTATATCTAGAATTCTAAAGGAGTCAACCATGTTCCCATTAGATAAATCTTAGTGGTACCCATTAATACAAATATCATGAAAAAATGTGTAGCCACGATGACTAGACTTGTGTATATTTAGGCTTTTGAAGGAATCAAGCATGTTCCCATTAGATAAATCTCAATGATACCCATTACTACAAATACCATGAAAAAACATGTAGCTAGAATGTGGTTATCATATTCTCTTTTCAACTACAATTTTTTTCCCTCGAACATGGAAATCAAACTATAATTAATAGGCTTATATTAGGAAATGAATTTGTAAGCCAAAATGGTAAGGTATAGGTTGTTCTATAAGAAGCAATAAGGATTTTTCTTGAAGAAGATGTGAGTGGCAAGAAATTTTGCAAGAGAATTGTGCATTTTTACAACTCACATGAGAAAACATTTGTTTTTGACCCATGCTTTTTAGCATTAATTTCTAATTCTAACACTACTTTTTTTTCTTTTCAAGAAAAACATTCTAAGGAAACTCAATAAGTGCTTCTCCACATTTGTGGATGACATATTTAATAAATCTATTGGTTTAGATTAGTGTAGCTAACCTATGCCAATTTAAGCATGACAATTTTTGCCATAATTCTAGCCAAATGCCCAATCATTGACTTAATTCAGACACTTGTTGCCATAAATCTAGCCAAATTCCCAAAGTCATTGACAACAACCAGTTGAGCTAAACCTTTGGGCTAATTCGAGCACCACTTGACATGTTCTTGCTTAAATGTATGCATTTTATTTCTTTACATCTTTCTTTCTTTCAGTTATTCTTTTAGCCTTTTGTAACTTTGCTTCTAGATATTAGATATTTTCCTTCTATTGTTAACATGGCTATAGGATCTATCTTAGCTTATTTTATCTACCAATTAATTATGATTTGTGTATTATTGCTAACTATTAGTTATTAGTTTTTGCTAAAAAATTGAAGATTTTCAATTTCCCTATCTATTGTTTTGGATATAATTTTAATAATCTTGGTCACTTTTAGCTATGTGCTTGTGTTTTTAGCAATCCATAATTATACAATCCAATTAAAGAGCTTATATAAAAAGCAAGGGAGCTTAAAGACATGACCAAGGAGCTTAAAGAGATGACCAAGGAACTTAGAAAAGGGTATCTCACTCTACATACTCTACCAACCATGAACTAGTGATGAGTAGAACATAGTCCTAAGTTTATTTTTGATAGGCTATGACATATTGTAACTGTCAAGGAATAGAAACTCTACAAAGGGAGGTCTTGATTTGGAAGAGATGACACCCTTGTACATGTAAAATGACCAAAATAATAGACCATTTATAAAAGCATGCTGATGTAAAGACATTTGTGTATACAAGTCAAGCTTCCAAGTTTTCACTTTAAGGACAAACCAGAAGCATTGTTTGGAGATCTAGATAAGAATTCAAGTTTGAGAACTTGTTTCTTGATAACTTCATTATATGGATATACATTTTTAGATATTAGCAAGGGATTTCCATTTTTGTGCATATTCTCGTATATTTTTAATAAGGGGACAAACAAGATGCTCCCAAGTATGCTTGAATTTAATTTTCACATTTATCAATGTTTTTATCTTATTTTAGGATTTTCCCCATGTAACTCTAGAGGTAAGATTTGAGCAAGGGATAAAAAAGTAAATCATTTGAAATTCCCCCATAAACAAAACTAATTTAATAACAATGGAAATTACAAATGATCATAAGGTTTGAATCCATACCCTTTTCAATTTGATTACATTGTCTAACTAGCATTGAATATTTTGTTTTTTATAGAGAAAAGTATTCTTTCTTACCATAAGGTGACACACGAGAAAGGGTTGAAGATGAAACTTACCAAAATTTATACATGTACAATAGGTGGATACAACAACAAGTGTTATTAGGTGAATAATATTTCTTTAACTAAGTGATGGGTACTAACCATCAAGATTTAGGTGCTTCTATAGGAGTTTGTAACCACCCATATTGACCTTAACAACCATGGCATCTTCCACTAATTAATGGTGCCCTTGGAGAGTGATGTTGACGTGTGGGAGACAAACATGGAAATGTAAATGTATAAAATGGTATCTCACTCTACATGCTATGCCAACCACGAATTAGTGGTGACTAGAACATTGTCCTATGTTTATTTTTGATAGTCTATGACATATTGTATCTGTCAAGGAATGTAAACGCTACAAAGGGAGGTCTTGATTTGGAAGAGATGGCACCCTTGTACATGTAAAATGACCAAAGGAATAGAGCATTTATACAAGCATGCTGATACAAAGACATTTATGTATGAAAGTCAACCTTCCAAGATTGCACTTTAAGGACAAACTAGAAGTATTGTTTGGAGATCTAGATAAGAATTCAATTTTGAGAACTTGTTTCTAGATAACTTCATTATATGGATACACATTTTCATATATTAACAAGGGATTTCCATTTTTATGCATCTTCTGCTATTTTTTTAATAATAGGATAAACATGATGCTCTCAAATATGCTTAAATTTAATTTTCACATTTATCAATTTTTTTATGCTATTTAGGATTTTCCCTATGTAACTTAAAGGTAAGAATTTAGCAAGGGATAAAAAAGTAAATCATTTGAAATTCCCCCATAAACAAAACTAACGTAATGCCAAATGAAATTACAAATGATCATATGATTTGAATCCATAACCTTTTTAAGTTGGTTACATTGTCTAACTAGCATCGAATATTTTGTTTTTCATAGAGAAAGGTATTCCTTCTTGTTACAGGGAAAAGTGTCTATGCAGAACTGCTAATCCCACTAAGGTGGGTAGCTACCTTAGAAAAAAACAAAGTAAAACTACTTTCGTTTTCCTTTATGAAAGATAGATGAGAGAAGAATAAAGGAGACCAACCTCTGTCTTGCGCTTGGTTCCTTGCTCGATTCCTCTCTCTTCTGATAGTCCTTTGCTACTTGCTTTCTTATATACCCAGCTTCACAGAGTACCTGTAGAATCAAAGCAGCATAACACTATATGAGAACATGGATCTATTATCATAAACAATCTAGGATCAGATGTAAATTGACCATACAAATGCACAAAACATAAATTACACAAGAGTATGGAGGAAAACTTGAATAGCTTTATTGATAATCAAGAAAGAGCCAAGAGAGTTACAACCAGTTGTTCTGACCCAGCATCATCCTCTCAGCAAGTAAGCCCTTCTTCACCTCATGCAAAGCTTAGATCACCCAACACTATGATGTTGCCTCAAGAAACCAACAACAATTCCTTACAAGATGCAAAATTCCAGCCTCTGGATCTCTGGGATGAGGGATCCATATATAGATGTCTGCAAGGGAGATGAGTCAGCTTGTGATTTGATTAGTGTCTTCCCTCTGATAGTTCTTGCTTCCACTTGGAGATTGATGATCTCTTACTCATCCCTAGTCGAATTCAGAAAGGCAAGTGTCACAGGAGAAGTTTCTGGAAGATTCCATGCTTCTCCACCTCGCAGATTGACACTGCCATTTGTCTCTTCTCGCCCATCGCACCCCATAGAAGGGCGTTTTGAAATGCAATGCACCCACTGTGTGTATTTAGGTGAGATGCAACGCACTTTGCCTATGGAGCAGGTGAAATGATCCAGTTTTTACCAGTTCTGAGTAGTTTTTCATGGAGAACTTCTGGGAGAAGCTGTAATCAGTTGACCTTATTCTTTTAGGGGTTGGAACAACACTTTTAGGGACTTAGGAGCCCTTGGTTTATGGACATTTTATTCTTGGGGTTGCAGTGCCCAAAAATGTCTATAACAGTTGCCCCCTAAAGCATGAGGTCGTTAATCTTTTTGATGTCGGGTGAAATGCTTTATCATGAGGATCCGAAGTTCTTTCAAGCTGGAAGGAGACCTGTAATAAGATACAATACAATACATTATCTTCATAATATTTTCATGATCTAGCTGAGGCAGGCATTCCCATGCTCAGCTTTATAAACTCATTTTCACGTACATAGGACAGACAATCGTCTGAGTGTAGACTGATGATTCTGGAGGAGCCATCATCCCATAGATTGGATGATTATCTGTGCAGCAATGATGTACATTTGATGTCTTTATTTTCCTGAATATATATCGCAGCCCAGATGGATGAAACTAGATCCGGGGTCTTCAATCTCGTTCGATCTTCACTCAAAGTACAAGTCGATCCATGTGAGAGATGTTCTGGAGTCGAACATGGAAAGACATCACCTGATTACCAGCCAATGATGTAAGTTGTTAATAGGCGCGAGAGGAATCACCGATAATGATAATGATCCTCAAGGTACTGCAGTACAATTCACGTGGTGTGAATAAGGGACTTGGCGTCGAACACCACGCAAAATCTTTCGGTCGAAGGCCATTGATGTAAACCTGTCGCCGAAAGTGAGAAACTTGCCATTGAGGCATGCAAGCTTCAAAGTACTGAGATGGGTGTTCCTAGATCGACTTCTTGGATAATGAGTTGATGTCGACAAGAAGCGATCTGTCATAGGAGGGCCTTAATGAATCCCACATTAATGACACGGAATGGAGCAAATGATTTTAATGGAGGTGAAAACGATCTGGTGATATAAGGTTCAGGGTGGCGGTCATGAAAGAATGGAGCGTAAATGTATTGCAGCGGGTGAGACACAGGTGAATTCTCTGAGTGACTTCTCTTGAACATATCGGCGACACTGACATGATGGATTGGTAGCATTAACCCCAAATGTGGATGGTGTGATGTGACCATGGTGATGTGACCGGTGAATGAAACAACCCAACCCGACTTGGATGCGAAGTGAAAGTGTCATGTTCAAGAGCGACTTGCTACCAACAAAGTTTCTTCAAGTTTTCTTCCCAATTTTTCCCCAGTCATTGCTGACCAGTACCTCTTTATTTTTGTCAAGCTTGAGGAGGATAACATATGCTTGTTCTATAATTTTCCCTTCGGGCAAACCCATCGCTATGTTTTAACGAGCCTAGTGATAGTGAAACTCGTTCTTGTCTGCTATGGACAAGTTTGTCGCTATTAGGTTTTAACGAGTTTAACGACAAAGATAACTCCGTCCTTTTCAATTTTAGAGAGTCTGAAAAGGGACGTAAAGGAAACTCCAAAAATCCTTTTTCGTCATCTAATCCCTTAAGTCCGAAAAAGTATAAAACAATACAGAAGGGATGAATTTTCGATACTTTTAACGAGCCAAACAAAACAAGCGCTCGATCTTTTTGTGTAATAATCCCTCAAGTCCAAAAAGATTAAAATCTAAAGGAGGGATAGCACTTCCGGTCCCTTTAACGAGCTAGAAAGGCCAATGGCTAGGCAATCTTTTCATATTTTACGAGTCAGTTGAAAAGAGCTTAAAGGAGACTCGTCTTTGAGGAACGAGTGATAAATTTGGGTAGCAGCTGATTCTAGGTAAGGTTTGGAATTTTTCAATCATGGCAGTGTTACAAGGATGGCTAACAAGATCACTCTTCGCAGCTGTTCCTCAAAAGGGGTAAACAATCAAAAGGAGGTGAATGATCAGCCAATACATAGTGGAGGTGATGATGAGAACATGACCAAGGCTTTAAAGGCTGAAGTACTACATTCACGACGGTTATTTACCAGAAATTGGTTCATTTTTTTAATGAGCTTAAACACTGGGGGAAACATTTGCTCATTGCTTATGTTTATTTTTTAACGAGCATGAAGTCCGCGTTAAAACTGCTCGATATAACGGTCATTTCTTGACTTTACCATTAATAGCTTTGTTCTTTCAAAGACTGTACTGCATGCTCAATTGCTTCATCAAACTAGTTAGAAATGAACAATATATGTTTGAAAAATGAGTTAGGACACTAATATTTTACTCGAATTACGTAAAAAGTAATTTAAAAGTGCTTTTACCTCTCATTTTACCATTTCATTTGAACTCTGGCTTGTTGGAGCTTTGGAGGTGCTTTTCCCCTTTGATTTTCACCAGCTGATTTTGGGAGATTCTATGGATGATTTTCGGCGCCGTCTGGACCAGGTAGGAGCTAAACCTGAGCTCTTTCATTTCATCCTTTCCATTTTGCATTCTGAGCCTGATTTCTTGTTTTTCTGAGCCTCTGGGGTTTGAAAAACTCGCCCTGGCTCCATCGCACCCTTTCTGCATCGAAAGGTGCGTTGTATGTTAACCTATTCACTGGGCAGTTGACATGCAATGCACCCAGGACTAAGCTGGAGGTGCGATGGGTGCAAGGAGGGAAATCTGTGCACAGTTTTTGATGGAAACTTTTGCCTGTTTCTCACCAAATCAGGATCTAACTCTTCTCTTGTTTGCTTTCAGAGATTTATTGGAGTAAGATGACTATTACATGGCGAGAACGTGAGCATGAAGAAGAGGACATGCTTGCTTTACATGGTCCGATTACAGTAAACGCACTGCGGAACTGTGGCCTGTTGAAGTTTTTCCGCATCTCTAGCATGAGACAACAAATCAACTTGCTGCAGTATTTGCTCGATGCTTGGGATCCTACCAGCCAGGTGTTCCAGATTAGGGGCAAATCCATCCCCTTGACTATAGTGGACATCTATTTTTTGACCGGCTTATCGAGGCGGGGTGCCCCCATCTCTTTATCAGGTTCGGCCGTGGAGGTGAATCTGTGAGAGATTATGTTTGCAGGTATTGCAGAGAGGGATCTCAGCCGAGTAAAGACGCAAGATCATCATCCGAGATGTCACTGACAGGTCTTTGAGGACCATTCTGTTCACTTTTGGTAGGATGGCTGGTGGTGCGGCTCTTCATGTGGCCAACCGATCTTATATGCAGTACGCCTTGGAATGTCTCGAACCGAAGGTGTTCAACTGGTGTGACGCAGTACTCCTTGTGATGAAAGAACAGTTGACCAAGGTGAAAAGCGGGAGACTGAAGAACTTTGGATATGGTTCTATTTTGACCACCTTTGCCTTGGAAAAGATACCACTGATGCAGCCGCAGTATATTGCACTTGGTTTACCTCCACCGACTGAACCACGCATGCAGAGATGGGTCGACCATATGTCTAGGCATGCTGGTCAGTCTCAGATTTCCTTTTTTGATACTTTCTTCGGGTGGTTTGATAGTCAGGAGATGGTTTATTCTGAGTATCCATATGCTGGTATGGACTTCCGGGGTGACCCAAATTTGGTACTGTCGGCTGGCGAACAGTGGGGTGCCATTGGTAAATTCTTGACCATATTTCTGTTTATCATTTTTCTTTTATAATGTCCTCGTGCTTTACTCTGTCAAGACTAATCAGAACTCATGTGCTCATGTAGATGTTGGTCCCGTTCGGCCAGTAGTACGCCTGAGAGTGCCAGCTGCCGCCCCAGCAGGAGAGGCTGTGGGAAGGGCTATCCTTCGCGAC
This sequence comes from Pinus tabuliformis, assembly GCA_031772625.1. Classification (NCBI taxonomy): domain Eukaryota; kingdom Viridiplantae; phylum Streptophyta; class Pinopsida; order Pinales; family Pinaceae; genus Pinus; species Pinus tabuliformis. The sequence continues at coordinate 1,545,274,093 of CM062816.1, read as the reverse complement.
CTTGATGTAACCGAGACTCTTTCAGCATTACAGGATCAGGTCGAGGGCCTCACTCTCGGTATTCCAGATGTGAGGACTGACAAGCTGCCTTTGAGGTTGCAGCGACATACTACTGGCGTGCCAAGTCGATGGACTAGGCTTTTACGCATGATTTCACAGGCGGTGACTTGTTATCACCAGCATCATTAGACTAGGGTGCCCCCTAGCATTTTGAGTTTTGGGTCATTTGACCAATTTTGTCTTGGTTACAGAACATTATGTGTAAACCATAAACAATTATATATATATTTTTTTATTTTGGAGTTTTATTTTGGTTAAGTTACATGATCCTGATGCAAATATTGATGAGATGCTTCTTTTTATAAATGTTGCAAATGTCTATCTAACACATAATTTGCTAATGAGTCAGTTAATGTGTTTAAGCTTCTGGAAATATGCTGATATTGAATAAAATCAAATTGCCTTTCCAAAATCTTGACCCTTAGGAACATGCGATAGATAGCTGGATTTCAGATGGAGTAGATACCAGTGAGTTGTAGTATGACGAGCTGTGAGTCTAGCCTGACGACCAGTCAGCGTATGCCATGTGTGATGGCATCAGAGAGAAGTTCTATCAACGCGCTATATTTAGCGATGTTATTCGTTGATCGACCAATACATACCCCTCTGAAACTTACTAACTCGCCGCTTGGGTCAAAAATGGCCCAGGCCGCAGAAGATAGGTTCCGCGAACTACGACTTGCTCCGTCGGCATATCCATCAAAAGATTCCAATAGGTTCGACATCTGCAACAAATGTAAAAAGCGGATTTACTTGACCAAAACAAATACTTTAGCGAAAACAAAAATGTAACAAAAGCATATAGGTTACCACACTTAATCATGCATAGTAATGCTTAAGGTACAACCCATTACTAGGTTGTACCAGTGGAATCCCGTCATAATCCATTAACTCGTAGGCTCCTTTTGCTAACACTCGCTTAACAATATAGGGGCCCATCCATAAAGACTTGAATTTACCTGCTCCCAATTTATCGGATTCTTGGTCATAAAGCAAGACCAAGTCACCTTCTGAGAAAACACGGGGTTTGACATTCTTGTCGAACTGCGCCTTGACTCGTTTCTTATGGGCTTCGTTAGCCAAAGCGGCATCACGACGGGTTTCATCCAATTGGATTAGTTCCAAGAAACGAGCCTCCTCTTCTGAAGTTTCGGGGAGAAGGTCGATTGCGAGTTTGAGGGACGAGATTTCACACTGAACTGGTAAGATTGCTTCTAGGCCATACACCAATTGGAAAGGTGTAAACCCGGTCGCATTCCTTACCGAGGTTCGGTATGCCCACAAGGCTGAGTACAGGATCAGGCGCCAACTCCTTTTGTGGACTCCAATCATCCTTTGCAGCATGCGCTTCAGGACCTTGTTGATTGCTTCAACTTGTCTGTTGGCCTGCGGGTAGTATGGAGTAGAGCTGTCGTGGGACAACCCTAACTTGACAACTAATTCAACCATCATGTGATTGCGAAAATGCGATCCATGATCTGTGACTATAGCCTGTGGAACGCCGAATCTGGCGACTACATGATTAAAAAAGAAAAGGGCAGCTGTTTCACCAGTGTTATCTAATGTAGGCATCGCCTCGGCCCATTTGGTAAAATAGTCCACTGCGACTATGATATACCCATGCCCCCCGGTCGAGGTGGGGTTACATGTCATGAAATCGATGCCCCATTTGGCAAATGGCCCAACAGCAACTATTGGCTGCAGAGGTGCGGGTGGTCTTCTGGTTTTGCTATCGAAAATTTGACAGGCATGGAAACTTCTGACTGCGGTTATGCAATCTTTGAACATTGTTGGCCAGAAGTATCCTGCTCGTAAAAAATTTTGCGCCGTAGTGTAACTGGATTGATGCCCCCCACACGCGCCTGAATGGAAATCATTCAGGACTTTTTCGGCCTCCTCATGGGTGAGGCACCTCCGTAGTACTGTATTGACACCATGACGGTAAAGTGTATCACCGACGATCATGTAGTCTTTTGATTGGTATCGAATATGTTTTTGTTCGGAACGGGAGGTATTAGGCCTATATTTTTGGGTTTGGAGATAGATTATTATATCTCCATACCACGGATTGCTTGAAGATATCAGAAACAAAGATTCATCCACGATAGTTTCTTCGGATGTTTCATCGTTGAATGACGATGGGAGATCGCATAATAGTTCTGCGAAAACCAGGGCTTTCTTTGACTTGGATTTTACAAATTCCAGATCAAAATCTTGTAGAATTTCTATCCATTTTGAATATTTGCCCCCTAGCAACTGTCGCAACAATATATAAGTCATGGGGTTGCAATCTGACAGAATGGTAGTTTTTCGAAAGAGGACATAGTGTCGAAATCTCTGTATCACTTGAACAGCTGCGAGCGCTAGCTTTTCAACATAACAATATTTTCTTTCTGTATCATTTAAGTTCTTACTCAAATAATATATAGGATGTTCAATTCCGTTGTCTTCTTGAACTAAAACCATTGCGATGGTTGTATCCGCTGCAGCCAGATACAGGTTAAAGTCTTTTTGATAATCGGGAGCGTACATTAATGATGCTTTCATTAGGGATTCTTTTAAAGCATCAAAGGAAGCTTGCAAAACCTGATCCCATATGAAGGGCACTTCCTTTTTCAATAGACGTGTATAACCTTTAGCAAGTTCAGCGTAATTTGGAATGAACCTCCTCAGAAAGTTTGCTTTCCCTTGGAGTTTCTGAATCTGAAGCAAATTCGAAGGTGGAGGCAAATTTATGATTGCCTGAACCTTACATGGGTCGAGATGAATCCCATCCTTTGAGACTACAAAGCCAAGTAAACGACCAGAACTGACACAGAACACACATTTGTGTGGATTGAGCCGTATCTTGTAGTGTTGGCAACGTAGAAATATCGCTCTTAAATGCTGCAGATGATCAGTCCGCTTTCGCGAATGAGCCGGAAGGTCGTTGAGATATGGTTGAACGATGTTTTTGATGTCATGGAAGGCATAATTCATTTCCCTCTGAAATGTTGCCCCTGCGTTCTTTAGACCAAAGGGTAATTTTCGATATGCGAATGTGCCCCACGGACAAATAAAAGCAGTCTTTGACTGGTCCTGTGGGTGGATATTTATTTGATTATACCCGGAGAATCCATCCATAAATGAAAAGATTCTGCATCCGGTGCACTCATCAATTATCTGGTCAATGAAGGGTGTAGGGTAGTTTTCTTTTGGACAAGCTTGATTTACATCCCTATAATCGACGCACACTCTAATCGTTCCTTGTTTTTTCATAACAGGAACAATGTTCGATACCAAATCGGTTAGAGGAACCAGGTAAATGAAACTAGCATGGAGGAGCTTTTCAACTTCCGCCTTGATGGCAGCAGCTTTCTTGGGGTGCACCTGCCGTAGCCGTTGTCGTACTGGTTTGACATCTGGATACATCTTGATTTCGTGTTCAACGATACTCGAGTCAATGCCTGGAATTTCATTATATGACCAAGCAAAGACATCTCTGAATTTGCGAAAAAGAGCGTTATATATTTCCAGTTTTGAAGGAGAACAACATTTGCCAACATAAATATTCTCTACAACTTCTGTTTTGGTTGAGATATTTATGGTGATAGTCTCTTCAATGTTGGACAAGTTTCGCTCAGAATCCACCGTGTTTACAGTATTTGATAGGAAATCAAAAACTGAAGGATGATGAAGGTCGTCAGGAGTATCTTCTTCACAATCCGGAAGAAGGGAACGATTGTGGTAATCTACCCATGGTGCCCCTTCAATTACCATTGATTGAACAATTCCTTCGTCGGTGTAATGCACTCTCGACCAAGGATCTGAAGGGGTGCCATATTCCTTAGACCTATCTATCCAAACGCTTGATGAGCATTTATTTGGGTTTGCCTCCCATGCCAAGAACATTGATTGCTAAAATATTTCCATTGGGCTTGGAGGCAATACCTGTGTATGATCCATGTTTATATCGTTTGCTAAGATCTTTTCAATCGAAGATATCATATTACAGGTTCCTACTGATGCTACTTCCGCCAAATTTATTGGAGGTGGAAGAGAAAAATTTCCCATTAATATAGGGTCTTTTAGTAGGCCTACTCTGATATTTGGAAGCGAATGGGGGCTTCCATGGATCATTGGAATGCTTCCCGTAACTTGAGAACCATTGGGGAGGAAGGTTTGTTGATCGACGATTGTAATCCCTCCTTGAAAGGGGAATGAAATCTTCCTAAAATAGGTCGACACAATAGTAGCCATAGCATATATCCATGGTCTTCCCAGTAGGATGTTGTAATCGAGGTTTCCGTCGATTACTTCAACATCTATTTCTATTGTTTTCCCCCCTAGTTCAACTTGCAAGTTACTTAGAATACCATATGGGGTATATGTTCGTCTGTCAAATGCTTTTAATGTCGTCGAAGATCGCAACAAGGTTGGAGATCCTAAAGTTTTCCAGCAACTCATCGACATAATACATGTAGATGCCCCCTCATCAATAATTTTTCGGTGAACGGTTTTGTTGAGGGCTTTCACTTGAACGAGGAAAGCTAGTTGAGCTGCTAACTGAGGATCGTATCCTTTATGATTGAAGGACACAAGATTGGAATCCTTTGGGTCTATCCCATCGATGGCTGATAATATAGCCTGCTTTTGGGATGGGCAATTTTGTAGTACCTCAAGTGTCGACATAGCGGATGGCGATTGGGCCAGATCTTCCACTATATTATAATGTTGTGCTGCTCTAACACGAGGATTAAATGTCGACTTGTGTACTACTCCCTTTGGCAGTTTTATTGTCAGTTCAGGAATGATGGGCGGTGCAACTTTTGTCGAATTTGTTGTCGAACTACTAGGTTGATCTTTATCCTTGTTGTTCGACAGCTGTGGATTCCCATAATCTTTATTCCTTGTCGATATCAAAGCATCATTTTGCTGTTTGGAAACCGACAACATCAGAACTTGAGATGGGAAGCATTTCCACTGTCAACCAGATTTGTTCCTGGATTTGGAAACGGATCAGTTAATACCACCAGGGTCTTTGTATTCTTGAAGAATTTTTTAAGCTCAGCTTTATACGGACAATCTGATGTCCAATGATCCTCATCGCATATAAAGCATGGATGATTTGGTTTCCTATTTCCAGAAGGGTTTGTAGAAGATTTTTCAGGTGATGATTCCTCCTGTTTCTTCTTCTTCCCTTTGTTTTTCTTCTTGCCTCCTGGTTGCTTGGTTTCTTTGCCTTTATCTGTCGAGATGGCATTTACTTCCGAGGCAAGAAGTTCCTCTTTTGCATTTTGATTGGAAATCTTACGGGCCTTTTTAGATGTAGCCTTTGTCGATTTCATGTTTGTCGTGCCAATCACGCCATCACTGGCATGAGAGTCATTGTTTGATTTAGGAGGAGGAGGGACCGAGAATTCCGGTTTGGGAGCGTCAGGTATTTTATCGTAGAGCGTGCCAGACTGAGTGTAAATCAAGTCTAAATATTGCGCACGAGCAATAACTTGCTCTACGGTGATGACTCCCCCTTTTTCCACATCTTCTGTAATGGAAGGTAACAAAGACTTAATAAAGCGTTCAGCTAAAAGCTGATCAAGAACATACATTTTTACCATACTACGACGACGTCGCCTCTCATGAATATGATCAGATATGTGAGTGGCCGTTGTTTGTTTGAAATTGGTAAGAAGTTCTGTTCCCGTTTTGTACCTTATTGGTAACTGATAATGGGTTAAAAAGGTTGTGGCTAGGGTACTAAAGTTGTCAAACGAAGCTCTGGGCAATTCGATATACCATTTGGCTGCCGAACCAGTTAACGTCCTCTGAAAAATGCGAAGCCTAATCGAATCATCGTTTAGGGTGTTTGATGAACACCACAGATGAAAGGTCATCACATGATTTGACGGATCTTCACTTGGATTTCCATTAAATTTAGGAATATCTGACGGACGTTTATGCGGAATCGCTGGCCACCAAGGGGCATAAGCGATTGGATCGTTTGTTAACCGATTTAGATCCGGTAACTCTAAAGTCACCACGAAGGGTAACTGTTGATTCAGGTTAGGCGAAGCATACCCAGGATAAGATGGAATCACCTGAGCAGTTGGTCTTTGCATACCAGCATAATGCATTTGATGCTGGTAACTTTGGTAAGGTTGGTGGGCATAACCATTGTAGAGTGGTTGATTTTGACCGTTTTGAATATACGGCTGCCCACTATTTGCAAAGATTTGTTGCTCAGATCCTTGGTATACTTGTTGGAATTGCGGTTGTTGGTATTGCACCAGCCATGGTTGTGAAGCCATGTGCTGTTGCCCGATACTAACTGTTTGACCAAGATGAGGGGTAAGTGTACCTGTTTGGGCCTGTGTCATTCCACCAGTCGGCGATTGTGGTTGAGTCGCAGGGTCAAGAGGCTGTTGCATTACAACCTGAGAAACCTGAGGTTGGCATACAACAGGCAATGCTTGTACTTGCGACACTGTCACAATAGCTGGCGTAGTTGGTATGTTTGACATAGGTAAACATCGTTGCATTGAATATACAACTCTTGGTTGTTGAGGCAGTATCGGCACCCAACCGCTAGATGTAATTCCAGCATAACCTGAATTTTGTTGTGAACTCCCGTATGGCTGTCCTCCCGGAGGAGACAATGAAAGGGTATACTGCCCCCCATACGGTGGTAATCCAGTACTTAAAGGAATGGTTTGCCCTTGAGGACCGGACTGCCCAAATTGACATCCTGAAGGATCAATTTGTTGAGACTCAACATAAGAGTTTTCGGATACTATTTCGGATGAACAAACAGGAACGGACCATACTGTCGAAATAGCCCCTGAGTGGGCCCCTTCTAGCGATTGAGAGCTAGTTGGGACAAATGGTATACCGGCGAACATTGTTGGAGTGACAGCAGGAAGTTCTGTCGTCGCTGTGTCGGATGACACAGTCCTAGATGTCGACGGTTGTTCAGACATTTCTAGTCTATCCAAAAGATTACATAGCGATTCTACAGGAGCTTCTACTGGCAGTAGACTAATTTCTGATGAAGAAGGATACAGAGTGATCCCGACTCCAAATTCTGATGGAGTACTAGATGGAGGATCCTCCACAATCTCTTCTATAGCAATCAGACCAGGTGGAAGAGGTAGACCGTCAGGTCCGTAAAATATTTCTGGTGTTGAAGAAGGTATGGAATCTACAGCGACAGATGTTTGGGGAACAACACTCTCTGAACTGGTTGTAGATGAAACTGGTTTAGTAACACAAGTGTTTACCTTCAAACTAGGATCAGAGCTATTGTCCCTCAGTGGCTGCTGAACTTCTTCTATAAAGGCAAGGATACCAGAAATGTTTGGAGTAACCGGAGCCTCTGATGGTGTTGGAACACTTGTTCTAACTTTACCAGGAGATTTGGAACCGGTTAAACGAGTTCGCTTTGTCCATAATAGTTTCAATTCTGGAGACAAAGACGGTTGACTCGTAAGCCTCCGTGAACGACGGGGTTTCAATTGACTTTCTTCCACAATTGTGGATTACTCGATCAACTAAAAACCAAGGGGAAGTATGTTTCCGAATTAGATGAATTTTAGACGCTTTGACACAACTTGTTTTTTCAATTTTTAAGAGTCGAGAAAAAACAAAAGATGACTCTAGTCGCCTTCAATTTTTAATGAGCCTGAAGTGACAAGTGCTCAAATGGACCTTTTCTGTTAAGGAGTCTGAAAAGGAATGAAAGGGACTGCTCTGGAAATCTAGGCAGAGGGATTACCAAACCAATTGCAAAACTGCAGAAGACTTTTTACGGTACGACAGTCAATCTTCCCAAATGCTGTGTTCAGTGCATTGCGATCGATAGGGCGGCAGGCATGGCTCCCTATGGATAAAGGATTAAGCCTATTTTGGTCTCCCAAAATATACTCGATGGTACGTGGGAGCACAAGTCCGAACTGGCACTTATCATCTCAAAGTGGAGGAATCACCCAACCAACAGTGAAAACAACAGTTACCAGGCTTTACGACGCCAGAATACGTCTCTAGCCTAGACTTATAGATGTTGTGCGTTAGGTTCCAAAGCGTTGTTAGATTCATTAAATTTATTTTATAGTTGATCTTGCTTAAGAAATTTGCCTTTCAGGTTCACCGCGTGATGTAGATGTACAATTCCTAAAATGCAATCTAAGATGATAAACATTCGTTTTATCTTCTTTGTGCAATGAAAATCCTAGCTACTAAGGAAAGAGAGACAATATTTTTTCAACAAAGAGCAAAGAGCACACACTATATGCACTGTCCTAAATCAAACCAATCAAACAGTCTAAATGCAAATGCACATGCATGTATTTGTTTTCAGCCTTCTTAATATGTGAATGATAAAAAGAAAGCTAATGCAGAAATCTGAATTATTTTTCAAAGCGACAATTACTAACAAGTTTCTTTTCAAAATCAAAATGGAGACAATGACAACACTTTGCGATTTGGAAATGAAAACTTGCTTTCGACACTAGAAAAACTACTAATTCAGATCAAATACAATAGTAATAGAGTAATCGACTATCAAGAATAATCAAGTCCTCTTCTATGACTGAAAATGACACTTGCGACACTTTCAAATCAAGAAACGACAATACAATTACGTTACTTCTTTGTAAAGGAGAACTGAAAATGACTCAAAAAATACACAAAAACATTTACAGTTCTTTGCACAATGGAGGCGGAATATCAGCAAGGAAAGGGGTTTCAAACAGAGGTGTACTGACTACAAGCAGCAAAATTCTTGAATAGATCTGAAAAGAGTGAACACAGAAACCAAATTTTAGGAACAATGCCTAGTCTGATCAGCGCACCTGTAATACAGTGAATTTGAAATGCAACGCACCTTCTACACTCGGGAAGTGCGCTGAATTTGAGATTCAAAGAACAGACAGTGCGATGGACCAGGGACGAGACTTTGCTTGGGTTCCGGGTCACAGTTTGCAGTTCAGTTCAGGGATTTTGGCCGAACAAGTGGTAATCAATAAATCAATCACAGGGGTAGATCTAAGGAGGCTACTAGAGCCACCACAAGGGCAATTAGAGAGTTTGTAAATCAGTTGTTTAATTCATAAACAAAACCCAGAGATTGACTGAAGCGGCATTTATCTACTTTGCATTTGCATAGAAAATGCAGTTCGAAGGCTACCTGGCTCAACTTCAGGCTCCGTCTGTAAGTTTATAAAGTAAAAAAATGTAGATAAACAAACAACCTAGTCGCTCCCTAGCGGAGTCGCCATTTTGTTACAGGGAAAAGTGTCTATGCAGAACTGCTAATTCCACTAAGGCGGGTAGCTACCTTAGAAACAAACAAAGTAAAACTACTTTCGTTTTCCTTTATGAAAGATAGATGAGAGAAGAATAAAGGAGACCAACCTTTGTCTTGCACTTGGTTCCTTGCTCGATTCCTCTCTCTACTAATAGTCCTTTGCTACTTGCTTTCTTATATACCCAGCTTCACAGAGTACCTGTAGAATCAAAGCAGCATAACACTATACGAGAACATGGATCTATTATCATAAACAATCTAGGATCAGATGTAAATTTACCATACAAATGCACAAAACATAAATTACACAAGAGTATGGAGGAAAATTTGAATAGATTTATTGATAATCAAGAAAGAGCCAAGAGAGTTACAACCAGTTGTTCTGACCCAGCATCATCCTCTCAGTAAGTAAGCCCTTCTTCACCTCATGCAAAGCTTAGATCACCCAACACTATGATGTTGCCTCAAGAAACCAACAGCAATTCCTTACAAGATGCAAAATTCCAGCCTCTGGATCTCTAGGATGAGGGATCCATATGTAGATGTCAGCGAGGGAGGTGAGTTAGCTTGTGATTTGATTAGTGTCTTCCCTCTGATAGTTCTTGCTTCCACTTGGAGATTGATGATCTCTTACTCATCCCTGGTCGAATTCAGAAAGGAAAGTGTCACAAGAGAAGTTTCTGGAAGATTCCATGCTTCTCCACCTCGCGGATTGACACTGCCATTTATCTCTTCTCACCCATAGCACCCCATAGAAGGGCTTTTTGAAATGCAACGCACCCACTGTGTGTATTTAGGTGAGATGCAGCGCACTTTGCCTATGGAGCAGGTGAAATGATCCAGTTTTGACTAGTTCTGAGTAGTTTTTCATGGAGAACTTCTGGGAGAAGCTGTAATCAGTTGACTTTATTCTTTTAGGGGTTGGAACAACACTTTTAGGGACTTAGGAGCCCTTGGTTTATGGACATTTTATGCTTGGGGTTGCAGTGCCCAAAAATGTCTATAACACTTCTTACTATAAAGGTGAGAGGAAAAAGGGTTGAGGATGAAGGCTACCAAAATTTATACTTGTACAATAGGTGGATACAACAAAAAGTGTTATAATGTGAATAATATTTATTTAAATAATTTATGGGTACAAACCATCAAGATTTAGGTGCTTCTATAGGAGTTTGTAACCACCCATATTGACCTTAACTATAATTTTATCTTCCACTAATTAATGGCGCCCTTGGAGACTGATGTTGACCTGTGGGAGACAAACATGGAAATGAAATGTATAAAAAGGATATAAAAACATCGTTAGTATTAGTAGGGAAAATAAATTATTAAAACTCCAAACATACTTGTAATAAGTGCACCCATAATGAAATCAAAAGATTTAGTGCCCCATAGTTGAAATGCATTCGGAATTAGAATGGAATTATTATGAAAATGTTGGGTATATGTTATATTATTTTCATGATTAGACACACATGTGATTTGTATGCATCATGAGAAATGGGATGTCACAGTGGGGTCTTAACCCCCCTAAAAAATATTTCAATGGTTTTTAATGTCCACTTTTGACGATTTTCAACACAGAATTTTCACTTTTGGTGGTTGTAAGACACAATTATTGTATTCCATGGTAATGTAATTCCAATTAAATAAATAAATATGATTAATGGATCTATGGTTAATGGATTCCACATAATGTACAAATTGTATTGCAACATTGTAAAGTAATATTATTTACTGAAAAATATTTCTAGTTTTCCAAATTTGGATTTTCTTGGTAAGATCTTTATTTTAAATGTTTGTGTGAGTCATTGCATTTTTTCTTTCTTATTTTTTTGGCTCTCCCTTTTCTTTTGAAGAGTGGCTTGTCGATCACTCTACCCCTTTTTTTCACTTTTTATACGCAATATCTCAATACACATTACATCTCCAATGTTTCTTTACTCTCCACCTTTGACAACAATGGCAGAGGGATGTAAGAGGCCACTGATATTAATTTTGATACTTGTTGGTAACACTTAATTGAAATGATACCAATTGAAGGCAGATATAGAAAGACTTAGGAAACATGCAAATTTTCCATCTCATAGTACATTATAATACACTTTTCTCCCCTTAAACTTTTTGCCTCTCCTTCTGATACAAGTATTTTTCTTTTGTATCGATTATCCTACTATAGGAATTGACTTTGCGATTGATTGCCTAGAAAAGCCTACTTTAGTTTATCCTAGCCTACACCACTCTATACTACTCTAGCCTAGCATATCCTACTCTAAGCCTAGACTAGTGTATCCTATTCTACTCTAGAATAACTTATCTAATCGAACCTAACTTAACCTACCCTTCCCTACTCTTTGTAACTCTACTATATCCTTGCCTACTCTAGCCTAATTTAGCTTAGCCTACTCTAGCCTAGCCTTGCCTACTTTAGCCTACTCTAGCCTAGCTTACCCTAGACTACTCTAGCCCAACCTACCCTAGCTTAAAATAGCCTAGCCTAGCCTGCTCTATCTTGGCGTGCTTTAGGTTAGCCTACTCTAGCATAGCTTAGCCTAGCTTAACCTACTCTACCCTAGCTTACTCTAGCCTAGCCTAGCCTAACTTACTCTAGTGTATATTAGCCTAGCTTACTCTAGCCTAAATGACTATATCTTAGCCTACTTTAGCTAATCATAGTCTAGCCTACTCTAATCTATCATGACATTCCCTACTCTATATTAGCCTACTCTAACCTAGCTTGTTTGGGACTACTCTAACATAGACTAGCCTAGCTTACTCTACCCTAACATACTCTAGCATAGCCTAATCTAGCCTACCCTAGCCTACCATAATTTAGCCTTGCATACTCTAGCCTAGCTTATGCTAGACTAACCTAGCCAAGCCTAGCCTGGCCTAACCTACTCTAGCCAAGCCTAGGCTAGCCTACTTTAGCCTAGCCTACTCTTTCCTAGCCTAATCTATCATAGGCTATTGTTTCCTATTCTACCCTAATCCACTCTAGCCTAGCCTAGCCTGGCCTAACCTACTCTAGCCAAGCCTAGGCTAGCCTACTTTAGCCTAGCCTACTCTTTCCTAGCCTAATCTATCATAGGCTATTGTTTCCTATTCTACCCTAATCCACTCTAGCCTAGCCTAGCTTGTTCTAGTCTAGCTAAGCCTACTCTAGCCTAGGAATGCCTACTCTAGCCAAGCCTACTCTAGCTTAGCCTAGTGCAACCTACTATACCCTAGTCTAGCTTATGATAGCCTAACCTAGCCTAGTCTACTCTACCCTGGCCTAGATTATCATAACCTAGCCTAAACTAACATTCCTAATCTAGCATAGCTAGTGTAGCCTACTCTAACCCAACCTACCCTACTCTATCCTAACCTAGACTAGCTTACTCTAGCATAACCTACTCTTGCCTAACCTATTCCATCCTAACCAAGCCTAACCTAACCTAGCTTAGCCTAACACAGTCTAGCCCAACTTACTATATCCTACTAACGTAGCCTAGACTAGCTTATAGTACCCTACTCTAGGCTCATATCTAGGCTAGGATAGCCTAGCCTACACTAGATTATACTAACCTACTCTAGGCTACCCTAGCCTACCTTAACCTAGTCTAGCCTAGCTTATACTAGCCTACTCTACCCTAGCCTACCTTAACCTAGTCCAATTAAGCCCAGCATAGCCTAGCCTACTCCAATCTAGCCTACTATAGGCTACCCTAACCTAGCCTTCCTTAGCCTACTCTAGCCTAGTCTACCCGACCGTACCCTACCATAGCTTAGCCAACTCTAGCCTACCCTAGCTTGGCCTATTCTAGCCTAGTTTAATCTAACCTCACATGGCATAGCCTACCTAGCATAGTCTAGCCTAACCTAACTTAATCTACTATAGCCTAGCCTAAGCTAGACAAGCCTACTTTAGCTTAGCCTAGCCTACCCCAACCCAACATACTCTACCCTAGCTTACCCTAGCCTAGCCTACTCTTGTGTAGCCTATTCTAGGTTAGCCTAACCTATTCCAGTCTACTAGCCTAGGCTACTAGCCTACCATAACCTACCATAGCCTACCATAGCCTACCCTAGCCTAGCCTACTCTAGCCTAGCATAGCCTACCTTAGCCTAATCTATCCTAGCCTAGCATGGCCTAGCCTACTATAGCTTAGCCTACTCTAGCATACGCTAGCCTAACTGTTTGCCCTTTAGCCTAGCTTAGTCTAACCTAGCCTTCTCTACACTCGCCTAGCCTAGCCTAGCCTACTCTAGCCTAGCCTAGCCTAGCCTACTCTAGCCTAGCCTACTTTAGCCTAGCCTAGCCAACCCTCGCCCACTCTAGCCTAACCTACTCTAGCCCAGACTAACCTTGCCTAGCCTAGCCTACTCTAGGCTAGGCACAATGAACAATGCTCTAAATTTTGAGAAGATGAGAATTTCCAGAGCTAGAAGTATTTTCAAATAACTATTAATAAGCTCTGTAACTTCACGCTCTCTCTTCTCAAATATAGATCTCATTGCCCTGATGATGGACTCACTAAGCTAGTCCGAAATGTTGGTTTCAAAACTGTTCACAGGTTTTTCCACAAAATTCAAAAAAGATTCCATCAACCTGTATGGACTCCCTCTTTAACACCATTAAGTCCCACCATGGAAGGGACACAATGAACAATGCTCTAAATTTTGAGAAGATGAGAATTTCCAGAGCTAGAAGTATTTTAAAATAACTATTAATAAGCTTTGTAACTTCACGCTCTCTCTTCTCAAATACAGATCTCATTGCCCTGATGATGGACTCACTAAGCTAGTCCGAAACATTGGTTTCAAAACTGTTCACAGGTTTTTCCATAAAATTCAAAAAAGATTCTATCAACCTGTATGGACTCCCTCTTTAACACCATTAACCCACCATGGAAGGGACACAATTAACAATGCTCTAAATTTTGAGAAGATGAGAATTTCCAGAGCTAGAAGTATTTTCAAATAACTATTAATAAGCTCTGTAACTTCACGCTCTCTCTTCTCAAATACAGATCTCATTGCCCTGATGATGGACTCACTAAGCTAGTCCGAAACGTTGGTTTCAAAACTGTTCACAGGTTTTTCCACAAAATTCAAAAAAGATTCTATCAGCCTGTATGGACTCCCTCTTTAACACCATTAAGTCCCACCATGGAAGGGACACAATGAACAATGCTCTAAATTTTGAGAAGATGAGAATTTCCAGAGCCAGAAGTATTTTTAAATAACTATTAATAAGCTCTGTAACTTCACGCTCTCTCTTCTCAAATACAGATCTCATTGCCCTGATGATGGACTCACTAAGCTAGTCCGAAACGTTGGTTTCAAAACTATTCACAGGTTTTTCCACAAAATTCAAAAAAGATTCTATCAACCTGTATGGACTCCCTCTTTAACACCATTAAGTCCCACCATGGAAGGGACACAATGAACAATGCTCTAAATTTTGAGAAGATGAGAATTTCCAGAGCTAGAAGTATTTTCAAATAACTATTAATAAGCTCTGTAACTTCACTCTCTCTCTTCTCAAATACAGATCTCATTGCCCTGATGATGGACTCAATAAGCTAGTCTGAAACGTTGGTTTGAAAACTGTTCACAGGTTTTTCCACAAAATTCAAGAAAGCTACTCTAGCCTAACCTACTCTAGCCTAGTCTATCCTACTCTAGCCTAGCCTAACCTACTGTAGTCTTGCCTACTTTGGCCTAGCCTAGCCTATAATAAAGTTTCCTACTCTAGCCTACTCTACTATTTCTTAGCCTAACACAACCTACTCTTTCCTATCCTTGCTTAGCCTACTCTAGCATAGCCTACACTTTTCTAGCCTATCCTATCCTAGCCTAGCCTCCTCTAGCATGGCCTAGCCCATGCTACCCTATCCCTCCTCTGGCGTGGCCTAGCCTATGCTACCCTAGCCTACCCTACTCTAGCCTACTCTAGCCTAACCTAACGTACTATAGCCTTGCATATCCTAGCCTAGTCTAGCATGGCCTAGCTTATGCTACCCTAGCTTAATATATTCCTAGCCTAACACTAGACTACCATATTCTAAACTAACATAGCCTACCATATCCTATTGTATCCTAGACCTACCCTATCCAAACCCACTCTAAACTAGCTTATTGTATCTTAGCTTAACCTAGCTTTTCCTATTCCAGACTATCCTATCTTAGCCTACTCTAGCCTTAGCTAGCCTGGACCTAGCCTACTCTAGGCTAGCTTAGCCTAGCCTAGGATACTCTAGCCTACGCTAACCCACTCTAATTTTAAGTTAGCTTAACTTAACCTAGTCTACTCTAACCCCATTTAAATGTATAAAAATTTATATATACATAATGTAGTTAAGACATTTAATACAACACATATTTAAAATCAATTTTAAAAACATTTACGTTATAATTTATTTTTATAATGTAGATTTAAATATAAAAACAATATTACTTTATATTATATATAAGCTAAAACATATTTTATGATATATAATATTATTGTTTTGTATTATTAATAAATTATAGTGTAGAATTTAATAAAATATAAATGATCTCAATTTTAAAATGATGGAAAAATAAAATAAAGTGAATAATATTAATAAAAAATTATGTGGAATTGTGATGGATTACATTCACGAACCATAGCAGGGAATTGTTAAATGATATTTCTCATTTAAATTTAAATTTATTATATATATTTTAAATAAATAAGTAATGCCTTTATATTTATTATATATTTTAAATAAAAATAATAATTCAAATAATAATTTTCTGTTTTGACTCACGCCCCTTTAAATAAAACAAAACTACAAACTAATTACATTGAAACTACATTAGTGCAGAAACGAAAGTTAAACACATTGGAATGTTGCACGTGTGTACATGTATAAAAAATATCATGCAGATTAAACTTCGATAATGAATTAAAAAAAATGCAGGGGTGGATGAAGGAATAATATGAACAAATATAATAGTTACTGGATGGGTAGAACAATAACTATTGGATGGATCGATAACCCAGCTAAAGCAATCAATAGAAACTACTATTAGATAATTAAAAAAAAATACCCGTGTGTGGTTTGACACTGCGGTTTCCGTCATTACAGGGCTGAAAGAAGGAATTACTGTGGTTTGATTAGGTTGAAGAAATTAACCTACACAAAATTGAAACGAAAGGACTGGGTTCTCTCTTGAGCGCAAAGTTTAGCATAAATATACCTGTAATTAAATCTCTCGATTAAAAGAAAATACTCATAATCGAAAATACCTATTACAGGGCTGGTTTGACATTTGGGTTTCACTCCATTTAAAGAAAATACTCATTATAGGGCTGGTTTGACATTTAGGTTTCCATCGTTACAGGGCTGAAAGAAGGAATGAACAAAAATACTCAATACAGGGTTGGTTTGGTTTGACATTTAGGTTTCACTCAATTAAAAGTAAATACTCATTACAGGGTTGGTTTCACTCAATTAAAAGTAAATACTCATTACAGGGCTGGTTTGACATTTAGATTTCTGTTATTTAACAGAAAGAAAAATAACCAAAATACTTTATTTTTGTTGTGGTTTGATTAAGAATAAATTAACATAAAAAAATCTGAAATGAAGGGATTAGGTACTTGTAATTGTAATTGTAATTGAAAATATTCACTAATCAATTATATTGAAACTATACCAGTTGAAAAACTAAAGTTAAACACATTAGAATGTTGAAAATGAGAAACTAAAATTAAATACATTAGAATGTTGAAAGTGCATACATGCATATTAAATTTCATGATGAATAGAGAAACATGTATGGATGAATGAATAATTTGAACAAATGGAATAGTTACTAGATAAATAGAAATGAAATTAATGAATTTCGTATTAATGAATTTCGTCAGCACCAAATAGATAAATAGATAGATGAAATAAACGAAACAATAAGTCAATAGAAGTCCAGCTAAAGAAAACCCAAGTAAAAAAACCAATAGAAAATACACTCAATTAAAAAAAATACTTATTACAAGGTTGATTTCACATTTCGCATTCATTCAATTAAAAGAAAATACTCATTACATGGATGCTTTGACATTTAAGTTTCGAGCGTTCCAGGGCCGAAAGGAATTAATCGAGAGAATCTGAAATGAAGGAATTGGGGTACTCGTACCTGTAATTGAATCCCTGCGCATTGATCATCCTTTATGAATTGGGGTACTCGTACCTGTAATTGAATCCCTGCGCATTGATCATCCTTTATGAACTCTTCAATTGGAGGTTGTTGTCCATTAATCCTCTTAAATACCCTGCATCAGATTTGAGATAGGCGGACCTGCATTAAAATGGCTGAAACGAATTAAAAATATATTATCGCAATTGAAAAGCAGAACACAAATGAATTAGTGATGGTATGTACCTGACATTAATGTGGGAGAGCAGAGCCATTATTGAGAGATAGTCGTGATGGTTCAGTTGCTGGAGACCATCCTTCCTTTGATGTTGGGAAGAAAACAAACTCACACTCACTTGGCTCAGATTCAGAGATTCATGCATAGGCTCAAACATGCATTAGACAGGCACAGAGAGATTCATGCAAACGCAGAGACACACTCATGCATCATATTCACAGGCACAGAAAGACTCATGCAAAAGCACATACACACTCATGCATCAGCTACAGACTTGGACTTGGACTGAAATGCTCAACCACACCAGAGTAAAATGTAAACATAAAATTTATGTAACCTTCTATAGATATTAATAGCATTCCTTTCAACGGATACATTGACCTCCATAACAACCGTTTCACATACACAAATCCCCTATTTCATTCCGGCTGATAGTTTTAAAATTGGCACCGTCCTAAAAAGGGAAATTATATTTAGAAAACAAACATGCTTTTATTTTTTTTAAATTTCAAACTCAAGATTCCATAGATTTTAATATTGTTTCCGTTAGCCCCATCTCTTGCATAACCATTTCATAGATTGATAAATCCGCTTTCTTTCCAACTGGTACATTGCCCTCCAACACCTAAAATTGGTTCCCACCACCGTCCAAAAAAGCAAGTATATTTAGAAAGTTGATATGCTTTTTAGTTCTTTTTTAAACTTTGATTTAAGATTTTGATTGTTTTGATTTTGAATTTTATTATTATTTACTAATTTTGATTTATAATAAATTTCTCAATTCTGAATTTGATTTTTTCACATTTTTTTCAAATTTAAAATAAATTTCATATGATTTGAACAAAGATTCTATAAATATCTATACAATGAATACATTAGCCACCATTTTTTGGCCTGCATCTCATTTCCTCTTTATTTTCACTTGAAGGAGAGTTTCAAATTAAAATTACTTCACCCCACTATCCAAAAAACGCAGGTATATTTAAATGTTGGGCTTTTTTTTTTTCAATTTTCCATTCAATATTTTTGGATTTTCATTTTCTTTTAATTCTTGTTTGTTTATTCAAGGTTCTATTGTTTTTTTTTCACATTGTTTTATTACTTTATTTTATTATTATTATTATTATTATTATAATTATTGGCTTTGATTTATTTTAAATTTGTGTTTCAAATTTGGATTAAGTTTCATATTATTTTGACTGAGATTCATTTGGAATTTATGAATCAATAGAAGCTAAAACTAAAATGTTGAAGTTGCAACTCAAATGTATTAGCTTCTTTGGTAACACATGAAGAGTGGTATGAGATGTAAATTTAGCATTCAGTTGGTATCTAAAACAATAATGAAGGTATTTGGGCAAGAAGAAGTTAATGTTTTCCTAAGAACTAGAAATACCAATGATTTCTAAAACAATAATGAAATTTATTTCATGGATCACATGTGACTCAATTTAGTATTTAAACCAATGTTTGATGAATCTATACTCTTTGTGATTGGTATTGTAAACAACTATCTTGATTCCTTCTCTCCTCCCACATCTCTCTTTAATCTCAATTTTTAGTCTACATTTCAGGGAGGCTTTCATTTTTAAATAATCAAGGAATCATTTTGCTATTGGATGAAAATTTAAGCACCGTGAAGTTTTCCAATAAAGATATTTGGGATAATTTGGAAGGCCCTTCACATGAAACTACAAATATTGATACGAACAATCTTATTATAATTCTTGAACAACCTTATACATATCACATGGTTACATTTATATTTTCTTAGGAAAATTCATCAACCATGCTGTATATCTACGATTATGAAGGAATCAACCATGGTCCCATTAGATAAATCTTTGTGGTATCCATTAATTCAAATATCATGAAAAAATGTGTAGCCACGGGGACTAAACTTGTGTATATTTAGGATTTTGAAACCCTAAACCCTAAACCCTAAATCCTAAGCATTTTATAACATTGTAAAAACCATTTTGTAACATTTATTTAAGTTTTTATTAGAGGAATTTACTAAAGTGTTAGAAACCCTCAACCCTAAACCCTAAACCTAAAACCCAAAATGAAAACCCAAAACCCAAAACCCTAAGCATTTTATAATGGTTTAAAAAGAATTTTGGAAGTCTTATTTAAGTCCTTATTAAAAGCCTTTACTAAGGTTTTATAAACCCTAAACCCTAAATCCCAAAGGCCAAACCGTAAACACTAAACCCTAAGCATTTTATATCATTTTAAAAAGAATTTTTAACTTTTATTTAAGCCTTGATTAAAATCATTTACTAAAGTCTTATAAACCATCAATCCTAAATTCTAAACCACCCTAAACCCTAAACCCCAAACCCTAAACACTAAACCCTAAACCCTAATCATTTTATATCATTTTAAAAGTTATTTTGTAACTGTTATTACAGTGTTTATTAAAATAATTTACTAAAGGGTTATAAACCCTAAACACTAAACCCTAAAATCTAAACCCCAAACCTGAAACCCTAAACCCTAAACCTTAAATCGTAAACTCGAAGCATTTTATAACATTTTAAAAAGAGTTTTGTAACTTTTATTTAAGTTTTTATTAAAATCATTTGCTGAACCCCTATAAACCCTAAACCCTAAGTATTTTATCACATTTTAAAAATAGTTTTTTCACTTTTATTTAAGTGTTTATTAAAAGAATTTACTAAATTCTTATAAACCCTAAATCCTAAAACATGAAAACTAAACCATAAACCCCAGACCCCAAACCCTAAATACTAATCATTTTATAACATTTTAAAAAGCATTTTGTAACTTTCATTTAAGTGTTTATTAAATTCATTTTCTAAAGTGTTATAAACACTAAACCCTAAAGCCTAAACCCTAAGAATTTTATGAAATTTTAGCAAGAGTTTTGTAACTCTTTTTAATGTGTTTATTAAAAGAATTTACTAAAGTGTCCCTCAAACCTAAACCCTAAGAATTTTATAACATTTTAAGCCCTAAACTTTGAGCATTTTATATCATTTTAAAAAGTGTTTATAAAAAGTGTATATCATTTTAAAAAGTGTATATCATTTTTTAATTTTTTTTAAGTGTTTATTAAAAGAATTTATTGAAGTGTTATAAGACCTAAACCCTAAACCCTAAACCCTAAATACTAAGCATTTTATAACATTTTAAAAAGTGTTTTGCAAAATTTTTTAAGTGTTTATAAAAGGAATTTACTAAAGTCTTGTGAACACCAAACCCTAAACTTTAAGCATTTTATAACATTTTAAACCCTAAACCTAAACCCTAAGCATTCAATGACATTTTAACAAGCTTTTTGTAACTTTTTTGAAGTGTTTATTAAAAGCATTTACTAAAATGTTATAAACCCTAAATCCTAAAACGTAAGCATTTTATAAAATTTTAAACCAAAAACCCTAAACCCTAAACCCTAAGTATTTTATAACATTTTAACAAGCGTTTTCTTACTTTTTTTTAAGTGTTTATTAAAAGTATTTACCAAAGTGTTATAAAACCTAAACCCAAAACCATGAACATTTTATATAATTTTTAATCCTAAACCCTAAATCCTCAGCATTTTATAACATTTTAACAAGATTTTTGTAACTTTTTTTATGCTCTTATTAAAAGAATTTATCAAAGTGTTATTAACCCCAAACGCTAAACCATAAACCATATCCCTAAACACTAAGAATTCTATAACGTTTCAAAATACATTTTTGTAACCTTTTTAAGTGTTTATTAAAAGCATTTAATAAAGTATTATAACCCTAAATCCTAAACCCTAAAAAATTGATAACATTTTAACAAGCATTTTGTAAGTTTTATTTAAGTGTTTATTAAAATAATTTAGTAAAGTGCTATAAACCCTAAACACTAAACACTAAACCCCAAAACCCAAAACCCAAACCGTAAACCCTAAGACCTAAGAATTTTATGATCTATTAAAAATAATTTTGTAACTTTTATTTAAGTGTTTATTAAAACAATTTACTAAGGTGTTATAAAAACTAAACCCTAAACCCCAAACCGTAAACCCTAAAACTTAAGAATTTTATAATATTTTAAAAAGTGTTTTGTAACCATTTTTAAGTGTTTATTAAAAGCTCTTAATAAAGTTTTAGAAACCGTAAACCCTAAACCGTAGGCATTTTATAACATTTAAAAAAAAATTGTAACTTTTATTTAAGTTTTTATTAAAATAATTTACTAAATTGTTATAAACCCTAAACCATAAACAAAAAAAAACCTAAAAGCTAAAAATAAAGGCATAAACCCTAAACCCTAAACCCCAAAACATGAAACATAAATCCTAAACCCCAAACCCCAAAACCTAAACCCTATGTTAGGATATTCCGACACATAGGATATAGTTAAGTTCAACTTGGTCTAGTATAGAGTTAGGTTAGAGTTAGGTAAAGTGTGTTTCTTTACCGTTGTACATTTTGTAACTTACAATCCGACGGTCACGATATGTAGTGATCCGACGGTTCACTCTCACCTCGGTATTACCGACACTTGATCCGTGGCTTGACACCCGATTGGTCCATGAGTTCTATTTAAAGCGCATGGAGGGTCATTGTTCGGGTAATCCGTGCATGAGAGAAGCTTATGTAAATTTTCATTCTTTGATTAATAAATTGCCTGTAGTACCCACGTTGGGACAGGCCGTGGACTGTTTCCCTCCTTGCACTCTGAGGGTTTTAACCACGTCAAAAATACTGGTGTATTGATTTGAGATCTGGTTGTGAGCGGTGTCCTTTTGGTATTCTTTCTGTGGAACTTACCCTGTAAATTCCTACATGGTATCAGAGCTATTTGAGGGCCGCGTCCGTTGGTGATCCAAATCTGAAGCCGGTAGAACTGCATGCGGCTGTCGTTTCCTAGATCTGCTGTTTCTGACTGCTTTCGGGCCGAGAGGACTGCTCTGTTGCGTTCGGAGCATCTGTTCCAGTGAGGAACCCCTTTCGTTTCACGCGAAAAGGTTTCCGGTAGCCCTAGCTGCGTCATTTTTCAGATCGGGAGGTATACAGTGTTTTTTTGCAGTTTACTGTTATTTTCTCTCTGCTTATTTCGGTCTCAGTTTATTTAGCCTTTTTTTTAACCGGATCTATACCTTTCATTTCTGCGTATGCTCTTTGCCCTGCGACTCTGTGCGATCTGGGCAAATCAGAAACAGAAAGGAAGGATTTTTCTCATGCGTATGCTCTTTTCCCTGCACCTTAGTGTGATCTCGGAAAATCAGAAACATTGAGAAAAATATTTAGTTTTTCGGCTAAAGCTAACTTTGAGATTTTTTTTTTTAAATTTCTAGTTTTTTGGCTAAAGCTAACTTCGAGCCGCAAGGTTCGTTTTTCTTTGCATATTCGTGTTGGGTTTTGTGTTTTGTGTTTTGTAGGGAAAAAGAGCTTTCTCAAGGCAAGCACGCAAACCAAGGCCCCCCCCCCCCTCTCTCTCTCTCTCTCTCTCTCTCTCTCTCTCAAATTTTTTGTATAGATCAATTGGTTCAAAGCTATTTTAAGAGAGTAGAGGTCTTGGGTTCAAGTCTCCATTTTGTGGGGGCGGATTTTTTCATTCCCGCACATTCGCGCACTTTGCCGGCAACGTCAACAATTTTTTTTTCAAAAAGCCATAACTTCTTCATCCGGAAGCCTTTTTCAGAGCCGTTTTTTTTAAAACCGCCTATTTTTTCGAGATCTATCCATTGGAACACTTACTTTCAGCATCTTCAGCTTCAGTTTTTTTTAAAATGGAAAGTCCATGCCAAGTCATTCTTGACAGCACTAACTACTTCCAATGGGTAGCCTACATGGAAGATTTACTTAGAAGTAAAGGTCTCTTCAGAATAGCCACAGACCAAGAGAAGAAACCAAAAGATGAAGACAAGGCGGCAAAATGGGAAAATAGACAAGATCAAGCACGTGGTTTGATAGGGATGTCTATTTCTCCTGATCTTAGATTCCACATTGCAGACTTGAGACTCCTCATGAAGCATTAGAAAAACTTGCTAAAGTTTTTGGGATTAAAAATGAAATTAGAGCCCATCAACTTGAAAATGAGCTGCTTACTTTGGATCCTAATAATTTTTCTTGCATTGAAGATTTCTTGTCCAAATTCAAGACCCTTAGATATCTCTTGGAAGGTGTTAAAGTTAAGAAAGAAGATGGTAACCTTATTTATTCCATCCTTACTAAGTTGGGACCAGCCTACTCTGTATTTGTTTCCACTTTCCATTCTACAAGGGAAGCTTTCATTTGTCAAGGACAAGACTACAAGGCCCCTTCCTTTGACTCCTTTTGTGATTCCTTAATAAGAGAACAAGAAAAACTCTTACACCTTGGTCTTCTTAATCTTGGAAACTCTTCCACGAAAGCGTTAGCCGCCCAGCAGCAACCAAATTCAAAGAATCCTAAGAAGTCATATCCTCAAAAGAATGGTCCTAAACCATCTCAGCCTCAAAATGAAAGATCATTTCAGCAAAATGATAAGACCAATAAAAACAAATGGAAGAAGACTGATAGACATTGTAACTTTTGTAATCGAGATGGCCACTTAGAATCTAAATGCTTTAAGAAGATGGAAGCCTTGGAAGCCGCAATGAAGAAACATAACATCCATGTGGAGCCTACTTCAACTTCAACTTCCGGAATGGCACTTTCTGCATGTCATTGTCAATCATCTCAGTCTGGTTATGCATTAAATGTATCTTCTTCTTCTTCTCATTCTCATGAGTGGCTCATTGATTCTGGAGCCTCTTGTCACATGGCCAAAAACCAAGCCATGTTTTCTTCTTTAAATGATTGTAACACCAAAAATATATATATTGGTGATGATAGATCTCTTAATGTTGTAGGGACTGGAACTGTTCATCTAGACAATGGTCAGTTTAATGATGTATTATGTGTTCCAACCTTATCCTGCAACCTTCTATCTGTCTATCAGATAACTCATTCAGGTGAAGGTAAAATTGTTGAATTTTCACCTCATGATGTTGTAATCAAGGATCTAAAAGATCCTAAACAGATTCTAGCTACTGGTCTTGCTGATGATTCCAAAAGGTTGTATAAGTTTCACAACTTTGGGTCATCCAATCTTCCCTCAGTATTTGTTGCTCATAATGATGAAGTGAGCAAACTTTGGCATGAGCGATTTGGTCACTTAAACTATCGCTCCCTTCAGCATCTATGTAAAGAAAATATGGTGACAGGTCTTCCTATGGTATCTTGCAGAGATGGTGTTTGTTCCGGATGTGTACTCGGAAAACATCATCGGGACAGTTTTGACAAACGTGCCTCTTGGCACGCCTCAGCCCCTTTACAGCTTGTGCACAGTGATTTATGTGGTCCTCTTCCTGTTGCTTCATTCTCTGGCTGCAAGTACTTCTTAACTTTCATTGATGATTTCTCCAGACGCACTTGGGTATACTTCTTAAAACTCAAGAGCGAAGTATTTAACACTTTTTTGGCCTTCAAAGCCTTTGTTGAAAAACAATCTGGACATCAAATTCTTAAGCTAAGAACTGATAATGGTGGAGAATATGTTAAAAACACATTCATCAACTTTTGCACCGAAAATGGAATTCAAATGCAACATACTGTTCCATACACTCCACAACAAAATGGTGTAGCTGAAAGGAAAAATCGCACCTTAAAGGAAATGGCTAATTGTATGCTGCAATCTAAAGGACTCAGTCTTAGTTTTTGGGCCGAAGCAATTAATTGTGCAAATTATATAATCAATCGCACTCCTACTAAGGTTCTAGAGAATATCACTCCAGAAGAAGCTTGGAGTTCCATTAAACCAGATGTAAGTCACTTTCGTGTGTTTGGAAGTGAAGCATGGGCCCATATTCCAGATGAAAAGCATAAAGCTTTAGAACCTAAGAGTGAGAAATGTACTTTTGTTGGATATTCTGAAGATGTAAAAGGTTATAGACTTATTCCATTTAAGTCCAAAAATGTTATCATTAGAAGAGATGTAAAATTTGATGAAAATAAATCGGCCTGCGAGCCTAGTCCGGCGGATGTGCCACCTCTTCCTATCTCTTCTACTTTTGAAAACATTTCTTCTTCAGATGATGAAAGCGAGGATGATAATCCTCCCCCACCTTCTCAGGATCCTCAACTTCCAAGATGGGTCCGTGCTACTCGGGATGCAGCAGGTGATCTTGCCGGTGATCCTACAGATCAGCGACGTACACGTTCTCAGTTTGAAAGAGCCTCTTCTTTACTGGCTCAAGCTCCAGTAAATCATGATCCTGACACTTTTGCAGAAGCTTCAGGCCATCCACATTGGGAAGCAGCTATGAATGAAGAATATCATTCATTGATGACAAATGATACATGGGATCTTGTTCCTCTACCAAAGGGACGCAAACTTGTTAGATGTAAATGGGTTTACAGAACCAAGTATGGACCAGATGGGAAAGTTGATAAACATAAAGCTCGTCTCGTTGCTAAGGGCTTTTCACAGGTTGAAGGCATTGACTACACTGAAACCTTCTCCCCTGTTGCCAAAATGAACTCTATCCGCCTTGTTCTTTCCCTTGCTGCCTCTTTAAAATGGGAAGTCCATCAGATGGATGTTAAATCTGCCTTCTTGCATGGGGACTTGCAGGAAGAAATCTATATGGAACAACCCATTGGCTTCATACAAACAGACTCCAGCCTTGTTTGTCGACTTAAGAAATCCCTTTATGGCCTCAAGCAAGCTCCTCGGGCTTGGTATGCCAAAATGGATAGCTTTCTTTTAGAATCTGGCTTTTCTAGGTGTCATTCTGACAATACTGTCTACACCAAGAAAGTGGGCAACTCTCTTATCATCCTTGTTCTTTATGTTGATGATCTTATTCTTACTGGTAGTGATCCCAACCTTATAAACCATGTGAAGTCCAGCCTTAAAAAGAAATTTGAAATGACAGACTTAGGACACTTACACTATTTTCTCGGTCTTCAAGTCTTGCAATCCCAAGAGGGTATTTTCCTTTCCCAGTCCAAGTATGCTTGTGATATTCTTCGTCATTTTCACATGGAAGACTGTAAGCCAGCCCCTTCTCCCTTTCAGTCTGGAGTCAAACTTTCAGTCTCTTGTACTTCTCCTGAAGTTGATGCTACCTTATACCGTCAACTTGTCGGAAAACTCTTGTATTTAACCCATACTCGTCCTGATCTTTCCTTTGTTGTTGGCCTTGTTGCTCGTTTTATGCAAAACCCCCGTGAAAGTCATTGGAAAGCAGCTAAAAGAATACTTCGTTATGTTCGAGGTACAGTACAGTTTGGGATTCATTACAGTGCCAAAGCAGCTCCTCTGTTAGTTGGTTTCACTGATTCTGATTGGGCTGGTGACCCTGATGATCGGAAGTCTACTGCCGGTTATGTCTTCACTCTTGGTTCAGGACCTATTACATGGGCTTGTAAGAAACAGGCTGCCATTTCTCTTTCGTCAGCAGAAGCAGAGTATCGTGGTGCCGTGGAAGCTAGTAAGGAAGCCTTGTGGCTTCGTCAGATCCTATCAGAGTTTGGCTTTGAGCAGCAGCATCCAACCACACTTTGGTGTGATAATCAAAGTGCCATTCAGCTATGCAAAGATCCAGTCCAGCATCAGCGCAGCAAACACATTGAACTACACATGCACTTCATCAGAAAGCTCATTCATGACCATGTTCTTGAAGTGCAATATTGTCCAACAGATGATCAGGTTGCAGACATCTTCACAAAGGCTCTCACAGAGGCGAAGTTCACTAAACTTCGATATATGCTTGGAGTTCAGGAAGTTGTCACTAAGGGGGGATAGGCTCTAGTGCCTCCTTCCTTCTCCTATTGTGTCATATTTGTAAATCCTTCAATCCTATCCCAAGTTGTTCTTAAGGGGGGATGTTAGGATATTCCGACACATAGGATATAGTTAAGTTCAACTTGGTCTAGTATAGAGTTAGGTTAGAGTTAGGTAAAGTGTGTTTCTTTACCGTTGTACATTTTGTAACTTACAATCCGACGGTCACGATATGTAGTGATCCGACGGTTCACTCTCACCTCGGTATTACCGACACTTGATCCGTGGCTTGACACCCGATTGGTCCATGAGTTCTATTTAAAGCGCATGGAGGGTCATTGTTCGGGTAATCCGTGCATGAGAGAAGCTTATGTAAATTTTCATTCTTTGATTAATAAATTGCCTGTAGTACCCACGTTGGGACAGGCCGTGGACTGTTTCCCTCCTTGCACTCTGAGGGTTTTAACCACGTCAAAAATACTGGTGTATTGATTTGAGATCTGGTTGTGAGCGGTGTCCTTTTGGTATTCTTTCTGTGGAACTTACCCTGTAAATTCCTACACCCTAAACATTTTATAACATTTTAAAAATTGTTTTGTAACTTTTATTTAAGTGTTTATTAAAATCATTTACCAAAATGTTGTATACCCTAAACACTAAACCCTAAACCTAAACCCAGAACCCCAAACCTTAAACCCTAAACCCTAAACCCTAAATCCCAAACCCCAAACACTAAACCCTAATCATTTTATAACATTTTAAAAAGTATTTTGAAACTTTTATTTAAGTGTTTATTAAAAGCATCTGCTAAAGTCTTATAAACCCCAAACCCTAACCTCTAAACCCCAAACCCTAAACATTAAGTCATAAACCCTAAACCCTAAACCTTAAACAATAAACCCCAAACCGTGAACATTAAACCCTAAACCCTAAGCATTTTATAACAGTTTAAAAAGCATTTTGTAATTTTTATTTAAGTGTTTATTAAAATATTTTACTAAAGTGTTATAAACCGTCAACCCTGAACTGTAAACCACAAACTCTAAACCCTAAACCCTAAACCCTAAACCTCAAACCCTAAACCCTAAACTCTAAACCTCAAACCCTAAACCCTAAACCCTAAACTTTAAACCCTAAACCCTAAATGCTAAACACTAATTCTCGAGTCATTTTGTTTTTTCCATTAAATTATTATTATTTTTAATGAGTTTGGTTTTATTTAACCCCCATTATTTTCCATTTGTTTTGGTTTTTCCAATCAACTATTATTATTATTATTTGAATACCAAATGTTGTATGGAAAAGAATCTAAGATTAAATTTTTAGTTTTTATAATCATATCTCTCTCTATTTTTTCTTCATTATAAAACTCCACTCAACCGTATTCAATTTTGTTATGATCAAATATATATTTTTGGTGTAAGATAATATTAATTTATTATTGTATTTATGTTGGTTTTTACTTTTTGTGAATCCCTTTGCTTTTAAGTATGGAAATGTATATTTATTTCACCTACATGCATATAAATATTGCACACTTATTACTTTATCAAAAATACTCATGTTACAATGTATTATTTATAAAAATTGTTAAAATGTATATCTTTAGTTTTAGTTTTTTACATTGCACTTTAAATAGCATAATGGGGTGTAATTATTTTATTAATATTGTAAAATAGATTTCAAGTTTATAACGTCTATAAAATTGTATAATATGACCATATATGTTTGTTAAAAGAACTAGTTTCACTTAACGCTAAGTAATGTTAAGTGAAGTCAAGTTTATAAATTAGATTTAAGATTTAATTTTTAGGCTTAGGATTATGCGAGGGATGGAGGAAAGGAGGGAGGGAGAAATGGTGACATAGAGAGAGATTTTGGGAGACTTAAACATACATTAAGAGAGGGGGGGTGGGGAGTTAGGGGGGAGAGAATGAGAAAGAGGATGAGAAATGAAAAGAGAGGCAAGGAGAGGAGAGGGAGAGAGAGGAATAAAGGGAAAGAGGGAAGGAGTATGCAGAGGTAAAAGGGGAGAGAGAGAAGGAGAGAGATGGAGAGTGAGTGAGGAGGAGGGGGAAAGAGAGGGAGAAGAGAGAGGGAAATAAATAGTGAAAGTGGGATATAGGGGAAAGAGGGGGAGAGAGAGAGAGAGAGAGAGAGAGAGAGAGAGAGAGATGGAGGTAGAGAGATAGAGGGAGAGAGGGAGGGAGAGAGAGTGAATTAGAGAGGAGGGGGAGAGGGAATGAGATAGGGAGTGAGCAAGAGATAGTGGGAAAATGAGATATGGGGAGAGAAGGGAAGAGTTTTGCGAAGGGATAGTGAGGAGGATATAATTTCAGAGAGAGTATGCGAAAGACACCTCCTGAGAGTGAGAAAGAGCAATATTGGGAGAAAATGAGAGAGGAAGATAGCAAAAGTGATGGAGAGAAAGAGAGAGGGGGGATGGAAATAGTGAAGAGACATAGGGGAAGGGAGGAGGAAGTAGAAAGGGAGTGAGCAAGAGATAGAGAGGGGGAAAGAGAAAACAGGGGAGAATGAGAGGGTGATATATTGATAGAGAGAGAGAGATACAGAAGGATACAATGTCAGAGAGAGAGTCTAAAAGAGACATAGTAAGAGTCAAAGAGAATGACTGAGAAATAGGGTGAGAGAAAGATAGCAGGAGTTATAGGGAGTTAGAGAGAGAAAGAGAGAGGGACAAAGGGGTGAAATGTGTGAGGTATAAGGGAGATATTTCATCTCCACGGATGCACAACTACTATCAGTTCACTAATGACGAACCTCAGGGACCTAGCTTACATCGTGAGAGGATATCTTTCATCTCCATGGATGCACAACTACTATCAGTTCACTAATGCAGGACCTCAGGGACCTAGCTTACATCGTGATAGGCTACACGTGTGATTCATTAGTGCGAGAAATCATAGTGTATTCATATTCTAGGAGGCCCGTACAATTGGTCAGAATTTGAGTAAACTTGTTGCTTCAATATAACTTCAATATAATACGATGTCCACAAAATTGCAAATAATTTCAGTAGAAACCTTTCACGAGTATAATATTAAGTTGGATTTACAAGAAACAAAAAACTAGTAAGCCTGCAAAGTTGTGCATAAATTGAGTGGAAAATAGTTATTTCAGTATAATATTGAGTAGCATTCACAAGACATAGGAACAAGTAATTTGCATTCATATTTTCTAGCTGCAATTGTATAGGGCCAAGAACTATATTAATTTGTTTTTCTCACTTATAATGTGTATGATTCAATTTGATCAGAAATTGAAAGAACTATAAGTTATGTGATCTAAAGTATAACACAGATTAGTTAAATTGTAACATGTGACAGCTTGTAGAAACATTTAAAATTAAATTTTTCTCTTTCAAATTTGATGAGATATCCAATGTAGATAATTAAGAGAAAATGAGAGGTATGTTGTTGGACAACAGACAAGCATATTGACTAGATCATGAACTAGGATCATGTAAGATATTTTATGATTAATGTAAGAATGTTTAGTTTTTTCTCATGGAAAAAAATAAAAAACAAAATATTTCATATAGTTTCAAGAATTATGTTTGCATTTTTTTAGTACTAGAGAATTTAAAATGATGTTGTTTATTAATTAGGTGAACAAAGTATTGCTATAATATCACCTCTAATAATTATAATATGTGTCATGATACATTCAAATAAGCTATCATTTTATGAAACACATTTATTAATGTAGTTATGTTAGTTAACTAATATAAGTTAAAATTTGTAAGTATTGATAAGAGTAAACCATTAATATTATTACTCATAGAAAAAATTAATGGTAGTTATCATCACGATAAAATTCAGATAGCCAAAAAAAATTATAGTGTAATTAAATTATGTTAGGAAAATTATTTTAAATTTAAATTATTAGAATATATTAGAAAATATTTCTTTATAATAAAATAAATTTCTAATATAGTATTACAATATATTAAAAGGAAATAAATATGTATTACAACAAATTACAATGTAGTTGCTAGAAATTGAAGGTAGATGTTGAATCATATTAAATAATTCCTTAAATTAAAAAATTTTAATGTAGCTATAGTTTTAATGTGGTCAATAATAGAAATAATAAATTACATATTATTGTAAAAATAATAGAATCAGTTCCATGTATTGATCCACCCTTTATTGTACAATTATAAATGAGTAGTTCTTAGTGTTGACAACTAGCAAAACCACATTATTAAATGTGGTTGATATACACAGTAAGCTACAACTTAATATATACTATATTATAGACTTATAATAATATTATAAGCTGACAAAAGATTAGAAAATGCAACATATTATTCATATTATAAATCCAAGGGGTTATAAAGCACAACCAAATTAATAAATGTGTTTAATACACAATGGTAAGTTATACCAATCACATACATAAACATATTAGTAAATGTAGTTGAAATAACCCAATAGGCATTAACTGTATAGATTTAACAACCATATTAACATTGATAATGATAGATAGATATAAATAAATGTAATATTATAAAAATAATAATTATATTATATTATATTATATGATTAAAAATAACTGCTATTATTATTATTTTTAAAAATAATTGTTATTATTATTATTTATTTTTTAAACCCTATCATTATTATAAATCTAAGGTATTAATATTTTTTTTTTGTAAATCATGCTAATTCTATTATAGTACAAAAAGATTACAGAGAGAGTTACATCCGCCACAAAGAGTTGGCTACATGAACATTTTGACATTCTGAGACTGAAACTGAGCCGGAGAATAAGAGGGACTATGAAACTGTTCGTTGACCCCAAGCTAGAACCAACAGAGAACTGGACCTAGGTGCTATACTTCCACTCCCTGCCGAGGCGAGGGAGGAGTTTACAGACCTTGCAAATCCCACATTCAAAAAACCCGACATGACAGACACAGACATTATAATCGACATACAAAAAATTGAGTGGTGCGACCCGAAAACTATCACAGACTGACTCCCATTATTTACTGTAGCTGCTACTTCGACATCCTGAGACTGAACAAAGTGTTTCCATAACACACAGAACGACCATGCAATGTGCCTAGGCATCCACGGAGGTGGATGGTTGCTTCTCCACCACTGGACAGGCATATGGATCTGGTTGCTCGTCCACCACTGTACAGGCATATGGGTCTGAAGCACTCGAGTCTGTGTATGGCACGTCGTCCTTCGCAGGCTCGCTTGTTCCCGCTCTATTCCCCGCCACCGCACCCGAGGCTTCCGCAGGCTGTAATCGCGGACCGTGAACAGGCGAGGGTGGCCGAGGCTCTGCTGGGGCTTCTGGTCTATCTGCATGGTCGCATTTTTCAATGCGCACTGAAACATAGTAGATTGCGTTGTCCAGAGCACACGGGAACCTGAAGCAGGTTGATGGGTGCGAACCAAATGGACACACCGCGGCTCTTCCCTGCTCTCTGCCTCTTCCGCGCCCTCTTCGAGCTCCTGGTGAGCTAATCTCCTCCGATGGGGACTCAAAGGATTCCGAGGAACGTGGCGATGAAGCTCGACCTCTGGCACCACCTCTTGAACCTCCCCGCCTGCAAGCGCCACGTAACCTCTCACGCGGCATCCTGTAATCATCAAATAACCAATTCTGCCCAGAGGCCGCGAGTGCTTTGCGCCACCGAGGATTCTAAACCCGTGCAACAACTTATACAACAGATGAGAAACAGGTAATGGAACACGAATTCGAATAGCAATGCTTACCACACAGGTCGAAAGCCGAGCCTTTTCAGGAGCTTCACGGGGTAAATTGCTCCCAGAGAGCTGAGCAGACCAGAACCAGGTATGACCAAAGCGCCGAAGGGCCAAATCTCTAACAAGGGCGCAGAGGAACTGAAACACCACGACACTCAGAGCTTCTGGAGGTCGAAGGCGCTCAGAGACTTTGCTTAAAAGGAGCAGAATGACACTCAATACACTGAACCATAGCATAGAGCCGTAAATTCTCTGACAATCCAGGGTTGAGACCAGGGCCTCCGTAGTCGATGGCCGAGGTCTGAGTCTTGGCTCATGCACCCACGGTGCAGTCATCCAAGAGCCGAACACACCATTCACAATTGAGACCATACAGAGCTTCCGACAGACAATGGCGCTTCCCGCACCTTCCAACGGAACACCTCTCATCGGAAAACCAAGGCGAACGACCAATATACCTCTGCAACCAGCTGTTCTCCCCCTACCATTAATGCTCGCATAACTGTTGGCCGGACCAAGGTGATGCCTTCTCGAGGCTTCGGTCCATTTGGCTTGAGCGAGCGGCCACTTGCCATTTAATAAGGCCGCCTCCTCATTCATTGCGCTAATTAACACCCGCAGCTGGGGATCTAAGGTATTAATATTATTAACTCTCTGGATTATGAATCCTAATGACTAATATTATATATCCTAGGGATTTTTAAAACCAAACAATTATAAACACTAACGATTATATTGTTAATAAAGGGATCAATAATATAAAACAAATCGATTGATACTATAAACCCAATGGATAAATAAACCTAAAAGATGAACAATATATACCGAAGGGATTATTCATAATAATTTATTTATATATTATATATAAATATTATATATATAAATAAATATATTTAATTGCTACAATAATAAAATGTAAAACTAAACATAATAAACACTTATAAATATATATATTTGAAAAGAATAAAACATCATAGATTAATAGTTTGGCTATCATATACTTCTAGACTGTGTTATTTGTAATAAAAAATTTGATGCACATTAATAGTAGCATACAAATATAAGAAAAAAAAAACATATTTGGAGACATATTTTAAATAACAAACTTTATTTCCAATAAATCATTAAAACCAAATATTGATGTTAGTATAGACAACTATCGACTTAAGTAAAAAATAATAATAATTATCCAATAAATTCTTTGTTATATTTGTATGCTACTATTAATGTGCATTAAGATTTTTATTATGAATAACACAATCTAGAAGCATATGATAGCAAAATTATTAATCTATGATGTTTTATTCCTTTCAAATATATATATTTATAAGTGTTTATTATGTTTAGTTTTACATTTTGTTAGTGCAGTGATTATATATATATATATATATATATATATATATTAAATTTATATATAATATATAAATAAATTATTATTAATAATCCCTTAGGTATATATTGTTATTTTTTGGGCTTATTGATCCACTAGGTTTATAGTATCAATCCATTTGTTTTATATTATTGATCCCTTTATTAACAATATAATCGTTAGTGTTTATAATCGTTTGGTTTTAAAAATCCATAAGATTTATAATATTAGTCATTAGGATTCATAATCCAAAGAGTTAATAATATTAATAAAGTTGATTTATAATAATGATAGGGTTTAAAAAATGAATAATAATAATAACAATTATTTTTAAAAGTAAATAATAATAATAGCAATTATTTTTAATAATATAATATAATTATTATTCTTATAATATTACTTTTATTTATATCTATTTATCATTATCAATATTAATATGGATGTTAAATCTATACATGCCTATTGGGTTATTTCAACTACATTTACTAATATGTTTATGTATGTGATTGGTATAGCTTACTAATGTGTATTAACCACATTTATTAATTTGGTTGTGCTTTATAACCCCTTGGGTTTATAATGTGAGTAATATGTTATGTTATGGCTACATTAAAATTTTTGAATTTAAGAAATTATTTAATATGATTCAACATCTACCTTCAATTTATTCAACTACACTGTAATTTGTTGTAATACATACTTATTTCCTTTTAATATATTGTAATACTATATTAGAAATTTAATTTATTACAAAGAAATATTTTTTAATATATTCTAATAATTTAAATTTAAAATAATTTTCCTAACATAATTTAATTACACTATAATTTTTTTCTAGCTATCTCAATTTTATAATGATGATAACTACCATTAATTCTTACTATGAGTAATAATATTAATGGCTTACTCTTATCAACACTTACAAGTTTTAACTTATATTAGTTAACTAACATAACTCCATTAATAATTGTGTTTCATATAATGTTAGCTTATTTGAATGTATCATGACACATATTATAACTATTAGAGGTGATATTATAGTAATAATTTTTTCACCTAATTAATAAACAACATTTTAAATTCTCTAGTACTAAAAAAATGCAAACATAATTCTTGAAACTATATGAAACTTTTTATTTTTTATTTTTTCTGTGAGAAAAACTAAACATTCTTACATTAATCATAAAATGTCTTACATGATTTAGTTCATGATCTAGTCAATATGCTTGTCTGTTGTCCAACAACATACCTCTCATTTTCTCTTAATTAACTATATTGAATATCTCATCAAATTTGAAAGAGAAAAGATTAATTTTAAATGTTTTTACAAGCTTTCACATGTTACAATTTAACTAATCTATGTTATACTTTGGATCGCATAACTCATAGTTGTTTCAATTTCGATCAAATTGAATCATACACATTATAAGTGAGAAAAACAAATTAATATAGTTCTTGGCCCTATACAGTTGCAGAGAGAGAATATGAATACAAATTACTTGTTCCTATGTCTTGTGAATGCTACTCAATATTATATTGAAATAGCTATTTTCCACTAAATTTATGCACAACTTCGCAGGCTTACTAGTTTTTGCTTCTTGTAAATCCCACTTAATATTATACTTGTGAAAGGTTTCTACTAAAATTATTTGCAATTTTGCGGACTTCGTATTATATTGAAGTTATATTGAAGCAATAGATTTACTCAAATTCTGTGTAGGCTTCCTAGAATATGAATACGCTATGATTTTTTTCTCACACTAATGAATCACATGTGTAGCCTGTCATGATGTAAGCTAGGTCCCTGAGGTCTCTCATTAGTGAACTGATAGTACTTGTGCATCCATGGAGATGAAAGATATCCTGTCACGATGTAAGCTAGGTCCTTAAGGTTCCTCATTAGTGAACTAATAGTAGTTGTGCATTCATGGAGATGAAAGATCTCCACTTAAACCTCACACATTCCAAATTCACTCTCCTAAAAAATTCTTAAATACTAGAAATTGCACCAAATGTTGCAAAGGAAATGCCGTAAGGCATCAAGTGTAGAAGAATTGTGACATATATAAGATCATTGAATATAAAAGTTAGTAAAGAAAATGCCATTCAAAGCTAGAAGATAAAGATAAATCACTTACATTATGTTAAATTTAAAAATTCTATAACCTTTCCAACATAAATTGCCTCTCAATCTTTAAAGATGTTCTTTGAAGTTCCAATAGTAAATAGTTGATAAAGAAGATGCTCTTTTTCAATATTGAACCGTCTCAATTGATCAAAAGCTTACATTCCTTTACCACTTGCTCTTAAGGTGATTAGATTTTCCTTTGTTAACTTATTTTGGGCATTTTTATTGGTTTGTGACACAAGGTTTATATTCAAGAGCACTGGATGAACTAGTTTAAAGAAAATCTATGAAATAGATATATCAATAAAGCGAGTCACTTGCATAACATGTTTACATTGTTTGATAGGAAATAAATGGATATTTTATTGAGAATTGATTAAATAAGTATTTTATCTGACATAGCAAATTTAATTCATTATTTAGAGGCACCATGGTGAAATCTTATGGTAGCATCCATTAGCATTCCTTTATATTTATTCAGCATGATATTCTGGGAGACTTGGCTATGTATTTGACCAAAAAAGGGCCTATAAATAAATGTGAAAATATTTTTATGACTCAAAAAGAAAACTATATTCCCAAAAAGTGAAAAAAGTTTGCAAAGTGTACATTTGACGTTGATATTATTTACTTCCACACAGGTTTGGTGCATATCTCTTTCTCCTCTCATAGTCATTTCTCACCATTTTTCAATATTGAACTAACTCACTTCCAAAAGATTGGAGTCTTTTACATTCTACCTACACATAATTTGATTTTGAATGTGTTGATTTCTGCATTATTGTATGTCAAGGTATAATGGAGGATAATGATTGGTGTCATATATAAATTTCATAATTATCATTAAGTTAATCGAACAAAATTTTTGATGCATGAAAAAATATAAAAATAAAAACATAAATGCACATGTGCATTTTCGTATCTTCTAAGAAAGTATTTTTCAATTTTTGCTTCACATTGTTCAATCCACATTCTTTGGAAAAGTTATGAGCTTGCACCATGCTACATGGGGATCCATTTAAGCTAAGACAAGGGAGTCAATCTCATGAATATGCTTTGCAATTTTTTTTATTTGTAGGTTCTAATGCTCTGAAATGCCCACTCTAGGGTGGGTATATCTACTAAGAACAAACAATTGTCAAACGAAGAAATATAGATTGATTAGTGCTTCTGTAATAAGACAAGACACCTCTGCCTCATAAGAGGAATGTCTTGACATCCTCAATCTTGGCATGCATTAAACTGCATTGGGGTAGTCATGGCAGAAATCACCCCGGTAACCTAGTTGTCTTGCTAAGCATCCCCATGAATAATAGATTGATTAGTGCTTCTGTAAGAAGACAAGACACCTCTGCCTCATAAGAGGAATGTCTTGACATCCTCGATGTTGCCATGCATTAAACTGCATGGGGGTAGTCATGCCGATAATTAATGCATTCATTGTTATGGGGTGGCAAAAATCACCCCCTAGCCTATTTGTCTTGATAAGCATCCTCGCGAGGGAATTGTTTATTAATATTATTTATTTGGGTTTTCTTTATTTCTTTTAATTTATTGGTTTATTGATTTATTTATAATTTTTATGATCATGTCTATGTGTAAGTTATAGTTTTTAAAATGTTGTGATTTTTAATTTAAGAAAGGAGTATTAGTGATAGGATTTTTGTTTGATTCTATTATTATTTTTAATATTTTGGTTTAAAATGTTTTATTTGATTTTTTTAATTTAAAAGGTGTTATCCATAGAATATTATGGATTTACTATTCTCCAATCACTTTCAAAGTTGAGAGTCAATTTTAAGGCTACTTTCAATACTTAGTTGTAATAGTAGTGATTGTTAAAAAATTGTACTAACATTACTAACACTTTTTTATTTGTGAGTTAATTTTAATGTTTTTGTCAACAACATTGTCAAATTATTAATGCCATTAACAATTAAATTAAATTTATTACACCAATTAAATTTAAATAACTTACATAATTGAAGTTTAATAAATAAAATCTATGAAATAGATATATCAATAAAGCTAGTTGACGTTTTTAACAACACTATTGTTTAGATATTCATTTATAAAGAAGTAAGAAAATGGAGGAAAATAGACATGAATGGGAGGTAATTATCAAAGGCACCAAACATGTTTTCACATGTCTTGTTGGTGGTTGTATGACGATGTTGAGTTGATCTAAACAACTTTACATTGTTTGATAGGAGAGAAGTACATTCTTTTGTTGAGAATTAATTAACTAAGTATTTTAGCTAACATAGAAACTTTAATTCACTATTTAGAGGTACCATGGTGAACTCTCATGGTAGCATCCATGTGCATTCCTTTATTCTGGGAGACTTGGCTATGTATTTGACCACGAAGGGGCCTATTAATAAATGCAAAAGACATTTTATGACTAAAAATGAAAAAATTATTTGCAAAAAGTGAAAAAGGTTGCAAAGTGTACATTTGATACTAATATGCTAAGATTATTTCCTTCCACGCACGTTTAGTGCATATCTATTTCTGCTCTCATAGTCATTTTTGACCATTTTTCAATATTGAACTATCTCACTTGACCAAAAGCTTATGGACTTTTACATTCTACCTTCACATAATTTGATTCTAAATGTGTTGATTTCTACATTATTGTATGTCAAGATAAAATGGAGGAGAAGGATTGGTGTCATATATCTATTGCATAATTACAGTTAAGTTAATCAAACAAAATAAAATATCTGATAGATGAAAAAATAAAATAAAATTGTACATGTGAATTTTTGTACCTTCGAAGAAAATAATTTTCGATTTATGCTTTACATTGTTCAATCCACATTCTTTGTAAAAGTTAGGAGCTTGCACTATTCTACATGAGGATCCATCTACAAGGGATTCAATCTCACTTATGAGCTTGCACCATTCTACATGGGGATCCATCGACAAGGGATTCAATCTCATGAATCTGCTTTGCAATTTTATTATATGTAGGTTCTAATGCTTGAAAATGCTCACATCATAGTGGATATATCTACTAAGAACAAAAAAATTTCAAACAAAGAAATATAGGTTGATTGGTACTTCTGCAAAAAAACACCTATGCCTCATACGAAGAATGTCTTGACATTCTTAATCTTGGCATGCATTAAACTGCATGGGGGTAGTCATCCCACATCGATAATTAATGCATTCATTGTTATGGGGTGGCAAAAATCACATCGATAATGCAATTATATTCTATGTAGGCTCTAATGCTTGACAATGCCCACACCACAAAGGATATATCTACTAAGAACAAAAAATTGTCAAACAAAGAAATATAGATTGATTGGTGCTTATGCAAAAAGACATCTCTACCTCATAAGAAGAATGTCCTAACATCCTCAATCTTGGCATGCATTAAACTGCATGGGGGCAGTCCTGCCACATTGATAATTAATGCATTCATTTTTATGGGGTGGCAAGAGTCACCCCCTAAACTGCATTCAATCTTGGCATGCATTAAACTGCATGGGGGCAGTCATGCTACGTTGATAATTAATGCATTCATTCTTATGGGGTGGCAATAATCTACCTGATATATTTCAATCAAGTATATTGTATAATAACAAAACATTTTTTAGTTAAAGGTCTCTTTATTGATAGGCAAATTTAAGTAATCTAAACACATTATAAGTTCACATTAACATATTTTCTTATTACAAAGGGAGTCTTTTTGTTGGCCTTCACATTTAATTGAAAAAATTAGTTTTGGTATCACTTATATTTATTGCATGATATTGATTTTGGCACATATTAACAATTAGATGAGGCGATTAAAGTTGAGAATTATTTAGCCACTCACTTGAAGTTTTAGTCCATGAATTCTTTAGGAGTTTGGGATCCTCCATGAGGAAATTCTTTGAACCTCACTTCACTCTATCATTAGTATAAAAACAAATTTGATTTCTTTCATAGAAAATATTGTTTTAGTATAAGTGGGATGTAAAAATGAATCTCATTCATTTCAAGAAAACAAATATCCGATGTCAACGATGGTGATTCTATACTTAATATACAAGCATAAAGTGTCATTGTTTTCTAGTTATGATATTTGTTTTCTTGATGTGTTGATTCCATGTTGGGCCTACTATGGAATTTGGAGCTTAAACTATAATGAAGTTCGATATTTTATTAGGTGTTTATGTAAATTTCACAGTCAAGGAAAAGTATA
Source organism: Pinus tabuliformis (assembly GCA_031772625.1). NCBI lineage: Eukaryota > Viridiplantae > Streptophyta > Pinopsida > Pinales > Pinaceae > Pinus > Pinus tabuliformis. Next base: position 1,545,233,166 of record CM062816.1, on the reverse strand, counting down.
TCCAAATTTGACGGAAGAAGTATGAATTTTGTTATTTGTAGACTATGGCTAGTTTAGTTAACTAATCTAGAAGCTTTTAAAAATCTCTTAAGAACTTCCTGTCATATTGACAAAGATTAAGATTTTACCAATTCCTCAACTAATCTAGGAGTTTTTAAAAATCTCTTAATGTCAAGATCTTCCTATCATATTGACAATATACATGAGATCGATGTCAATATGCCAAGAAGATCTAGCCATTAACATATTTTTACTGAACAACGAAGTATTTTATCAAAATGCAGGTTGGAGATATCCGATATTTCATGATTGGATTCTAAATAATAAAAAAAAATATCACACAAACAATCTCTATTTTTATAATGAAATATTTGTCAGATAACTAAATCTCTGTGTAAAAGTTAAACTGAAAAGAAAAAATAAAATAAAATAATAATAATAAAAATAAAAATAAATAAATAAATCACACAAACAATCTCTACTTTTATAATGAAATATTTGTCAGATAATTAAATCTCTGTGTAAAATTTAAACTGAAAAGAAAAAACAAAACAAAATAATAAATAATAAATAATGAAAATAAATAAATAACCACACAAACAATCTCTATTTTTATAATGAAATATTTTTCAGAGAACTAAATCTCATTCTCCTTATACATTCAGTATATTTTAAATATAAATTTATACAAAAATATTTTGATTCATAATTAGAATTTGATGTTTGTTGTGAAGGTGGAATGAATTTTATTATCATAAAGGTAATTATTATGTGAATTGGTTAATTGTTAATTAGTCAGATTAGGTCAATTAAAATAACTTTACTTTAGTGTTTGGTTGAGATACATTCAATTAAAATAACTTTTACTTTAGTGTTTGGTTGAGATACATTCAGTATATTTTAAATAAAAATTTATACAAAAATATTTTGATTCATAGTTAGAATTTGATGTTTGTTGTGAACATGGAATGAATTTTATTATCATAAAGGTAATTATTATGTGAATTGGTTAATTGTCAGATTAGGTCAATTAAAATAACTTTTACTTTAGTGTTTGGTTGAGATACATTCAGTATATTTTAAATAAAAATTTATACAAAAATATTTTGATTCATAGTTAGAATTTGATGTTTGTTGTGAACATGGAATGAATTTTATTATCATAAAGGCAATTATTATGTGAATTGGTTAATTGTTAATTAGTCGGATTAGGTCAATTAAAATAACTTTTACTTTAGTGTTTGGTTGAGATACATTCAATTAAAATAACTTTTACTTTAGTGTTTGGTCGAGATACATTCAGTATATTTTAAATAAAAATTTATATTATATGTGATGTTCAATAAAATACAATATAAATTTTGAACATTATTTAAAAAAAAATTACACAAACAATCTCTATTTTTATATTGAAATATTTTTCAAATAACTAAATTTCTCTATACATACAGTGTATTTTAAATAAAAAATTTTACAAAAAAATTTTGATTCATCGTTAGAATTTGATGTTTGTTGTGAACATGGAATGAATTTTATTATCATAAATGTAATTATTATGTGAATTGGTAGATAACCCCACATTGAAAGTGAGCATAGGTGAAAGGGTTAAATCTTTTTGGAATTAAGAGGTTATGTGAAAAATTGTGAAAATATTTCATGGTTAAATTAACTCTACAATGTTAACTAAAATTTAAATATTTTTTTTCCAAACTAAAATTGAAATACATTTATCTATAAATTTATTATAATTTTGAAATAAATAATAATTTATAAGCTTTGAATTAGTAGAATAATTTTCTTATAATCTTTACCCAGCTAGATAACCCAACATTGAGATTGAGCATAGGTGAAAGGCTTAAATCTTCTTGGAATTAAAAGATTATGTGAAAATTTGTGAAAAAAATTCATGGTTAAATCAACTCAATGTTTCTTTTTCAACCAAGATATGAAAATAAAGGGTTAAATCTTCTTGGAATTAAGAGGTTATGTGAAAATTTGTGAAAACATTTCATGGTTAAATCAACTCTACAATGTTAACTAAAATTTAAATATTTTTTTCCAAACTAAAATTGAAATACATTTATCTATAAATTTATTATAATTTTGAAATAAATAATAATTTATAAGCTTTGAATTAGTAGAATAATTTTCTTATAATCTTTACCCAGCTAGATAACCTAACATTGAGATTGAGCATAGGTGAAAGGCTTAAATCTTCTTGGAATTAAAAGATTATGTGAAAATTTGTGAAAAATATTTATGGTTAAATCAACTCATTGTTTCTTTTTCAACCAAGATGTGAAAATAAAATGTTAAAGAAGAATAACTTCTAAAATTTCATAAATATCAAAGTAAATTTAAGATTGTGTAAATTTAGTCAGTTTTTTATTAAAATATTAAAATTGCAATTCTTCAGCGTAAAAGTGAAACTGAAAAAACTCACACAAACAAACCCTTTTCAAATTATAGCATAAACAGATATCCACGCTGTAAAGTTAAAACAGTGGGTAACAAAACCTAGAGGTGAATTATGTAAATCCACATTTTTGCCGATAGAACACATGACTAAATAGAGCATGATCCCAGCACATGACTAAATAGAGCATGATCCCAGCGGTTTAAAAAAAAGGGTGAGGTGGCTAATAAGTTTCCAAAAAAGCCAACCATCGATACAGGGCATAAATATCTCTTTTCCAAATAGATAAATATGAGAAGTAGAGTAAAAAACCGGTTTACCTCTGCACTCCTTTAATATCTCTTTTCCAAACAGATAAATATGAAAAGTAGAATAAACAATCGGTAAGTAGAATAAACAATCGGTTTACCTCCTTCCTGTTGATATATCCCCTGCCCTTCTTTCATCGACTTCAATTCTTCCGTGCTTGTTCTCTTTATTTCCAAAACTGCGAATATATTAGGTGAAATCTGCAGTTTGTTTTTGTGAAGCCCTGCCATGGGAGCAGTTCACCTCATTCATGCTCCTTGTATTTCCGTTGAAAAACTCAGTCTTGTCCTCCATTACTTTACAAGAAGGAAATCAAGTCCCCAAATTGAAGTAATGGGACACTCTTCGCGGCAGTGTCTCAGACAGTGTACAATTTTCATCTCATAACAGTTGTTGCGATGAAAATCAAACCAGTGATGCAGAGAACTCTTGCCATGTGTCATACTGTGCAGATGCCCAATGTGAAAAATCAGAGATATACTACAACAAAAACCAAACAGAATAAAAGAGAAATTAATACCTGCCAGAACACAGGACTCAAAAACATTCAATTTCGAACGGTATATAAATACCCTCACCATGCTTTGCGCAGTACAAAAATGGAGTTGGGACTAAAACTAGCAAGTGCAAAGCTTGCATAATTGTAACATGCGATGAATATGAAGATAGAGATAGCAACGTCACACTAGCATAAACAGATATCCATGCTGTAAAGTTAAAACAGTGGGTAACAAAACCTAGAGGTGAATTATGTACATCCACAGTTTTTGCCGATAGAACACATGACTAAACAGAGCATGATCCCAACGGTTTAAAAAAAGGGGTGAGGCAGCTAATAAGTTTCCAAAAAACCCAACCATCGATACAGGGCATAAATATCTCTTTTCCAAATAGATAAATATGAGAAGTAGAGTAAAAAGTCGGTTTACCTCTGCTCTCTTTTAATATCTCGGTTTACCTCCTTCCTGTTGATAAATCCCCTGCCCTTCTTTCATCGACTTCAATTCTTCTGTGCATGTTCTCTTTATTTCCAAAACTGCGAATATATTAGGTGAAATCTGCAGTTTGTTTTTGTGAAGTCCTGCCATGGGAGCAATTCACCTCATTCATGCTCCCAGAGCGTCAATGTTGTTTGTGTTGTATTTCTGTTGAAAAACTCAGTCTTGTCCTCCATTACTGTACAAGCAGGAAATCAAGTTCCCAAAATTGAAGTAATGGGACACTCTTCACGGCAGTGTCTGCAGACAATGTACAATTTTCATCTCATAACAGTTGTTGCGATGAAAACCAAACCAGTGACGCAGAGAACTCTTGCCATGTGTCATACTGTGCAGATGCCCAATGTGAAAAATCAGAGATATACTACAACAAAAACCAAACAGAATAAAAGAGAAATTAATACCTGCCAGAACACAGGACTCAAAAACATTCAATTTCGAACGGTATATAAATACCCTCACCATGCTTTGCGCAGTACAAAAATGGAGTTGGGACTAAAACTAGCCAGTGCAAAGCTTGCATAACTGTAACATGCGATGAATATGAAGATAGAGATAGCAACGTCACACTAGCATGTCTCTGCCATTCTATTAAATTGCCCTACATATTGTGTTGTCCTAGACTCTTTTCGTCTTCCTGCAGCGTGTTGAATATCCTTTTACCAGATTATAACTGAATTATAACGGAAAATACCCAAAATACCCAATTTTAATCTGATGGTAGACGTTATTCCAATCGTCTAACATTGAAATCAACGTCCCATAATTGTACACGTGACATCATAGGTACTTCATTTCACAAGGGAACGCCTTACGACGTAAAAATAATGTATTTACGAAGTATCAAAAATCCCACCTCAAATTCAAATTGAAATTAAACCACATTCCAAAAGCATAGGACCAGAAAAGGCGTGTGCCAAAATTATTTCATAAAATAAGTATTATTTACCATTTAGTGAATATGAAAGAAATTCAAACACATTCCAAATTCGAGTGAACATTCCAAATTTGCACCGAATGTGAAGAGAATTTCTTGAAAAGAATCTCAATGTTTTACCCAACTACTTTGCACGAGAATTTCAAGAAAAGCATATGAGGCTTTTTCGTTATATACGTTGATCCTCTCTTGAAAAGAATCTCAATGTTTTACCCAACTGCTTGAATTTCAAGAAAAGCATATGAGGCTTTTTCGTTATATACGTTGATCCGCTTTCTTGAAAAGAATCTCAATGTTTTACCCAACTGCTTTGCACGAGAATTTCAACAAAAACATCTAAGCTTTGCACGAGAATTTCAAGAAAAACATCTAAGGATTTTTAGTTATATACGTTGATCCGCTCCTTTAAGGATCACAGCAATTTTGAAATACACGAGGGATGGCCTAGAAATAGATGAAGTTGTTATTGAAGGTAAAGAAATAAATACGCATTCAATATAATTGAATGCGTGAACAACAAAAGCAGAAGACCACAAACGGGCTGTGCCAGGATTACGTTACCGACTATCAAAGATTCTGTCTTAAATTCAAATTCAATTTGAAGGCTGAACATTCCAATTCTGCGCCGACGTGGATAGATGACGTGGTTTCCAATTTTGCCCCGAGGTTGGATAGATGACTTCTTGAAAAGAATGTCAATAGAATTTCAAGAAACGCATCTCAGGCTTTTCTGTTTAGACGTTTATCCGCTCCTTTAACCGATCACGTCTTTTTTGAAATACACGAGGGATGGCCTGGGATCTGCTCCTTCAACGGATCACAGCTTTTTTGAAATACACAAGGGATGACATGGGATGCGCTCGGTCTGTCCTTCTCTTTTTGAAATACACGAGGGATGGCCTGGGCCGCTCCTTCAACGGATCACAGCTTTTTTTGAAATACAAGAGCGATGGCCTGGGATGCGCTCCTTCAACATTGTCTTTTGCATTGATTGCTTCTTTCATATGCCCGTCGGTCTGTCCTCTTTTGTTAGAACGGATGTTATTTAAATCTCAAGTCGACCAAGAAGATCAGCGAACGAATGAATGAAAGTCGATGTCACGAATAAATGAAAGTCGACCCACGGATGGACATCCCTGGAGATATACACGGGAGAGCGGTAACAGTGATATTGGTTACAAACTTACAACCATGATTGAAAGTTATGCTTCTTCTATTTAGTTTATATTCATAATTATATTAATGAAGATAAAATGTGAACATAATTGAAAAGAAAGAGATGTAGCTCTCAGGTGTGGCCTGCACCTGAGGTCTACACTCACAAAACTTGAGAGATCACTCTCGTCCACTCTATTCACTAATCAATCAAAGATTACATCATTAAATACAATACTAGGAAATAGGAAGTTGCACCCAAACCCCATAACTATAGGAACTAATCCTAAACTAGGGAGAAAGTTACAACAATGTAACTATTTTCTCCATTAATATCAAAATAATATTAATATTCTCAACTCCCCCCCTTAATGTAGAAAGGGTTCTCCTGGACTCCTAACATCTTTCTAAACAATTCAAATTTCACTCGTGCAAGAGGCTTTGTAAAAATATCAGCCACATTGTCACAAGTTTTACAATATTCAACAGCAATTTCTTTTGACTGTATTTTCTCTCTAACAAAATGGAACTGAGTGTCTATATGTTTGGTGTTTTTGTGAAACACTGGATTGTATGCTAATTTGATGGTGCTCTGGTTGTCACTTTTGATAGAAGTGGGTTTCTTCTGTTCTTTTCCTGCATATTTGAGAAGTCTCCTCAACCAGATCGCTTAACATGTTGCTGCACACAATGCTTGATACTCAGCTTCACATGACGACAAAGCTACAGTACTATGTTTCTTGCTGCTCCATGCTATGACCCCGGAATCTATGTTGAATGCATAACCTGTGATGGACCTCCGATCATCCAGGTTACCTGCCCAGTCTGAGTCTGAAAAACCTGCTAGAGTAACATCAGATACATCAGTGTATAAAATACCAAAATGAACAGTACCACAAAGATACCTCAACATGCTTTTTGCTGCTGTCCAGTGACTTTCACGCGGTTTCGACATGAACTGGCTCAACACACTAACTGAGTATGCCAAGTCAGGTCTGGTTATTGTAAGATATATCATGCTGCCAACCAGTTGTCTGTACATTGTGGCATTTACCTCCTTAGTGCCATTGTCACTGCTCAATTTCAGATTTTGCTGCAAAGGTGTCGCTGTTGATCTACACCGATCCATCCCAAACTTTTCCAACAGATTTCTAGCATACTTCCCTTGGGTAAGAAACGTTTTCCCAGTATCTCTAAATACTTTTAATCCCAGACAATAGTTAAGGCTTCCGAGATTTTTCATCTCAAAAACTTGTGCCATGAGCCTTTTGATTCCTTTGATTAAGTCATCTGCATTTCCTGTTAGAATCATATCATCCACATATAGAGAAATCAAAATAATCGGCCCTTCATCATTGTACTTGGTATACAAATTTGGGTCATTTAAGCTTCTATGGAAACCATGCTCTATAAAGAAAGAATCAACCTTTTCATACCAAGACCTGGGAGCTTGCTTTAAACCATATAAAGCCTTTTTCAACCTACAAACAAGTTGTTCATGCCCCTGTTTTACAAATCCTTCTGGCTGTACTAAGTAAATTTCTTCTTTTAGATAACCATTTAAAAATGCAGATTTAACATCTAGTTGGTGTAATTCCCAATCACATTTAGTAGCTAAAGCAATAAGTAATCTGATTGTATTTAGCTTTGCTACAGGTGCAAAAGTATCATCAAAATCAATACCTTCCTGCTATGAGTATCCTTTTGCAACCAACCTAGCATTTAACTTATCTACACTTCCATCTGCATTAATTTTGGGTTTAAACAGCCATTTACTTCCTATAGGTGTTTTGTTTTTAGGTAGCTCTACTAAATCCCAAGTGTTATTTCTAAGAATTGATTCCATCTCCCCATTCATTGCAGCTCTCCATTCCTCAAATTGACTAGCTTCTTTATAATTAGAGGGCTCTATAATGTTCAAAAAATTTGACATCAATGCATAGTTTCTCAACTTCAATGGTAATTGAGTCTTCCTACCTGACCTCCTTGGTAGGGGACTTACCTCAAATTTGTTTTCCTCTGCCATAACTGGGCCTGCTTTTTCACCTTCTTGCTGTTCTTCTTCATTCTCTTCTTTCTGCTCCTGTTCCTGCTCCCTTTCATCCTCGCTGCTTTCCTCCAACAGCAATGGAATGTGCCAATCATCTCCAACATCAACTTTCCTTTCTTGTACCTGTTCATGAAAGACTACATCTCTACTTGCAAATGTATTACAAGACTCAGGATTGAACAGTTTGTATGCTTTAAACTCCGTACCATAACCAACAAGGATACATTTTACTGCCTTAGGGTCTAGTTTCTTTCTATCAGCTTTGGGTCAGTAAACAACAAAAAATAGTATGCTCCTCCTAGCGACCTTGTCTGCATGGGACCACATACATCAGTGTGCACTAGCTCTAAGATTTTTGTTTGCCTCCTCCTATCATGCATAGGGAACTGTTCTCTGTGCATCTTTCCTAAGGCACAACCATCACAGTTTAACTGAATATTACGGAAGATGGGGAGACCTTCGACCATACCTTTCTTTTGTAACAACATGAGATACTACAGATTTAGATGACCAAACCTCTGATGCCAGAGTTGTTCAGCTGTCGACTCTCCTGCAACCATGGCTTGCTTTGATATACTTTTTGCATCCAGTCTGTATAGGCTTCCAACTCGCATGCCTGTTGCAACAATTTCATTCCTGCAATCCTTTATCACACAGTGAGTCTTGAAGAATTCGACATGCATATCTTGATCAGCCATCATGGATACAAATATCATGTTTTTATTTATTCCAGGTACATATAAAACATTTGAAAGGTGACTAATCTTTCCATTTGGTAACTTAACTGAAATCACCCCATGACCTTTAATCTGATATCCATTATCATCCCCTAGATATATTTTTGATCCATTTATAATTTCTTCAAGACTATCAAAAAATTCCTTATTACCTGTCATGTGAGAGGATGCTTGAGAATCGACATACCAGATGTCATCTTCATTCGATGCTGAAAGGGCACAGTCGACTGTGAACAGTCGAAATTCATGACTGAAGTCTTCTTCTTCAACAAAATATCCTCTGTGTTTTGGATTTACCTATCTCCTCCTTACCTCATCAGCCTGCTTCTTATAATAACAGTCTCTCTGAATATGACCCTTCTTTCCACAATAAAAGCATTTCTTTTCAGAATGATTTGCAAGCATACCTTTATGACAGTGATTTTTATGTGTTGTTCCTCCTTTCTGGACTGATTGCTGCTGTGACTGCTTCCCTTTGGATAGTCGTCGTTTTGCCACCAACGCAAGATCGTCACTTTGGGGGTTCAGATTCAGATTCTGCCGTTGCTCTTCCTCTTGCTGCAAGATCGCAGTGACATCATCAAACATGGGTGTTTTCTCCCTTGCCGAGACTCTAGTAATGAAGGTTTGAAAATCATCATGCATCCCATTCATTGTTATTGCAACAAGATCTTCATCAGCCACCGCCACTCCAATGGCCCCAAATCCGTCTTTAACATCCTTATTTCATGCAACAAATGCAGTAGCAGACTCCCTTTCGTCCATCCTCATTGAAAATATCTTGCTTTTCAGAGCCGAAACTCTTTTTGCATTCTAGGTCTCATACAGATTCTTGATTTTCATCCAAATCTCTGCGGACGTTTTACAGTCTCTGATGTGTGCAATGACATTGTCTTTCATAGACATCTTCAACAGGACTTTGGCCTTGTTTTCTCGTTTTTCCCAATCTTCCTTCTGTGTGGTTGTAGTCGGCTTCCGCTCATCGCCTGTCACTATAGTCCAAGAAGTCGCACCTTTGAGCAAGGTCTGGATCTTAAACTTCCAATTCGTGAAGTTAGACCAGTTGAGTTTACCAGATTCGTTAAGGTAAGATTCCATCGTATTACTCATTGTGAATCTACTTAACAACAACAAAAATATAATACCTGACAGATGGATCTGTCACCTCTGCCACCGATCTACAGTGTCTGGCACTCCCGCTCCAATGAGCAAATTCGACGTTTTCAACACAGCCGAAACAATGATCTGATCACAATTGATCCAATCCACCTCTCCCGGATTGATCTGCCACTTCGCCGATCCTGCTCTCCTGCAGATCGCCAAACGAAGTCGAGGTTTCCCGCAAATCACCTCTGGCGCTTTCCCGATCTGTCTCTCTAGGACGGATCTGTAACTCCACCGATCTGCACTGTTTGCAAACCGCCAAACGAAGTTCACACTATTCACAGATCCCCTTGGCGCTACCCCGAGCGAAAAATCCACGCTAATTAAAAATCAGTGTAAGTATCTCTTAATTGGCGCGACTTTCGCGGTAAAATCCCATGCTAATCGGGTTTTCTGGTGCTTTTGCGCGATTTATCCCTCCAAATCTACACTAATCGGGCTTCTGGTGCGACTGTCAGCGCAAAATCCGCGCTAATCCGCCTTTCCACTCAGAAAAAAAAAATTCTGAGTCCGAGCCAGGTGCTCTGCAGTCCACCTGCTCAATTGAGCACAGAGCTCTCGTGTACACACAGCCACAAAGGCACTTCAAGCCACACAGGCAATTCCACCACACAGGTGACAAAAGATCAGGCTCACTCAAGCTGAGCTCTGACACCAAGATAAAATGTGAACATAATTGAAAAGAAAGAGATGTAGCTATCAGGTGTGGCCTGCACCTGAGGTCTACACTCACAAAACTTGAGAGATCACTCTCGTCCACTCTATTCACTAATCAATCAAAGATTACATCATTAAATACAATACTAGGAAATAGGAAGTTGCACCAAAACCCCATAACTATAGGAACTAATCCTAAACTAGGGAGAAAGTTACAACAATGTAACTATTTTCTCCATTAATATCAAAATAATATTAATTATTCTCAACTAATGACTTATTCTCCCGTTTTGATTGCATAGATTAGAGCAGAATTTCCAATTTTCATGTCTTTTGCTTCTATGACAATTCCTCTTTCACTACGTGTGTGGCCCAATGTTTTTAATTCCTCCTTCACTACCTGCGTGACCCAATGTTTTCAAATATTTATGCTCTGTTGTTGTTGTTATTGCTCCCTATCTCATCAATCTCTTATGTACTTGTCCTTTAATCTTAATTGTTATTCAGTAATCCCATTAATTCCTCTTAATTTTTTTGCTTTCCATCTTCTAAATTTGTTTTTGGTCCCTAATCCTTTAGTCCCTAATCCTTTAATCTTAATTGTTATTCAGCAATCCCACTAATTCCTCCTAATTTTTTTTATTTTCCTTCCATCTTCTAAATTTGTTCTTGGTCGCTAATAGCATTAATTACTTATTAATAATCTAATGTTATAATTGCATTTTTTTTCCTTAGTCTTGATAAGCAATTCCATTAATCTTATTGCAATGTTCTTTGTCATAAAGCCTAGCTCGCTACTTCTCCCACAATATCTGGAGAGAGCTTCTCGGTGTTTGAATCTTCTTTGTCAAATCTAGTGTTTGAGTCTTCTTCATGGAAATTTTGAATTGGGAAATTAAAAAAATTCTTCTATCTGCAATCCTGAGCATTTTGGCATATTTCCAGTCCAATCCTCGGGAAACAGAGGGCGGGGATCAAAGTCCCTGTCAACTTCTTTGCTTAGTGATAACATCGGGAAAACGAAATTAAAACCTGATATAAAACGTTGAAGATGCAACAGAATATAAATAGGATTTTAAAACTATATCTATGTATTGCCTCACACATGTAAGTTAAGTTGCGTGCATATAGAACCAATGCAAGTGATGATTAACTGGTTTCAATTTATGAATTTATTAGATATTATTGCTCTCTTTTATTTTATTTGGTAGCAATGTATCCCAGGGTCACTATTCTATTTCAATGATTTATTTAAAAAAAAAAAGAATTTAAAATACGTTTATTATATCCATATCAAAGAGTGTAATGTGCATTAAATTTTTGTAGGAAAATTATGCCGCTAAGAGTGTAATGTGCATTAAATTTTTGTATGAAAATTATGCTGCTAAGAAGTTTAGTTTAGCTTAGTGAAATTATTAATTTAGTGTGTTATATATATATATATATATATATATATATATATATATATATATATATATATATATACATATACATATACATATACATATACATATATATAAACATTATTATTTTAAATTTTATAATTTATTATTGAAATATCTATATCTGTATATATATAGAAGAATGAAATTTGTTATTTAAATTAAGTCGTGATTTTAGATTTATTAAATATTAGCATTCATGTAATTTTAAATTTCTGTTTATTAAAAATATTTTCTTAAACTTTACAATTAATGAAATATTTCTATTTTTAAAAATTTGATCAATTTAGATGTTTGGGAAAATAGAAGTTGACATGAATTTCCTGGACTCCTCCACATATCTTGACTATCTTCTTCAAGTGGTTACGAGGTAGTTGCTTCTCACTGTCATCATCCACTGCTTTCTCAAAAGATCCAATGCCTCTTCTTCCATAAGATTTTCAATAGCCTAGGTTTTACTTCACTTATATTTTTAGGCAAGATTTCCATTAGGGTAAAGTAAATATTTAACTTATTGAATATTAAATTATATTAATTATTTATTTTTTGCAAATTGGATGATATAAAGTAATTTATTTATGAGTAGAATTGTTTTATTTTTATAAGACATGCTAAATGTATGTGTTTGTTTATTTAAATGTGAAAAGAGGCTTAAAAAAATAAAAAAATAAATGAAAACATTTTTTGTTGTTTATGTGATATGATGGTTGTGTTTTTGCTAATTAGATAATATATGTAGATATTTTTTGCAACTTTAATTTGTATAAAATTATTTATGTATTTGTTTTATTATTTCTTAGATGATATAATAATTGTGTTTCTTAAATAATATGATGACTATTCATTTCCACTGCATAAGGTCTTTTTGTTTGCTACATGATCTGGATTATATATGTTCAATGATAATGAGAGCGAGAGAGATAATGTGAATAAGGAGCGGGAGAGAGAGAGGGGGAGGGAGCGAGAGAGGGAGTGGGGGTGTGGTAGGAGGGGCATAGAGACAGAGAGAGATAGAGAGAGTGGGGGTGTGGTAGTAGGGGGAGAAAGAGAGAGAGAGGAGGGTAGGGGGAGAGAGAGAGTGAGACAGAGAGAGGGGGAGGGGGGAGAGAGAGAGAGAGAGAGAGAGGGGGAGATAGGGAGATAATGGGAGAGATAGAGAGAGAGAAGGAGAGCGAGAACGAGAAATGGAGGGAGGCGGGGAGAGAAAGGGTGGTAGGGGGAATGATGGGAGGGGGAGAGAAGGGGTGGGAGATTGGGGGAGAGAGGAGGATAGGGTGAGGGAGAGGGAGAGGGGGAGCTAGAGATAGGTGGGGGCAGAGAGGGGGAGGGGAATAGAGAGAGGGAGGGGGAGAGGGAGAGAGAGAGAGAGTGAGAGGGGGAGAGGGAGAGAGAGCGGAAAAGAAATAGTGGGAGGGGAAGAGAGTGGGAGAGGGAGAGGTAAATAGAGAGGGAGGGGGGGAGGGGCAGCAAAGGAGGAGAGAGGGAGATAGGGAGAGGGAGAGGGAGAGAGGAAGGGAGGGAGAGACAAAGGTGGAGGGATGGGGAGAAAGAGGGACAGAGAGATGGGGAGGGACGGGGAGATAGAAGGGGTGGGAGGGAAGAGAGGCAGGGAGAGAGAGAGGAGGAGGAGAGAGAGATGGGGGAGAGAAGAGGATAGTGTCAGGGAGAGGGGAAGGGGGAGAGAGAGAGAGAGAGGGAGAGAAAGGGAGAGATAGTGGGAGATATAGAGATAGGGGGAGGGAGAGGGAGAGGGAGAAGGAGAGAGAGAGAGGGAGGGAGGCAGAGAGAGAAGGGATGGTAGGGGGAGTGATGGGAGGGGGAGAGAAGGAGTGCGTGATGGGGGTCAGAGGAGGATAGGGTGAGGGAGAGGGGGAGTTAGTGATAGGTGGGGGGAGAGATAGGAAGGGGAATAGAGAGGGGAGGGGGAGAGGGAGATAGCAAGGGAGGGAGAGACAAAGGGGGAGGGATGGGGAGAGAGAGGGAGAGAGAGATGGGGAGGGAGGAGGAGAGAGAAGGGGAGGTAGGGAAGGGAGGCAGGGAGAGAGAGAGGAGGAGAGAGAGATGGGGGAGAGAGGAGAATAGGGTCAGGGAGAGGTGAAGGGGGGCAGAGAGAGAGAGAGAGAGAGAGAGAGAGAGAGGGAGAGGAGGAGATAGGTAGATAGCGGGAGAGATAGATAGAGAGGGAGAGGGAGAGCGAGAGGGAGGGAGGCAGAGAGAGAATGGGTGGTAGGAGGAGTGATGGGAGGAGGAGAGAAGGGGTGGGAGATTTGGGGAGAGAGGAGGATACGGTGAGGGAGAGGGGGAGGTAGAGATATGTGGGGGGAGAGAGCGGGAGGGGAACAAATAGGTGGAGGGGGAGAGGGAGAGAGAGAGAGAGTGAGAGGGGAAGAGCAATAAAAAGCGGAAGAGGGATAGGGGGTAGGCAAGATAGTGGGAGAGGGAAAGGTAGAGTGGGAGGGAGAGGGGCAGGGGTAAGGGAGGAGGGGAGGGAGGGAGAGAGAGAAGGAGAGAGGAAGGAAGGGAGAGACAAAGAGGGAGAGATGGGGAGAGAGAGGGAGAGAGAGAGAGAGGGAGGGAGGGATGTAGAGAGAGAAGGGGTGGTAGGAGGAGTGATGGGAGGGGGAGAGAAGGGGTGGGAGATGGGGGAGAGAGGAGGATAGGGTGAGGGAGAGGGAGAGGTAGAGATAGGTGGGGGGATATAGGGGGAGGGAGAGGGAGAGAGAGAGAGGGAGGGAGGCAGAGTGAGGAGGGGTGGTAGGGGGAGTGATTGTAGGGAGCGAAGGAGTGGATGATCGGGGTGAGATGAGGATAGGGTGAATGAGAGGGGGAGGTAGAGATAGGTGGGGGGAGAGATAGGGAGGGGAACAGAGTGGGTAAGGGGAGAGGGAGAGAGAGTGAGGGGGGGAGAGGTAGAGAGAGTGGAAGAGGGATAGGGGGAGGGGAAGAAAGTGTGAGAGGGAGAGGTAGAGAGAGAAGCAAAGGGGAAGGGGCAAGGGAGGGGGAGAGTGAGGGAGAGGGAGAGGGAGAGAGGAAGGGAGGGAGAGACAAAGGGGGAGGGATGGGTAGAGAGAGGGAGAGAGAGATTGGGAGGGACAGGGAGAGAGAAGGGGTGGTAGGGAAGGGAGGCAGGGATAGAGAGAGAGGAAGAGAGAGAGATGGGGGAGAGCAGAGGATAGGGTTGGGGAGAGGGAAGGGAGAGAGGGGGGAGAGAGAGAGAGAGAGAGAGAGAGAGAGAGGGAGAGGGGGAGATAGGGAGATAGTGGGAGAGATAGAGAGAAGGAGAGGGAGAGAGAGGGAGGGAGGCAGAGAGAGAAGGGGTGGTAGCAGAGTTATGGGAGGGGAAGAGAAGGCATGGGAGATTTGGGGAGAGAGGAGGATAGGGTGAGGGAGAGGGGGAGGTAGAGATATGTGGGGGGAGAGAGGGGGAGGCGGAGAGCGAGAGAGAGAGAGTGAGAGGGGAAGAGGGATAGAAAGTGGAAGAGGGATAGGGGGAGGGGAAGAGAGTGGGAGAGGGAGAGGTAGAGAGAGGGGTAGAGGGGGAGGGGAAAGCGACGAGGAGAGGGATGGAGAGGGAGAAGGAGAGAGGAAGGGAGGGAGGGACAAAGGGGGAGAGATGGGAGACAGAGGGAGAGGGAGAGAGAGAGAGGGAGGGACGCAGAGAGAGAAGGGGTGGTAGGGGAGTCATGGGAGTGGGAGAGAAGTGGTGGGAGATGGGGGAGAGAGGAGGATAGAGTCAGGGAGAGGGGGAGGTAGAGATAGGTGGGGGGAGAGAGGGAGAGGGGAACAAAGAGGGGGAGTGGGAGAGGGAGAGAGGGAGGGGGAGAGGGATAGATGATGGAAGAGGGATAGGAGGAGGGGAAGAGAGTGGGAGAGGGAGAGGGGGAGGAGAAAGGAAGGAGGAGAGGGAGGGAGAGGGAGAAGGAGAGAGGAAGGGAGGGAGAGAGAGAGGGAGAGAGAGAGAGGGAGAGATGCAGAGAGAGAAGGGGTGGTAGGTGGAGTGATGGGAGGGGGAGAGAAGGGGTAGGAGATGTCGGAGAGAGTAGGATAGGGTGAGGGAGAGGGGGAGGTAGAGATAGGTGGGGGGAGATACAGGGAGGGGAACAGAAAGGGGGAGGGGGAGAGGGAGAGAGAGAGTGAGATGTGGAGAGGGTGAGAGAGAGAAAGAGGGATAGGGGGAAGGGAAGAGACTAGGAGAGGGAGAGGTAGAGAGAGAGGGAGAGGTGGAGGGGCAAGGAAGGGGGAGAGGGAGGTAGAGGGGGAGCGAGGGGGAGGGAGAGACAAAGGGGGAGGGATCGGGACAGAGAGGGACAGAGAGACTGGGAGGGAGGTTGAGAGAGAAGGGGTGGGAGGGAAGGGAGAGAGAGAGAGGAGGAGAAAGAGAGGAGGAGAGAGATGGGGGAGAGAGGAGGATAGGGTCAAGGAGAGGAAAAGGTAGAGAGAGAGGGGGGAAGGAGAAGATAGAGAGAGAGAGAGGGAGAAGGGGAGATAGGTAGATAGTGGAAGAGATAGAGAGAGAGGGAGAGGGAGGGACAAAAAGAGAGAAGGGGTGGTAGGGGGAGTGGTGGGAGTGGGAGATAAGGGGAAGCTCTTAATAAAGTTTTATAAACCCTAAACCTTAAACCCTAAACCCAATACCATAAACCCTAAACCCTAAACAATACACCCTAAAACCTAAACCGTATAAACTAAACCCTAAACCATAGGCATTTCAGAACATTTTTAAAAGCGTTTTCTAAATTTTATTTAAGATTTTATTAAAAGAATTTAATAAATTGTTATAAACCTTAAACCATAGACCCTTAAACCTAAACCGAAAAACCTAAACCCTAAACTGTAAACCCCAAGCCCTAAACCCTAAACCCTAAACCCTGAGAATTTTATAACAATTTAAGAAGAATTTTGTAACTTTTATTTAAGTGCTTATTAGAAAAATTTACTAGAGTGTTACAAACCCTAAACCCTAAACGCATAACCCTAAACCCTAAAGACAAAACATAAACCCTAAACCCCAAAACCTAAACCCTAAGCCCTAACCATTTTATAACATTTTAAAATTTGTTTTGTAACTTTTATTTAAGTGTTTATTAAAAGAATTTACCAAAATGTTGTAGACACTAAACATTAAATCCTAAACCTAAATCGAAAACCAAAAACCTTAAACCCTAAACCCTAAATCCCAAACGCTAAACGCTAATCATTTTATAACATTTTAAAAAGTATTTTGAAACTTTTATTTAAGTGTTTATTAAAAGCATTTACTAAAGTCTTATAAACCCTAAACCCTAAACCCTAAGCGTTACACCCTAAACCCTAAGCATTTTATAACATTTTAAAAAGAAATTTGTAATTTTTATTTAAGTGTCTATTAAAATAATTTACTAAAGTGTTATGAATCCTTAACCCTAAACTGTAAACCACAAACGCTAAACCCTAAACACTAAACTTGAAACACTAAACCCTAAACCCTAAACTCTAAACTCAAAACCCTAAACCTTAAAACCTAAACACTAAACCCTAATAATTTTATAACATTTTAGAAAACATATTGTAACTTCTATTTAAGTGTTTATTAAAATCTTTTACTAAAGCGTTTTAAACCCTAAACCCTAAACTATAAACACCAAACCCAAAACCGTAAACCCTAAACTCTAGGCACTTTGTAACATCTTGTAAAAATTTCTAACTTTTATTTAAGTCTTTATTAAGAGGATTTACTAAAGTCTTATAAACCCTAGACTCTTAACCGTAAACCCTACGCAATTTATAACATTTTAAAACGTGTTTTCTAACTTTTATTTAGGAGTTTATTATAAGAATTTACTGAAGTCTTATAAACCCTAAACCCTAAGAATTTTATAGAATTCTAAAAACAGTTGTATAACTTTTACTTAGGTTTTTATCAAAATAATTTACTAAGGTGTTATAAACCCTAAACCATAAAAACTAAACCCTAAACTAAAAAGCCTAAACCCTGAATGCTAAACCCTAAGCCTTTTATAACATTTTAAAAATTGTTTTGTAACTTTTATTTAAGTATTTATTAAAACATTTTACTAAAGTGTTATAAACCCTAAACCCTAAACCCCAAACCCTAAATCCTATACCATAAAACCTAAACCCTAAGCATTTCATCCCTACACCCAAAACCCTAAACCCTAAACCCTTAACCCTAAACCCCAAACCCTAAACCATAAACCCTAAACCCCAAATCGTAAACACTAAATACTAAGAATTTCAGAACATTTTAGAAAGTGTTTTGTAACTTTTATTTAAGAGTTTATTAAAACCATTTCTGAGGTGTTATAAACCCTAAACCCCAAACCCCAAACCCTAAATTAAAAATATCAAAACTTAAACCATAAGCATTTTATAAAGTGTTATAAATCTTAAACCGTAAACGCTAATCCCTAAACCCTAAACCACAAATGCTTAACCCTAAACCCTAGACCCTAAACCCCAAACCCTAAATCCTAAACCCTAAACCCTAAACCCTAAGCATTTTATAACAATTTTAAAATGTTTTGTAACTTTTATTTAAGTGTTTACTAAAAACATTTACTAAAGTCCTAAGAACCCTAAACCCTAAATATTAAACCATAAACCCCTAACCCTAAACCCTAACTTGTAAACCCTAAGCCCTAAGTATTTTATAACAGTTTAAAATGTGTTTTTTAACTTTTATTTAAATGTTTATTAAAAGAA
The DNA here is from genome assembly GCA_031772625.1 of Pinus tabuliformis. Taxonomy (NCBI): domain Eukaryota; kingdom Viridiplantae; phylum Streptophyta; class Pinopsida; order Pinales; family Pinaceae; genus Pinus; species Pinus tabuliformis. The sequence goes on along the minus strand of CM062816.1, from coordinate 1,545,214,599 downwards.
TTGACTTAAGTGTCATAATCCCTAAACTCTAAACTCTAAAACCTAAACCCTAGACTTAAAACCCTAAACCCTAAACTATAAAACACAAACCCTAAACCCTCAAAATTTTATAGCATTTTAAAAATGGTTATGTAATTTTAATTTAATTTTTTATTAAAATAATTTACTAAAGTGTTATAAACCATAAACCCTAAACCCTAAACCGTGTAGCCTAAACCCTATACCCTAATTGTTTTATAACATTTAAAAGGTGTTTTGTAACTTTTATTTAAGTGTTTATAAAAATCATTTACTAAAGTGTTATAAACCTTAAAACCTAAACCTTAAACCCTAAACCCTACACCCTAAACCCCAAACCGTAAACCCTAAAACCCAAACCCTAAACCCTAAACCGTAAATGCAACTCATTTTATAACACTTTAAAAAATGTTTTGTCAATTTTATTTAAGTGTTTATTAAAAGATTTTGTGAAATTGTTATAAACCCTAAATTCAAAACCCTGAAGCCTAAACCCCAATAATAAACACCAAACCCTTAACTTTAAACCATAAAAACTAAGCATTTTATAACATTTTAAAAATGATTCTGTAACATTTATTTAAGTGTTTATTAAAAGCAATTACTCAAGTGTTATAAACCCTAAACTCTAAACCTGAAGCCACAAACCCTAAACCATAAAGCCTAAACCCTAAATCTTGATCATTTTATAACATTTTAAAAATTGTTTGGTAACATTTATGCATTTACTAAAGTGTTATAAAGCCTAAAAACTAAACTCTAAACCCTAAACATAAAACCCAAAATCAAAACCCAAAAACCTAAACCCTAAGAATTTTATAACAGTGTAATAAGTGTTTTGGAATGTTTATTTAAGTATTTATTAAAAGCATTTACTAAGGTCTTATAAGCCTTAAACCCTCAATCCCAAAGGCCAAATAATAAACACTAAACCCTAAGCATGTTATATCATTTTAAGAAGAATTTTGTAACTTTTATTTAAGACTTGACTAAAACCATTTACTGAAGTCTTATAAACCATAAACCCTATACTAAACCACCCTAAACTCTAAACCCCAATCCTAAAACCACATATCTCCACAATGGTATGATATTGTCCACTTTGGGCCTAAGCCCTCATGGATTTGCTTTTGGACTTACCCCAAAAGGCCTCATACCAATGGAGATATTTGTCCATCCTTATATATCCATGATCCTCCCCACCTCTAGTCAATGTGGGACTTTGGTCGTATACCCAACAATCCTCCCCTCGAACAAAGGACCATCGAGCCTCTCCTCAAACGATTATCCATCCGTCCACTCTCTACCAACCAGGATTCTTCGCTCCAATGCGTTGGAAGCACACGCCTTACATGGAGCACCACCTGCCTCGAGAGCTTGCTCTATCCCAGGTCAACTCCTCTTCACCGTGTTGGGACCAGGACACGTCCATGAAGAATCTAGAGCACACCGCCTGTCTAACCGAGCTCATCCACGGATCCCATCGTGATATTACTGGGGCCCACCACCTTCGTTCAGTATTCCGAGGATTCATCCACTTGGCTAACTTCGGGGCATGGCTCCGATACCACTTGTAAGGACTCTGGACACCACATATCTCCACAATGGTATGATATTGTCCACTTTGGGCCTAAGCCCTCATGGATTTGCTTTTGGACTTACCCCAAAAGGCCTCATACCAATGGAGATATTTGTCCATCCTTATATATCCATGATCCTCCCCACCTCTAGTCAATGTGGGACTTTGGTCGTATACCCAACACTAAACACTAAACCTTAAATCCTAAACTCTAAGAATTTTATAACATTTTAAAAAGTGTTTTGTAATTTTTATTTAAGTGTTTATTAAAAGCATTTATTGAACATTCATAAACCCTAAACCCCAAACCCTAAACCGTAAGAATTTTATAACATTTTAAAAAGAATTTTTTAACTTTTATTTAATTTTTTATTAAAAGAATTTACTAAATCCTTATAAACCCTAAACCCTAAACCCCAAACCCTAAATACTAATCATTTTATAACATTTTAAGAAGTGTTTTGTAACTTTCATTTAAGTGTTTACTAAAATCATTTTATAAAGTGTTATAAACCCTAAAACCTAAACCCAAAACCCTAAGTATTTTATAACATTTTGAAAAGTGTTTTGTAACTTTTCTTTAACATTTTATTAAATTAATATACTAAACTGTTATAAACCCTAAAACCTAAGCTTGGAACCGTAAACCCCAAACCGTAAACCCTATACCCTAAACCTTAATCATTTTATAAAATTTTAAAAATCGTTTTGTAGCTTTTATTTAAGTGTTTATTAAAATAATTTACTAAAGTGTTATAAAACCTAAACTCTAAACCCCAAACACTATAATTGAAACCCTAAAACCTAAACCATACATATTTTATAACATTTTAAAAAGTGTTTTGTAACTTTTATTTAAGTGTTTATTAAAAGAATTTACTAAAGTGTTATAAACCTTAAACCATAAACCTAAAACCCTAAACCCTAAAAAACCAAACCCTAAAACCTAATCCCTAATCATTTTATAACATTTTAAAAAACATTTTGAACTTTTATTTAAGTGTTTCTTAAAAGAATTTACTAGAGTGTTATAAATCCTAAACCATAAACCCTAAACCATAAACCTTAAACGCTAATTTTTTTAATATTTTAAAATGCATTTTGTAACTTTGATGTTATAAATTGTAAACCATAAACCATAAACCATAAACCCTAAAACCTAAACCCTAAACCCAAAACCCTAAATCCAAAACTTAAACCCCAGATGGCAAACCCTAAACACTAAGAATTTTTTAACATTTTAGAAAGCATTATGTACCTTTACTTAAGTGTTTATTAAAATAATTTACTAAAGTGTTATAATACCTAAAACCTAAACCCCAAATCCCAAACTGTATAACCTAATTCTTAAAGCCTTAAGGTTAAACCCTAAAATCATTTAGTAAGGTCTTATAAACCATAAAGCCTAAAGCTTAAAAGAATTTACTAAGGTCTTATCAAATATAAACCATAAACTCCAAAATCTAAACCCTAAAACCTAAGCCCTAAACCCCAAACCCTAAAACCTAAGGATTTTACATCATTTTAAAAGGTGTTTTATAACTTTTATTTAAGTGTTTACAAAAACTATTTACTAAAGTGCTATAAAGCCTAAACCCCTAATCCCTAAACCCTTAACCTTAAACCCCAAACCCTAAACGCTAAAAAATCCTAAACCCTAAAAACCCTAAAAATTCCATAAACTATAAAAAACCCTAAATCGTAAAAACCATAAACCATAAACCCTAAAAAACCCTAAACCCTAAAAAAAGCCTAAACCCTAAAAATGGTTTTTTAACTATTTTATAAGTGTTTATTAAAAGAATTTATTAAAGCATTATAAACCATAAACCCTAAACCCTAATACCCACACCCCCAACCTAAACCCTAAACCATAAGCACTTTAAAACATTTTAAACACAAAACCCTAAACCCTATGTATTTTATAACATTTTAATAAGCGGCTGTAACTTTTTTTTTAAGTATTTGTTTTTACTAAATTGTTATAAACCCTAAACCCTAAACATTTTATTATAATTTAGCAAGAGTTTTGTAACTTTTCAAAACCCGAAACCCTAAACATTTTATAACATTTTAATAAACGTTTTGTAACTCTTTTTAAGTGTTTATTAAAAGAATTTGTTGAAGTGCTATAAACGCTAAACCCTAAAACCTACAGCCTAAGAGTTTTATAAAAATTTAACAAGAGTTTTTTAACTTTTTTTAAAGTGTTTATTAAAAGAATTTACTAAAGTGTCCCTAAAACCTAAAAGCTAAGCATTTTATAACTTTTTAGCAAGTGTTTTGTAACTTTTTTCTAAGTCTTTATTAAAAGGATTTACAAAAGTTTTATAAACCCTAAACCCTAAAATCTAAACCCTAAGAATTTTACAACATTTTAAACCCTAAACACTAAGCATTTTATAACATTTTAAAAAGTGTTCTGTAACTTTTTTAACTGTTTATAAAAAGAATTTACTAAAGCCTTGTGAACCCTAAACCCTAAACCTTAAGCATTTTATTACATTTTAGACCCTAAACCTAAACCCTAAGAATTCAATGGCATTTTAACAAGCTTTTTGTAAAAAAAAATTAAGTGCTTATTAAAAGAATTTACTAAAATGTTATAAACCGTAAATCCTAAGACGTAAGAATTTTATAACATTTAAAAGCCAAAACCCTAAACCCTAAAGCCTAAACTCTAAACCCTAAGTATTCTATACCATTATAACAAGTGTTTTCATACATTTTTTTAACTGTTTATTAAAAGAATTTACTAAAGTATAATAAACCCTAAAGCCTAAGAATTTTATAACATTTTAACAAGTGTTTTGTAACTTTTTTTTATGTTCTTAATATTTTTTTTTTATCAAAGTGTTATAAATCCCAAACCCTAAACCATAAACACTAAGAATTTTATAACATCTTAAAATACATTCTTGTAACATTTTAAAGTGTTTATTAAAAGCATTTAATTAAGTGTTATAACCCTAAGCCCTAAACCCTAAGAATTTTATAACATTTTAACAAGAGTTTTGTAACTTTTATTTAAGTGTTTATTAAAATAATTTACTAAAGTGCTATAAACCCTAAACCCAAAACACTAAACACTAAACCCTAAACCCTAAACCTAATCATATTATGATCTATTAAAAATAGTTTTGTAACTTTTATTTCAGTGTTTATTAAAATAATTTACTAAGGTGTTATAAAACCTAAACCCTAAACCCTAAACCCTAAACCCCAAACCCTAAACCATAATCATTTAATAACATATTAAAAAGTCATTTTTAACCCTTTTTAAGTATTTATTAAAAGAAATTAATAAGGTTTTATAAAGCCTAAACCCTAAACCCTAATAATTTTATAACATTTTTAAAAGTGTTTTCTAACATCTATTTAAGTGTTTATTAAAAGAATTTACTAAAATGTTGTAGACGTTGAACATTAAGCCGTAAACTGTAAACCGTAAATATTAAATCCCAAACCCTAAACCCTAATCATTTTATAACACTTAAAAGAGTATTTTGAAACTTTTATTTAATTGTTCTTAAAATAATTTACTAAAGTCTTATAAACCCTAGTTCTGAATAATCCACCAAAGCTTTAACCCTCACATTAAAAAAAAGGGCTACAATATGATTACATCAAGATGATATGGATGGTCTAGTGACTATGTTGTGAGAATGACAACACTCTCCCCATTTTATATGATAGGTCAGTTAGGCAAATAACAGAAAATGGATCAATTATGCAACAACCTAATATAAGTTATTACAATATATCCACATGAGGGTAGTTTACTAAATATGTACAAGTGTAATGTGGTGGTTGGAAGCCAACTCCAAAGTTTCGTGGTCTTTAAGCTAAGGATCCACATTTCAAGCACTCCTTGTGGAATGGTTTTGTGCTCTCTGAAAGAGGATCCAAGCTTTAATTCTCCTCATCATGTCCTAATTCAAAAAAACTTCAAGTATTGCACTCTCCAAGAAAGAATCTCTCAATACAACCATTAACATCTTAGACTATGACATGTGATTGTAGTGATCCTAGGGAGGAGTGGTTTTACTCCTAGTGCAGTTTATGATGATCCAGACTTATGCAGGAATGCAAAAAAATAAAAATATAAACATAAACATAGAGTTGAAGAAGAAATAAAACTTCATGTCATTAATATAAAAGAATTGAAATATGCTTACATACAAAATAGAAATAAACTAGCTTTGGCAATGCTAGTTTATCTCAAAGAGATGTGGAGGATACGGTGAGGGAGAGGGGGAGGTAGAGATATGTGGGGGGAGAGAGCGGAAGGGGAACAAATAGGTGGAGGGGGAGAGGGAGAGAGAGAGAGTGAGAGGGGAAGAGCGATAGAAAGCGGAAGAGGGATAGGGGGCAGGCAAGATAGTGGGAGAGGGACAGGTAGAGTGGGAGGGAGAGGGGCAGGGGTAAGGGAGGAGGGGAGGGAGGGAGAGAGAGAAGGAGAGAGGAAGGAAGGGAGAGAAAAAGAGGGAGAGATGGGGAGAGAGAGGGACAGAGAGAGAGAGGGAGCGAGGGATGTAGAGAGAGAAGGGGTGGTAGGAGGAGTGATGGGAGGGGGAGAGAAGGGGTGGGAGATGGAGAGAGAGGAGGATAGGGTGAGGGAGAGGGAGAGGTAGAGATAGGTGGGGGGATATAGGGGGAGGGAGAGGGAGAGAGAGAGAGGGAGAGAGGCACAGTGAGGAGGGATGGGAGGGGGAGTGATTGTAGGGAGCAAAGGAGTGGATGATCGGGGTGAGATGAGGATAGGGTGAATGAGAGGGGGAGGTAGAGATAGGTGGGGGGAGAGATAGGGAGGGGAACATAGTCGGTAAGGGGAGAGGGAGAGAGAAAGTGAGGGGGGGGAGAGGCAGAGAGAGTGGAAGAGGGATAGGGGGAGGGGAAGAGAGTGGGAGAGGGAGAGGTAGAGAGAGAGGCAAAGGGGGAGGGGCAAGGGAGGGGGAGAGTGAGGGAGAGGAAGAGGGAGAGAGGAAGAGAGGGAGTGAAAAGGGGGAGGGATGGGTAGAGAGAGGGAGAGAGAGTTTGGGAGGGATAGGGAGAGAAGGGGTGGCAGGGAAGGGAGGCAAGGATATAGAGAGAGGAAGAGAGAGAGATGGGGGAGAGAAGAGGATAGTGTCGGGGAGAGGGAAGGGAGAGAGGGGGGAAGGGAGAGAGTGGGGGAGGGGGAGGGGGAGAGAGTGGGGGAAGGGGAGGGGGGGAGAGGGGGGGAGGGGGAGGGGGAGGGGGAGGGAGAGAGAGAGAGAGAGAGAGAGAGAGAGAGAGGGAGAGGGAGAGGGAGAGGGGGAGATAGGGAGATAGTGGGAGAGATAGAGAGAAGGAGAGGGAGAGAGAGGGAGGGAGGCAGAGAGAGAAGGGGTGGTAGCATAGTTATGGGAGGGGAAGAGAAGGCATGGAATATTTCGGGAGAGAGGAGGATCGAGTGAGGGAGAGGGGGAGGTAGAGATATGTGGGGGTAGAGAGGGGGAGGGGGAGAGCGAGAGAGAGAGAGTGAGAGGGGAAGAGGGATAGAAAATTGAAGAGGGATAGGGGGAGGGGAAGAGAGTGGGAGAGGGAGAGGTAGAGAGAGGGGTAGAGGCGAGGGGGCAAGGGACGACGAGAGGGATGGAGAGGGAGAAGGAGAAAGGAAGGGAGGGAGGGAAAAACGGGGAGAGATGGGAGACAAAGGGAGAGGGAGAGAGAGAGAGGGAGGGACGGAGAGAGAGAAGGGGTGGTTGGGGAGTCATGGGAGTGGAAGAGAAGTGGTGGGAGATGGGGGAGAAAGGAGGATAGAGTCAGGGAGTGGGGGAGGTAGAGATAGGTGGGGGGAGAGAGGGAGAGGGGAACAAAGAGGGGGAGTGGGAGAGGGAGTGAGGGAGGGGGAGAGGGATAGATGATGGAAGAGGGATAGGAGGAAGGGAAGAGAGTGGGAGAGGGAGAGGGGGAGGAGAAAGGGAGGAGGAGAGGGAGGGAGAGGGAGAAGGAGAGAGGAAGGTAGGGAGAGAGAGAGAGGGAGAGATGCAGAGAGAGAAGAGGTGATAGGTGGAGTGATGGGAGGGGGAGAGAAGTGGTAGGAGATGTCAGAGAGAGTAGGATAGGGTGAGGGAGAGGGGGAGGTAGAGATAGGTGTGGGGAGATACAGGGAGGGGAACAGAAAGGGGGAGGGGGAGAGGGAGAGAGAGAGAGAGAGAGATGTGGAGAGGGTGAGAGAGAGAAAGAGGGATAGGGGGAAGGGAAGAGACTAGGAGAGGGAGAGGTAGAGAGAGAGGGAGAGGTGGAGGGGCAAGGAAGGGGGAGAGGGAGGTAGAGGGGGAGCGAGGGGGAGGGAGAGACAAAGGGGGAGGGATCAGGAGAGAGAGGGACAGAGAGACTGGGAGGGAGGTTGAGAGAGAAGGGGTGGGAGGGAAGGGAGAGAGAGAGAGGAGGAGAGAGAGAAGAGGAGAGAGAGAGGAGGATAGGGTCAAGGAGAGGAAAAGGTAGAGAGAGAATGGGGAAGGAGAAGATAGAGAGAGAGAGAGAGGGAGAAGGGGAAATAGGTAGATAATGGAAGAAATAGAGAGAGAGGGAGAGGGAGGGACAAAGAGAGAGAAGGGGTGGTAGGGAGAGTGGTGGGAGTGGGAGATAAGGGGAAGCTCTTAATAAAGTTTTATAAACCCTAAAGCTTAAACCCTAAACCCAATACCCTAAACCCTAAAACCTAAACCCTATAAACTAAACCCTAAACCATAGGCATTTTAGAACATTTTTAAAAGAATTTTGTAACTTTTATTTAAGATTTTATTAAAAGAATTTAATAAATTGTTATAAACCTTAAACCATAGACCCTTAAACCTAAACTGAAAAACCTAAACCCTAATGTGTAAACCCCAAGCCCTAAACCCTAAACCCTAAACCATGAGAATTTTATAACAATTATTACACAGTAATTTGTCACCATTGGTCACCGTCCCTGTTACCCCTTTCCCGTACTTTGGAGGACTCATTCCGGGACCTGTGAGTAGTGACATAACTTAAAAACACTTGCATTATGTTCCCCTAAGTATAGACTTCATGTGCCCTGAAGACACCTCCTGCAAAATATCTCTGAAAAGTGCCCTTTTTCCACTAGCGCAGGTCCACAGTGTACTACCCGCGCCAATGAAGGAGATCCTCAAAAGAAGGCGTGCCCATTGGCGCTCTGTCTTAGAGTAACACCTGCGCCAACCAAGTTTGGAAAAGATTTTTAGCAAACGCGCACCCGGATGTTTTTCCCCTTCAAGTCATGAAGTCTTTTGAGGATAAAGCTGATCTTCTAGATGTCGAGATTCATCATCTATCCCTTACATCTATCCACAACGGCTTTTTGGAGATAATGCCAATCCATAATGGGTGTCTTGATACATTTTATCTTCCTCCCCTTCTCCATATATAAAATTCTGTCCTCATGCATTTGACAAGCTAGATTTTTGAGTAGTAGTGATAACGCTTGTCTTGAGTGATTGTAAGAGTCTTGAAGCATAGGGAGGTTATGCTGCCAGTAGTCTGAGCTGTGTAGTCATAATCAAAGAGAGAGAAAGGTCTGTTGCAAGACATATGTAGCTGCTCGCCCAACCAGAGAAGAGATTCAATGTTAGAACTTTGGTTGTATTTTTCTCTGTTGATTATTCATTAATAAACGACTATCGTTATGGTTCCGATCTTATTGTTCATTATGATGATGTTTGATCTATGTCTTTTCTGACCGATGTATAGTTGTATTTAGTGGATTTTATGCTTGTATTCGCTTCGTTCTTTGCATGTGCAGGTATCCATTCAAGGAGATCGTGAGGATCGTGACTTGCCGAAGCAAGGGAACGAGAGTATCAACTTGTCTACGACACTAGCGTTGGACTCCAGGTTGGTTCTCATAATCCACTTTCAATTTGCAACTAGGAACTTGCATGGTAGCGTTAATTTATTGTTGCTAGACCCATTTTGGGCTAGTGGGATCGCCTCTGTCCGCAGAGGGGATTTACCTCTCCAACAATTTGGCAACTCCGCTGGGGAAGCTATTTGTTGTTTGATTCATAAACCTTGGATGGAGCCTGAAGTACGGCCAGGCAGCCTTCGAAACGCTATTGCTTTGCATTAGCGAAGTAGATCAATGCCACTTCAGTCAATCTCCAGTTTGGTTTATGAACCAAACAGCTTGGAGTTTGTCTTGCATTTTGGTTTTCTCTTGCTTGCTTGCGTAAATAAGATTTCTAGGTCAATTTTTAAGTTGTTTCTTGCTGTTTGATCCGTCTGAATAGTATCAACCAGACCCTGGATTGCTTGATTTATTTTTTAAGCCAGCAAACTTTGTTAGCACGTTTTTCTACCTGACAGTCGCGCCAGTTGGCGCAGGTTGGACAAAAGCAACTCGCGCTAATTCCTTAATAGCACGAGTTACAGGCTGACAGTCGCGCCAGTCCTGTGAACTTTGCCAGTTTGTTTGTTGGAAGTTTTTGAAACTCAGATTTCTGTCTTTTTACATCCTTTTCAGCTACTGGAGTGTGTCAGAACTTTGTTTGACTGGTTGTTTACCTTTATCCTTCGGGTGTTTGCCTATTTCTATCGATTTTATATCCCAGCCCTAGAGCATCTAGTGGCTTTGTATATCGAGCCTTCCGTGGGAGGTTTTGGTTCTTTGATCATCCAGTCAACTCTTTGGTGGCTTTCTGCACTTGTCTAGTGGTTGACAAAACCTTTTATTGTGTGCTTCGAGCAATCTACTTATTGATCTTTTGGATTTCACTTGATTTCGTTTTGGGGTTAGACCACATAGTTCATCGAGGTCTTTGTGAGGTTTTTGGCAGATTGTCTTGGTATTTTAGACTTGGTTCTGCTTGCATTGAGTGAAATTTGTCTGTTTAATTTTGTTATCATTTCTCAAAATTTGTTTAAATGCATTATGCCATTTTAAAAAAAAACAAATGATATTTTTGCATTATATTAGTTAGCATTTTTCATTGTTGTTGGCAATTAGTCACTTTTTAAGAAAAGAAAAGAAAAAGTTTCATTTATTGCTATTAGCTGCATTAGGATCTTTGTTGATTGTTTGGTGATCATTTTGTTTGTTTGAAAATATTAACTCTTCTGTAGTTAGCATTCATTGAACGGAATGATATATTTTGGCATATAGTTTTCATTTAGGAGATTTTGAGAGATCACATACGGTAGGACCTAAAAACTGAAACTTAATCAAAGATCAACTGTAAAATGAACTAAATGAATCTAACAATGCATTGGAACTTAACGCATACATTCTAGAGGTCTAGGCTAGAGACGTGTTCTCGCGTCGTTAAACCTAGTCACTGTTGTTTCACATTACGGTTGGGTGATTCCTCCTCTTGTGACTCGATAGTGGTCTAGCACGGATTTGTGCTCCCACGTACCGTCGAGTATATGTGGAGACCCCACTAGGTTATCATCCTTTATCCACAGGAAGCCATGTTTGTCGCCTTACAAGCCGTAATGCACTGAACACAGCATTCGGGAAGATTGACTGCCGTACGGGAAGTCTTTGGTTTTCATCTGATTGCCAAGGTGTATAAGCAGTTTTACGGATTGTTTGGTAAACCCTTTGCCTAGAGTCTCCAGAGTAGTCACTTCTGATCCTTTTCGGACTCCTTAAAAGAAAAGGTGCCAGTGAGCATCTTGTCACTTCGTGCTCATTAAACATTCGAAGGAGACTAGAGTCACCTTTTTGTCCTTTTCTCGACTCTTAAAACATGAAAAGGTCAAGTTCAGTTCCTTTGTCTTAAAATTTATTCGGCCATGATACACATTTACCCGGTTAGATTTTGTTTGCGTTAGTTTGAGTAGGGTCTTGTCTCATTAGATTCCCTAGGATTTTGTGAAGTTTCATCCTGGCGGAATTACCAATTTCATCTTCCGAGATACCAGTTTTTAGTGAAACTCTTTCTGTTGTTCCGAGTATACAACCGATCAGTTCTCGTGTTCCAGGCGACGAGACTTACGAGTTTCATTGGAACCCTGTTTGGGAACCTTCTGAGGACGGTATCCCTTTTTGGGAATACACTTCTCCTCGTGTTTCAGTCCCACCATTTTCTTCCGATATGGAGGACGTACCCGCTACTTCGACTGACGAATCTGTTGCGACGAGCGATGAAATTCCCATCGCAACGGAATCTATGCCTGTTAGTAGCACTCCTAGACTACCTCCAGGCTATAAAGAAATAAGCAATGTTATGTCTTCTGGAACTCCCTTCACGAGTTCCATTTGGTCACACCTCACTTTTTCCACTACAGAACCTTTCACTCCACAAAGTCGCAGTACGTCTGTTACCTCAATCACAACCACTCCAACGGTATGTGTGGCTTCTTCGACTACTATTTTTAGTCGACCTTCGGCCTCTTTATTCGGAGTCTTCGATCCTACATCAAACGTCCCACCTGAGGGCCCATACGATCAGTATGTACCACATCTTGGTGGGCCTCTGTCGTCTCAACCGATTGTTGAGATTTTAGTTCCACTGTCAATTGATTGGGGCTCCACCTCTTTTCATGGTGGCCAAGCATCGTCTGCGCCATCCCAAAGACCACCTCATCAAGACCTACAAGGACAATCCTTTCAAGGAAACCCTTTCGCCTCTGGTGGTCCGTTTTTCACCTCTTATGCTCAACCTTCTGGTAACTCAGGTCAATCTTCTGTTCAACAAGCCCAACCTGGTATCCAGCAAGGTTATCCTACTGGACAAATTGGTCAATCATTTGTTAACCCAATCCAACCCAGTGTCCAGTATGGTCTGATATCTGGACAAGCTGGACAACCACCTGCTCAGCCCACCGTCCAGTATAATCAACCTTCTGGGCAAGTTGGTCAGCCTCAAACTTAATTAGGCCAACCAACTACCTAGCCCACTCGGCCATCTGGTCCGTCAGGACAACCTTCAGCTGTGCAACAACAACTCCACTCCCAGCAGGTACAACCTTCTGGGCAGGTAGGCCAACTTCAATATCAACAAGGTCATCCTTCTGGCCAGATAGCCCAACCTACAGGACATCCTTCTGGCGCTGCTCAATCCGGTTTTTTGCCCCAAGCTGGACCTCAAACCCCATCTGGTCTTCAAATGCAAGTTGGAGTTCAATCCCAACCAGTCTATCAAACTCAGTTTGGAGTCCAGCCACCGTATGGTTACCAGCAACCTCAAGGGCAACCTTTGTTTTCCCCATATCAAAATTATCAACAACTGCACGCGAATCCTTTTCAGAATTATCCGCAACCATATGGTGCTCCTGCAGGACCATTTGGTAATCCATGGAACGCTGGGGGGTAGAACCCAAATCCCTACGGACAAAACCCTATGGGGCCAAATCCGTCCGGACCATTGCCATGGGGGCAACCGCCAGTTGGTTGGAACCCTGGTGCTCCATCCCACCAGCAACCCCAGATGTCCTTCAACCCTCAGTTACCTTTCTTAGCGACTTTAGAATTACCGGATGTGTCCAAACTGACCAATGATCCTATTCTCCATAATCCATATTGGCCTCCGGTTCCAACGAAAATTCCCGGTGACTGTCCAAAATTCGATGGTAAAGCTAATGAAGATCCACAAGCTCATGTCATGACTTATCACCTATGGTGTTCATCCAATTCATGGCTTGATGATTCAATTCGGCTTCGCCTTTTTCAAAGGACTCTCACTGGCTCTGCAGCTAAGTGGTATATTGAGCTCAATCGCGGATCCTTTCAGGATTTCAACTCGTTGGCTATGGCATTTCTCACTCATTTTCAGTTTCCCATTCGATATGAAACGGGTACACACCTCCTGACATCCTTAAGACAGACAACGGCTACGCATATCTCTGATCATATCCATGAATGGAGACGGCGTAGACGTATGATAAAATTTTGGATTCCCGACCAACTTCTTACCGATTGGTTTACGACTTCGTTCGTTCCTCCAATAGCTCGGGACATTGCCATGGGGGCGTGTGTCACTGAAGAGCAAGCTATCGCACGCGCTCAGTACCTTGACTTGGTTTATTCTCAGTCAGGTACATTGTATGATTATCTGCCTGACGCCCCGGGACCAGGAACATCTAAAGCCCCGCTAACACCAACTGTTGACAGTATTATTGGTTTTGTTAATTCATCCTCGAAGAAAAATTCCGTGAACCCTAGGAAGCAAAAATCAAATGCTTCGAATGAACATACTTCTCAGGTAACACCCACTTCGAATATTACTTCCGAGGTCAATGCCATCCAGTCCACCACAACAGACAAAGCCTCGAAAGGAAAGAAAAAAGGGAAAGCGAAGAATAAGCCAGATCAACCTAAGCAGGACTCCCCTAAACCTCCGCCCGAGGACGGTGCCAAGCGCAAACCCAAGTATCCTTGTCTTATCTGTGATGAAGATCACTATACCAAAGACTGCCCTAGGCGGTCCGAAGTTAGTCGTTTGTTGAAAGGCGCTCCCGGGACTCCTGCGGTGCTCAAAGAACCCTTTCCCTCACAACAAACTCAAATGGTGGCTGACCCCTCTCAGCCTCCCTCTTCCTTCGGTTCTCAAGTGTTTATGGCTGGAACAATACCTGTCAATATCAGTACTCGAACAAAAGATTATCTGTCATCTGCCGGGAAAGAGCCTGAGGTCCCCTCCAGTGCTCCTCCGTTCAGTTCAGGCCCGCTCCACATCGAGAGACCTAGTACTGAGATGCCTATTCGACCCCCTCCAAAAGGAGTACTCCGGAAATCTTCTTACAACCCAAATTCCCGTGCTGCACAACACTACAATATCGTTGAGGACTTAGCTCAGACTCCATCGGCCATGTCCGCTTTAGAAGTTCTCCAGAGCTGCCCTTCTTAGAGGAAGTCCTTGCTATCCGCTATCGTTGGCATAGACCCGGCCGACTCGGATTTAATTACTTTTGACTTGGAACGCCATACGCAGAGACTGCCTCCCCAAATCACATTCCTTATACAGGTTATTATTGATTCCAAAACGATTCATCATATAGTCATTGATGAAGGTGCTTCTACTTGCATCATGTCTGTTGCCTTTTGGAAAGCTATTGAATCTCCGACGCTGAGCCAGTCTCCCACAACCTTGGAAGCTTTTGATGGAAGAGCATCCCGTCCTTATGGTATACTCCAACGTTTGCCCATCTCTTTGGAAGGGAAGACGGTCGAAATGGAAGTTGAAGTTGTTGATGCTACTCTTACCTACAACCTCCTTCTCGGACGTAGCTGGATATACGCGATGCAAGCTGTAGCTTCATCTTTGTTTCGTATCATCCGTTTCCCTCATCAAGGGAAGATTGTTACTGTAGACCAGCTGTCATTCTTCGCTTCCTCTTCTGAGGGCAATATTCCTTTTGTGGAGCATACCTCCAGATCATCTGAGAGTCTGGGAGCCGGGCTTTTCAAAGATCCCGCCCTCATGGGTGTTTTTCCGCTCCCACCTCCTAACGTCACTTCCGTCAATATGATTACTACTTGTTCTGATCCGTGGATCCTCCCTCCCACCGACCAAGTAGATTCTTGGGGCGACCAGATGCCGTTGAGTCCTGCCGAGCTCAACTATGTCGAAATCATTGCTGCATCGGCTCCCTCTTCTGAACTTGCCCTTTCGAGCAAGGTTCTCCATCCATCCTCAGGGCTTGTAGATGAGACTTCTTCGAACCCTTTAAAAGAAACATTCCCTTTCGACGAAGCCATTATTGAGACTATGTCTCTCGAGGAACCTCCTTGGCATGATTTTCACCATCGTTCCTCGTTTCTACCTGCCCATCAGGATATGCTTACTTGTTTCGAGAGGTTCGCTCCTTGTCTCCCATTTCAAATCCTTCAAACACCTATCCAAGTTTATCAAGTGTCCTCTGAAGGAAATATGGCGAACATTACGCAAACCCAACCCATCGATATCTCTGTCAAACCAGGGATTGTCGAGCATCTTCACATTGGAGTCACTTGTACTCCGGGGGAGATTCAACTTTATTCCAACCTTTTTCACAAATTTCGTGACGTCTTTGCATGGTCCTATGAAGAAATGCCCGGCATTGATCCCAGCATAGTGGTGCATGAGATAATCACGTACCTAGGTGCTAAGCCTATTCGTCAATGTTTACACCCTGTACACCCCAGAAAGGCTGCAGCTATTAAGGCCGAAGTAGAGAAGCTTCTTAAAGCTGGTTTTATTTATCCTATCCCGCTCACAGATTGGGTTTCCAATATCGTACCTGTGACTAAAAAACAAGGTACAATCCGTGTTTGTGTCGATTATCGTGATATTAATCGGGCCTGTCCTAAAGATAATTTCCCCACACCATTCATTGATCAAATTATTGACGAGTGTGCCGGAAGCGAAATGTACTCTTTTATGGATGGTTTTTCTGGATATAACCAGATCAATATTGCTCCCGCTGATAAACACAAGACCACCTTTATCTGTCCATGGGGCACTTTTGCCTATAAGAAGCTCCCTTTCAGTCTCAAAAATGCCGGTGCTACCTTCCAACGTGCAATGTCCTATTCTTTTCATGACATTTGACACATTGTACAGCCATACCTGGATGATCTTCCAACTCATTCAGCCAAACGTCAGGACCACCCTACTCACCTTCGTGAGATCCTTCTTCGTTGTCGACACTATCGAATTAGACTCAATCCTCACAAATGTGTCTTCTGCGTTGAATCCGGCCGAATTCTCGGGTTTGTCGTCTCCCGAGAGGGCATCCGTTTGGATCCCCTTAAATTCGAGGCTATAGTGAATCTTCCTCCCCCTACTTCTTTACAGCAATTGCAAAGCTTGCAGGGTAAAGCAAATTTTCTACGACGTTTCGTTCCAAACTATGCCGAGGTGGCCAAAGGTTTCACACGATTACTAAAGCGAGATGTCCCTTTTCATTGGGATACCATGGCTCAGGAATCTTTTGAGCATCTCAAGGGTCTCCTTGTTTCTGCTCCGTTGCTTCGTCCTCCAAACTATCATCGTGACTATACTCTGTATTTGGCCGCCGCCGACACCACTATCGGCATGGTTCTCGTTCAAGCTAACGATGATGGCACTGAGCATGTTATATATTATCTCAGCCGCAATCTTTTAGATACGGAAACTTGATATGCTTATGTCGAGAAGTTGGCTTTGGCCATCGTTTGTGTCGTCCAATGTTTCCGTCATTATATTCTGCTGCGCACTACTACCGTGATTTCTGATTGCAACCCCATGACATATATTTTGTCACGCCAGTTGCTAGGGGGCAAGTACTCAAAGTGGATTGTCATCCTCCAAGAGTTCGACTTGGAATTTACCACTACCAAGTCCAAGAAATCCCTTGTCTTTGCTGAGTTACTTTGCTCTTTGCCATCTTCTTCCCCGCCCTCTCATACAGAGGATCAAATTCCGGATGAGACTTTATTTCTCATCAGCACCCTCGACCCCTGGTACGGGGATATCATTATATATCTGCAGACGTCCTCCTTTCGCCCTGGCGTGTCCAAAGACGCTCGGCGAAGGATTCGTCATCAGTCTCAACCATACCTTATCATTGGGGACACACTATACCGCCTCGGCGCCGACTTTGTTCTCCGTCGTTGTCTAACTCCCGAGGAAGCTGAGCGTGTCTTGAATGACTGCCACTCTGGTGCCTATGGTGGTCACATGTCCGGATATGCTACTGCCTAAAAAATCCTCCATGCCGGCTACTTTTGGCCCTCTGTCTTTAAGGATTGCATTCTTGCCGTCTGTTCTTGTCATGAGTGCCAGATATACCAGCGGAAGATACGAGCACCTCCCTCTCCATTGCACCTTGTTGTCACTGTAGGCCCTTTTGCAAAATGGGGAATTGATTATACGACCTGTAACCCTCGCTCGGCCGGGGGGCATAGGTTTATTATCGTTGTCGTCGATTACTTTACTAAATGGGCCGAGGAGATGCCTACATTAACTGAAGACGGGCACACAGTGGCACAATTTTTATTCAACCATGTTATTTCGTGATTCGGCATCCCTCAAGCCATCGTCACTGATCACGGGAAGCATTTCCGTAATCATATTATGTCGGAACTAACAACCCAGCTAGGCTTACAGCACGATAGTTCGACTCCATACTACCCTCAGTCTAATGGCCAAGTTGAAGCTATCAATAAGATTTTGGTTACAATGCTTCAACGTACCGTTGGCATGCATAAGTCTAACTGGCATTTGATGTTGTTCCCTGCCTTGTGGGCCTATCGAACCTCCGTGAAGGACGCCACTGGTTTTACTCCATTTCAGCTAGTTTATGGACTAGAGGCTACCTGTAAGGCCTTCGTGCAGCAGGGCGACGGTGGGCGATCGTGCACGGGTACACGGGCGGGCACGGGCGCACGGCGGGTGAGCACACACAATGGTGCGACGTTTCTACGAGTTAGTTGCGACGATACCGTGGAGTCATATGCGACGATAAACGACACAATGCAACAATAATGTAAAATCATAATACGACTAAGTATTATGTGGATGACACATATTATATGTAATATGGAGGTTATATATGCATGGAATAATAAAACAATAAAATATAAAAGGGATATGTGGACATACGAAGGTTTATGATAATTAAATATAATGGAGCATACGACAAAAGGTTATGGGGGTGGTCGGCCATGGGTTAACACCCCATGTAACATCACATGTATGCATATATGAGGACATACGTTATAAGCATTCAACAATGGAATATAATATTATGTGAAGGGCTTCATAATACCATTTAACATGTCGGCTTTGATTTATATCCCAAAGTGTAAGAGCGTATATATATACATGAGCATGAGAGCTCATTAAGGCAAGTGACATTCGCTCAAGCCTTCGCATAAAGGGGTAAAGGAGTGCATAGTCTTAGGTAGGTAAATGCGCATATCTCATGCGCATTAGGCTTGAAGGAAGTGCACAGTTTATCTTGGGTGAAGGTTGGAAAAGAGTGCCATTGTGAGTGGATTCTTGTACACGGTTTATGCAGGATTTGGTAGGGAGGTTGAGTGGCTCGGGTGAGCACTCCCTCTTATGCAAGGGTGCATGAAATGTTGTAAAAGGCAGGTGGCCTGTCTTTTGTAAAAATTGGTTAAGTGTGAGACTTGGTTTAGCCAAGACACACTTGTTGTAACCTCTGATATTCTTGACATAATATTATTGTTGGGCAGACTGTTCGTGGAGCTGCCCCTCCTGTTATACTTGTATTGTTCTCGGTTTATTGTTGATGGATAATGAATGAGAATGTTCTTTGTTGAAGTATAAAGGATAACATTTTATTCGGTTATAAGAACACAAGTTAAGTAAGTTTATGTTGAATAGGCGTAGCCCATAAACGTTAGTATTGTTAAAAAGAAAGCGTTCGGTGGTGCCGCACCTCGCTACAAGCGGTTGGAAGATCACCGCAGGTGTAGGGGCGTGACAGTTGGTATCAGAGCTCGGTCAGAGCTGGTGAGCAAGGGTTGCTCATAACATGGCAGATATGGAACTCAAGGAACTTGATGATCTTCAAGAGCTCTTTGATGAAAGGGCCCGGTTGAAAGCCGAAATCAAGCAAGTTGAGGAAGAGATAAAGAAGAAGATTCTTGGTAATAAGGTTGTTGTAATTAAGCAGGAAGAGCTCGACTACATTGACAGGTTGGGAACTCACTACCGAGACCAAGAGAGCATTCGGGAGATAAGTTCCATGAACTTGGTCAATGGACACTTGGTTGGTGCACTTGAGCAGAACAAGGTGGAAGGAAAGCTTGAAGCAGGTCAAGCTAGGCCGGAACCGAGTTCCCTAGAAGAGCCAAGCAAGGAGGTGAAGTACCTTAAGAGGGATTTCAAGAAGGGACATGAGCCTATTGACACTTCCGAGGTCAAATTCTTGAAGAAGGTTGCCGAGGTGAGACACAAGACAAAGCCAACAGAAGGAGATGATTCCTTGAAGCCAAGTTTTGTGCAGGTAACCGTGAAAGGGAAGAAGTTTGTAGCTTTGGTTGATACAGGAGCTACTCATAGCTTCTTAAGTAGGAAAGCATCAAAGTCCTTGGGAAAGAAGACAAAGATGGAAAAGGAATGGAGTGCTTTCAAGGCTTTCAACTCTACCATTAAAACAGTTGATGGTGTATTGAAGGACACATAGGTGAAAGTAGGACCGTGGTTTGGGAAGTTGGACTTGAGGGTCATAGACATGGATGATCATTCTATGGTGTTGGGGCTGGACTTCATGGAGCTAGCACAAGCCATGCCAATGGAGGACCGGGACATTCTCTTGATTACAGCTGAAGGAAAAACCACGATGGTGCCTATGAATAGGAGGAGTTGCTTGGGTTATAGACCAAGGATAAATTCTATGATCTTGTATCCCAAAGATCCTAATGTGAAGCATGAGGATGTGAAGCAAAGAGGACTTGGGAGTATTGTGCAAACAAAGGAAAAGAAGTTGGAGGGCTTCGTAGCAAAGGCTGGGAAGAAGAATGGAGGTAGTGAGAAGAAGGTCTCACGAACTTGGAGACACTTGATGGGGGCATCTTCTACTAAGGATCTTCACAATGGAGTTGCAAATGAGGAAAGCCCGAGTGCTACTTCAAAGCCAGTGGTTGATGAAGGTTATGAGGGTAGAGATCCTGCCGAGATAGTGGACTTTTGCAGGTATGCCATGGGCATATATGACTTTTAGCTGACAAAGGACAAGCTAGGTGAGCTTGGATGTACATGTGAGGAGATTAAGGCTGTGCACAGATACTTGAGGACACAACATCAATCCGATACATGGGTGGATGAGAGTCAGTGAGGGAACTTCCTGGATTTCCTTTCTCAATGAACAACCTTGGAAGAAGGTTGGTGTGGAGGCCTTGGTAGGGAGGAACCACACCAACTCTATAAGGAGCCTTGAGAGAAGGCTTCCTTGTGATGATGATGAGATGGTAGAGTGACCGAGTTCACTAAATCGAAGTTTGAAGACATGAGACTTGAGGATGGCACATTGCAGATGATGGAGAGAGCTTCATGGACCTGAATGGGGCACATCAAGGGTCGGTTTGATATGGACAACATGTTGCAGATGGGATGGATGGAGCTTCCATGGACCTGAGCATGGATTGTGGATAGTGAGCTTGGTGGCAGTGGTCACTAGGCCGAGAAATAGTGGAGAAAGAGTATCTACATATCTTGCAAGGATGTTTGCCTTGTGTAGAAAGGTCGACATCATGAATGATGATGATCTTGGTGGAGAGCTACCGAGATGATATGTTGTCGAGGACGACAATGATTTCAGGTGGAGGAGAATGTAAGGCCTTCGTGTAGCAGGGCAACGGTGGCCGATCGTGCATGGGAACACGGGTGGGCACGGGCGCACGGCGGGTGAGCGCACACGACGGTGCGACGTTTCTATGAGTTAGTTGCGACGATACCATGGAGTCATATGCGACGACAAACGACACAATGCAACAATAATGTAAAATCATAATACGACTAAGTATTATGTGGACGACACATATTATATGTAATATGGAGGTTATATACGCATGGAATAATAAAACAATAAAATATAAAAGGGATATGTGGACATACGAAGGTTTATGATAATTAAATATAATGGAGCATACGACAAAAGGTTATGGGGGTGGTCGGCCATGGGTTAACACCCCATGTAACATCACATGTATGTGTATATGAGGACATACGTTATAAGCATTCAACGATGGAATATAATATTATGTGAAGGGCTTCATAATACCATTTAACATGTCGGCTTTGATTTATATCCCAAAGTGTAAGAGCGTATATATATACATGAGCATGAGAGCTCATTAAGGCAAGTGACATTCGCTCAAGCCTTCACATAAAGGGGTAAAGGAGTGCGTAGTCTTAGGTAGGTAAATGTGCATATCTCATGCGCATTAGGCTTGAAGGAAGTGTGCAGTTTATCTTGGGTGAAGGTTGGCAAAGAGTGCCATTGTGAGTGGATTCTTGTACACGGTTTATGCAGGATTTGGTAGGGAGGTTGAGGGGCTCGGGTGAGCACTCCCTCTTATGCAAGGGTGCATGAAATGTTGTAAAAGGCAGGTGGCCTGTCTTTTGTAAAAATTGGTTAAGTGTGAGACTTGGTTCCGCCAAGACACACTTGTTGTAAAATTTGATATTCTTGACATAATATTATTGTTGGGCAGACTGTTCGAGGAGTTGCCCCTCCCATTATACTTGTATTGTTCTCGGTTTATTGTTGATGGATAATGAATGAGAATGTTCTTTGTTGAAGTATAAAGGATAACATTTTATTCGGTTATAAGAACACAAGTTAAGTAAGTTTATGTTGAATAGGCGTAGCCCATAAACGTTAGTATTGTTAAAAAGAAAGCGTTCGGTGGTGCCGCACCTCACTACAAGCAGTTGGAAGATCACCGCAGGTGTAGAGGCGTGACACTACCCTTCCAATCGAGTGTGAAATCCCTTCATTAAAATTGGCTGTTGAACTACTTCCCAACACTACTCCATTAGAAGAACGCCTTCTTTACCTGGAACGGCTAGATGAGACCCGTCGCCTGGCCTCTTTGGCCATCGAAACACAAAAGAAGCGAGTCAAGACTCACTTCGATCAGACTGTACATCCACGTTCTTTTGTTGAGGGATATTTAGTCCTGCTATACGATCAGGCAAAGGATAAGCTGGGAGCAGGAAAGCTCGAGCCTATGTGGCTAGGCCCTTACGTTGTCAAGAAGGTTTTGCAAAAAGGGGTCTACGAGCTAATTGATTATGAAGGGAACCCTCTCGGGAAGCCCCGAAATGGGCTGTACTTGAAAAAGTACTATGCATGATTTCGTGCACCTCGTTTGTACATACGTGTGTTTTTAGCAAGTGTGTTATGTGTGTATGATTTCACGTTTTACGTTGGTGTGAAGGCGTAACTGCCACTTATTGTGTCTTTCGCTTCTTGTGCAGATGTCTCATGCACCTTATGCTGGTTTCGCTGATGGTGCTTGCCGCAGTACTCACAACTTGTCCTCTGCAGCGTGGGTGATCTATGATCCTCATGGCGAGCTAATAGATTTTCAAGGTGTGTGTTTGGGTCGTACCACTAACAATGTCGCCAAATATTGTGCTGTAATCGAGCTACTTCCTGAAGCAATTAATCTCAGCATTCGTGCATTGGTAGTAAACCTGGACTCTCAACTTGTCGTCCACCAGCTCAACGAGCGATATTCCGTCAGAGACCATCGCATTCTAAGGTTGTATTTACGTGTGAGATTGTTAGAAAGGAACTTTGATTTTATCACATATCAGCATATTCCACGACAATTAAACACATTATCTGATGCATTGGCTAATCATGTATTAGATAGACATTTGCGTAATTTGTAATCAAAACATTATACAAGCAAGCACATGAAAGCACAATAATAAACCATAGGCATATGTATATATATATGTGTGTGTCATAACGTTTGCGCCCCGCACGTTAAATAGTTCAAAAAATAATACATGTTCATCCTGATAAATCCTGGGACGACATGTCCCTCAAAAATATGCAAAAATGAAACCTAGGCGTCTAATCACAGTGATGCTCATGATAGCATGTCACCGCTCGCACCAAACGTCTCAGCAGACGGTGGACGCGAGTCGGTACTCCCACTGTGTGCCTCTGGTACTCGAAGGGCACGTCTGCCAGCCTAGCATAGCCCGGAATCCCTTGGGTAAGACCCTCGAGATTCTGCACCAGCAACTCCTCCCCTCTGGCACCCCTTGCCTGCTGAGGGTCGGCTGCAGGTTGATCTCTACGAGCTATAGGAGATATGCCGGCTGGTCTCTCTGGGCCTAAATCTGCAAGTACATATGACTGTTATCAGAACATACATGTATTAACAAAAAATGAAAATACATAAAACATCAAAAAATGAAGAAATCATACCCAGCTCCTCTTCCCATTCCTCTTCCTCTGGC
This sequence comes from Pinus tabuliformis, assembly GCA_031772625.1. Classification (NCBI taxonomy): domain Eukaryota; kingdom Viridiplantae; phylum Streptophyta; class Pinopsida; order Pinales; family Pinaceae; genus Pinus; species Pinus tabuliformis. The sequence continues at coordinate 1,545,191,109 of CM062816.1, read as the reverse complement.
AGTGGGAGGTCTGGGTCTCCCATGAAGTTAGTTCCCGCGTATGGCCAGTCCTCCACTACGATCAACTGATGATGGAGCCAGATGAAGAACTCGGGCCGCCAAGACATCTGCTGGCCCCCTCCTCCTCTGGGAATCAATGCTGCCCAGCGTGCCATCCTAGGATCCCATGGCAATGGATCAGCCACTACAGCTCCCTGCATCCAAAAGAGGGGTAATCGTTCCAAGAAGAACGACACCACTATCGAGCCATACCCGAACTGTTTCACTTCTCCGCGCTTACACTTTGTAAGCTGCCTTTTGATGTTGGTAGTCACTGCTGTAGCCCAGTCAAAGATGGTGGGGCTAAGGCATTCTGTCGCTAGTAACAGATGATTCTTGCTTGCTTCATGGGGCGACTGTACCCCTGCTGCACGCGTGATGGTGAACAATATCACCTTTAAAGCCAAATCCTGGATGGTGGCGATATCCACCTTAGCACTGTTTCTCCCAAATTGTGCTTCTGGACACACTCGGTCCTTCACCTCACCCATCTTCTCTCCGGAAGACCTACTTACGGTAAAAATGGGGCTCGCCCCTCTCCGTGATAGCCCAGTAATGAAATGCACGTCAGACACGTCCAACTCTAAGGTTTGGTCCCGTAAGCGAAATACTTGGTCATCCACATCCCAGGCATCCACTATGAACTGCAATAACTTAGGTTGAGCTCACAGATAAGGCGTGAGGAAGAACTTCTTGAGACCACAATCCCTCAGAGCATTCATGCATCCCTCATCCTCGATGGCCAAGGCATCTACAGCATCATGTTCACGTTCTTTCCATTCCACCACCATTCTTGCTTGTTTCCTGCACCCAAAAGGATGAATAAGTCATTATTGGAGCAATGATAAGCTTACAAACCAACCAAATTGTGCGGCCCTAAATTTCAAATTCCTCCTTGCAGAGGTTCAATCAGCGGACAAAATGCATAAAAAAGGAATGGAAATAAAGCTAAGGACAAGACCTCTTACCTGCTTCAGACGGCGGCTCGATTGCTTTCCTGGATTGATCACAATCGACGGTTGAAGTTTGCACCCAAAACCCTCCAATGGTAAACTCACAAGGTGAAAAGTAAAAAGTGAATTTGTTTTTTACCATTTCACTATTTTATAGCATTTTTTGACCTAAAATGTATTAAAAACATTATTTTTGGGTTAAAATAATGTCTTTTTTGGGTATTTTTGAATATATTTATATCAAAATGGGTTTTACGCTGTTTTTGGTATGATGACAGGTGTTGGTGCAACTCAAGCGACGAAACGAGCTCCTTTTTCCTACTTTTTCAAGCTCGGTAAAACATGTGAAAAGGTTACTTTGAGGTCCGCTTTCAGCTCTTTTCTGACCATTTAAAGATGAAAAGATTGCCGAGTTACTCCTCTTGACTCGTTAAACGTTAATAAGAGGCGGTCGTTTTAAGTTCTTTTTCCTGACCGTTAAAACATAAAAATATTACCGGGTTTTTGTCGTTTCAAACTCGTTAATGGTTACAAAACGATGTGGTTTTGATCGCTTTTTTACTTTTTCAGGTCGAAATCACTACTTATGAAAAGTACTCCTCGATCGTAATGGTCAGGTGGTTGTTTCGAGCATTGTCTTATACTTTTTCGGGCTCGAGAGACACAACTTTATGAAAAAAGACACCCTTGGAGTTTCCTTTTTGTTGTCTCTTCAAACTCTCTAAACATGAAAAGACGTCAAGTTCTTCCTTTGTCAAACTCGTTAAAACCTGATGACATCAGATTCTGTCGAAATGATGCACCACAAGCATATGCTATCCCCATCAAGCTTGTTAAAAATAAATGGGGTACTCGCCAGAAATGGCAGGGGAAAATGGAACCATAATTATTGTCGTGTCGGCAGTATGTTGCTCTTGAACATGGCACTTGTCTGCTTTCGTGTCTGGGTGGGGATATCTCATCTCATTTTTCACTTGCCTCCGTGGATTTGGTTAATCCTTTTTGACCTCTCATCTGCTCATTGCCTCGTCACCATGACCTCTGATACATTGATGTCAAATACTGCCAATTCCACTATCGTGCTGCCGATATGCTCAAGAGAAGTTGACCTCTGCAGAAAAACAACCTCCCTCTGATAGCTCACATAATCCTGATTCACAACATTATTTCTCTGTCTCATGTCGATGATGTGGGAAACATCATGGCCTACCTTCGATCAAGGTCACTTTGTGTCGACTTCATCTCATTATCCAGGAAGCTAATCTAGAGACTCCCTTCCGGTGCCTTGGAGCCTGCATGCCTCAATGGCAGGTTCTTCGTGTTCGACATGAGGTTTTCATTATTGGCCTCCGATCGAATGATTCTACGGGTGTTCGACGCCAGATCACTAATTTGTACACCGTAGATTGTACCTATAGTACCTTGAGGGCCATTGTCATTATTGGTGGTACCTCTCGCGTCTGTTAACAGTTTTCATTATTGACTGGTAATCAGATGATGTTCATGCATGTTCGACTTCAGCTCATATATTCACATGCTTGAACTTGTACTTTTGTTCGGGTCGAGATGGAGCGCAAAACCCTAGATTTTGTCTGTTGTAATCCAGGCGTGATTCTTGTTACATGACTCATTCACTGGATGGCTGCGACCATACCTGAGTCTATTCATTGATCCTAACCAGATGGCTGCGCCCATACTATGGATCTAGATTATTATGTACTCTCTTATGGATAGCTGCGACCATACCACATATATCATGTACTTGAGCTATCAGTTGTATCTCTCGATGCAGATTCTCGGCGGCAGCTACATGTGTTCTTGTAAAGCATTTCACCCCTCTCTCTCTCTCGGGCCTCATGCTTTAGGGGGCATCTGTTACACAGTAATTTGTCACCATTGGTCACCGTCCCTGTTACCCCTTTCCTGTACTTTAGAGGACTCATTCTGGGACCTGTCAGCAGTGACATAACTTAAAAACACTTGCATTATGTTCCCCTAAGTATAGACTTCATGTGCCCTGAAGACACCTCCTGCAAAATATCTTTGAAAAGTTCCCTTTTTCCACTAGCGCGGGTCCACAGTGTACTACCTGCGCCAATGAAGGAGATCCTCAAAAGAAGGCGCGCCCATTGGCGCTCTATCTTAGAGTAACACCCGCGCCAACCAAGTTTGGAAAATATTTTTAGCAAACGCGCACTCGGATGTTTTTTCCCTTCAAGTCATGAAGTCTTTTGAGGATAAAGTTGATCTTCTAGATGTCGAGATTCATCATCTATCCCTTACATCTATCCACAACGGCTTTTTGGAGATAATGCCAATCCATAATGGGTGTCTTGATACATTGTATCTTCCTCCCCTTCTCCATCTATAAAAGTCTGTCCTCATGCATTTGACAAGCTAGTTTTTTGAGTAGTAGTGATAACTCTTGTCTTGAGTGATAGTAAGAGTCTTGAAGCATAGGGAGTTTATGCTACCAGTAGTCTGAGCTGTGTAGTCATAATCAAAGAGAGAGAAAGGTCTATTTCAAGACATATGTAGCTGCTCGCCCAGCCAGAGGAGAGATTCAACGTCAGAACTTTGGTTGTATTTTTCTCTGTTGATTATTCATTAATAAACGACTATCGTTATGGTTCCGATCTTATTGTTCATTATGATGATGTTTGATCTATGTCTTTTCTGACCCATGTATAGTTGTATTTAGTGGATTTTATGCTTGTATTCACATCATTCTTTGCATGTGCAGGTATCCATTCGCGGAGATCGTGAGGATCGTGACTTGCCAGAGCAAGGGAACGAGAGTATCAACTCGTCTAGGACACTAGCGTTGGACTCCAGGTTGGTTCTCATAATCCACTTTCAATTTGCAACTAGGAACTTGCATGGTAGCGTTAATTGATTGTTGCTAGACCCATTTTGGGCTAGTGGGATCGCCTCTGTCTGCAGAGGGGATTTACCTCTCCAACAACAATTTAAGAAGAATTTTGTAACTTTTATTTAAGTGCTTATTAGAAAATTTTACTATAGTGTTACAAACCCTAAACCCTAGACGCAAAACCCTAAACCCTAAAGACAAAACATAAACCCTAAACCCCAAAACCTAAACCCTAACCCTAACCATTTTATAACATTTTAAAATTTGTTTTGTAACTTTTATTTAAGTGTTTATTAAAAGAATTTACCAAAGTGTTGTAGACCCTAAACACTAAATCCTAAACCTAAATCGAAAACCAAAAACCTTAAACCCTAAACCCTAAATCCCAAACGCTAAACCCTAATCATTTTATAAAATTTTAAAAAGTATTTTGAAACTTTTATTTAAGTGTTTATTAAAAGCATTTACTAAAGTATTATAAACCCTAAACCGCGAGCGTTAAACCCTAAACCCTAAGCATTTTATAACATTTTAAAAAGCATTTTGTAATTTTTATTTAAGTTTCTATTAAAAGAATTTACTAAAGTGTTATGAACCCTTAACCCTAAACTGTAAACCACAAACGCTAAACCCTAAACACTAAACTTGAAACACTAAACCCTAAACCCTAAACTCTAAACTAAAAACCCTAAACCTTAAAACCTAAACGCTAAACCCTAATAATTTTATAAAATTTTAGAAAACATATTGTAACTTCTATTTAAGTGTTTATTAAAATCATTTACTAAAGCGTTATAAAACCTAAACCCTAAACTATAAACACCAAACCCAAAACCGTAAACCCTAAACTCTAGGCATTTTGTAACATCTTATAAAAATTTCTTACTTTTATTTAAGTCTTTATTAAGAGGATTTACTAAAGTCTTATAAACCCTAGACTCTTAACCCTAAACCCTAAGTAATTTATAACATTTTAAAAAGTGTTTTCTAACTTTTATTTAGGTGTTTATTATAAGAATTTATTGAAGTCTTATAAACCCTAAACCCTAAGAATTTTATAGAATTATAAAAAGATTTGTATAACTTTTACTTAGGTTTTTATCAAAATAATTTACTAAGGTGTTATAAACCCTAAACCATAAAAACTAAACACTAAACTAAAAAACCTAAACCCTGAATGCTAAACCCTAAGCCTTTTATAACATTTTAAAAATTGTTTCGTAACTTTTATTTAAGTATTTAGTAAAACATTTTACTAAAGTGTTATAAACCATAAACCCTAAACCCCAAACCCTAAATCCTATACCATAAAACATAAACCCTAAGCATTTAATCCGTACACCCTAAACCCTAAACCCTAAACCCCAAATCGTAAACACTAAATACTAAGAAATTCAAAACATTTTAAAAATTGTTTTGTAACTTTTATTTAAGAGTTTATTAAAACCATTTCTGAGGTGTTATAAACCCTAAACCCCAAACCCAAAACCCTAAATTAAAAATATTAAAACTTAAACCATAAGCATTTTATATAGTGTTATAAATCTTAAACCGTAAATGCTAATCCCTTAACCCTAAACCACAAACGATTTATCCTAAACCCTAGACCCTAAACCCTAAATCCTAAATCCTAAACCCTAAACCCTAAACCCTAAGCATTTTATAACAATTTTAAAATGTTTTGTAACTTTTATTTAAGTGTTTACTAAAAACATTTACTAAAGTTCTATAAACCCTAAACTTTAAACCATAAACCCCTAACCCTAAACCCTAACTTGTAAACCCTAAGCCCTGAGTATTTTATAACATTTTAAAATGTGTTTTGTAACTTTTATTTAAATGTTTATTAAAAGAATTGACTTAAGTGTCATATTCCCTAAACTCTAAACTCTAAAACCTAAACCCTAGACTTAAAACCCTAAACCCTAAACCATAAAACACAAACCCTAAACCCTCAAAATTTTATAGCATTATAAAAATGGTTATGTAATTTTTATTTAACTTTTTATTAAAATAATTTACTGAAGTGTTATAAACCGTAAACCCTAAACCCTAAACCGTGCATCCTAAACCCTATACCCTAATTGTTTTATAACATTTAAAATGTGTTTTTAACTTTTATTTAAGTTTTTATAAAAATCATTTACTAAAGTGTTATAAACCTTAAAACCTAAACCTTAAACCCTAAACCCTAAGCATTTTATAGACCTTAAACACTCTACCCTAAACCCTAAGCCCCAAACCCTAAACCCTAACCATTTTATAAACCTTAAACACTCTACCCTAAACCCTAAGCCCCAAACCCTAAACCCTACACCCTAAAACCCAAACCCTAAACCCTAAAACTCAAACCCTAAACCCTAAACCGTAAATGTAACTCATTTTATAACACTTTAAAAAGTGTTTTGTCAATTTTATTCAAGTGTTTATTAAAAGATTTTGCGAAAGTGTTATAAACCCTAAATTCAAAACCCTGAAGCCTAAACCCCAATAATAAACACCAAACCATTAAATTTAAACCATAAAAACTAAGCATTTTATAACATTTTAAAAACGATTCTATAACATTTATTTAAGTGTTTATTAAAAGCAATTACTCAAGTGTTATAAACCCTAAACTCTAAACCCGAAGCCACAAACCCTAAACCATAAAGCCTAAACCCTAAATCTTGAGCATTTTATAACATTTTAAAAATTGTTTGGTAACATTTATTTAAGGGTTTATTGAAAGCATTTACTAAATTGTTATAAAACCTAAAAACTAAACCCTAAACCCTAAACATAAAACCCAAAATCAAAACCCAAAAACCTAAACCCTAAGAATTTTATAACAGTGTAATAAGTTTTTTGGAATGTTTATTTAAGTATTTATTAAAAGAATTTACTAAGGTCTTATAAGCCTTAAACCCTCAATCCCAAAGGCCAAATAATAAACACTAAACCCTAAGCATGTTATATCATTTTAAGAAGAATTTTGTAACTTTTATTTAAGCCTTGACTAAAACCATTTACTGAAGTCTTATAAACCATAAACCCAATGCTAAACCACCCTAAACTCTAAACCCCAATCATCAAGCCCTAAACACTAAACCTTAAATCCTAAACTCTAAGAATTTTATAAAATTTTAAAAAGTGTTTTGTAATTTTTATTTAAGTGTTTATTAAAATCATTTATTGAACCCTCATAAACCCTAAACCCCAAACCCTAAACCGTAAGAATTTTATAACATTTTAAAAAGAATTTTTTAAATTTTATTTAAGTGTTTATTAAAAGAATTTACTAAATCCTTATAAACCCTAAATCCTAAAACATGAAACCTAAACCCTAAACCACAAACCCCAAACCCTAAATACTAATCATTTTATAACATTTTAAGAAGTGTTTTGTAACTTTCATTTAAGTGTTTATTAAAAGCATTTTATAAAGTGTTATAAACCCCAAAACCTAAACCCAAAATCCTAAGTATTTTATAAATTTTTGAAAATTGTTTTGTAACTTTTCTTTAACTTTTTATTAAATTAATATACTAAACTGTTATAAACCCTAAAACCTAAGCTTGGAACCGTAAACCCCAAACCCTAAACCCTATACCCTAAACGTTAATCATTTTATAAAATTTCAAAAATCGTTTTGTTGCTTTTATCTAAGTGTTTATTAAAATAATTTACTAAAGTGTTATAAAACCTAAATTCTAAGCCCCAAACACTACAATTGAAACCCTAAAACCTAAACCATACATATTTTATATCATTTTAAAAAGTGTTTTGTAACTTTTATTTAAGTGTTTATTAAAAGCATTTACTAAAGTGTTATAAACCTTAAACCATAAACCTAAAACCCTAAACCCTAAAAAACCAAACCCTAAAACCTAATCCGTAATCATTTTATAACATTTAAAAAAACATTTTGAACTTTTATTTAAGTGTTTCTTAAATGAATTTACTAGAGTGTTATAAATCCTAAACCATAAACCCTAAACCATAAACCATAGACACTAAACCTTAAACGCTAATTTTTTTAATATTTTAAAATGCATTTTGTAACTTTAATGTTATAAATTTAAACCATAAACCCTAAACCATAAACCCTAAACCCAAAACCCTAAATCCAAAACTTAAACCCCAAATGGAAAACCCTAAACACTAATAAATTTTTAACATTTTGGAAACCATTATGTAACTTTACTTAAGTGTTTATTAAAATAATTTACTAAAGTGTTATAATACCTAAAACCTAAACCCCAAATCCCAAACTCTATAACCTAATTCTTAAAGCCTAAAGGATAAACCCTAAAATCATTTAGTAAGGTCTTATAAACCCTAAAGCCTAAAGCTTAAAAGCATTTACTAAGGTCTTATCAAATCTAAACCATAAACTCCAAAACCTAAACCCTAAAACCTAAGCCCTAAACCCCAAACCCTAAAACCTAAGGATTTTATATCATTTTAAAAGGTGTTTTGTAACTTTTATTTAAGTGTTTACTAAAACTATTTACTAAAGTGCTATAAAGCCTAAACCCCTAATCCCTAAACCCTTAACCTTAAACCCCAAACCCTAAACCCTAAAAAATCCTAAACCCTAAAAATTCCATAAACCATAAAAAACCCTAAACCCTAAAAAAAGCCTAAACCCTAAAAACAGTTTTTTAACTATTTTATAAGTGTTGATTAAAAGAATTTATTAAAGCATTATAAACCATAAACCCTAAACCCTAATACCCACACCCCCAACCTAAACCCTAAACCATAAGCACTTTATAACATTTTAAACACCAAACCCTAAACCCTATGTATTTTATAACATTTTAATAAGCGTTTGTAACTTTTTTTTAAGTATTTATTTTTACTAAATTGTTATAAACCCTAAACCCTAAACATTTTATTATAATTTAGCAAGCGTTTTGTAACTTTTCAAAACCCTAAACCCTAAACATTTTATAACATTTTAATAAGCATTTTGTAACTCTTTTTAAGTGTTTATTAAAAGAATTTGCTGAAGTGCTATAAACGCTAAACCCTAAAACCTACAGCCTAAGAGTTTTATAAAAATTTAACAAGACTTTTGTAACTTTTTTTAAAGTGTTTATTAAAAGAATTTACTAAAGTGTCCCTAAAACCTAAACACTAAGCATTTTATAACTTTTTAGCAAGTGTTTTGTAACTTTTTTCTAAGTGTTTATTAAAAGGATTTACAAAAGTTTTATAAACCCTAAACCCTAAAATCTAAACCCTAAGAATTTTACAACATTTTAAACCCTAAACCCTAAACACTAAGCATTTTATAACATTTTAAAAAGTGTTCTGTAACTTTTTTAACTGTTTATAAAAAGAATTTACTAAAGCCTTGTGAACTCTAAACCCTAAACCTTAAGCATTTTATTACATTTTAGACCCTAAACCTAAACCCTAAACATTCAATGGCATTTTAACAAGCTTTTTGTAATTTTTTTTTAAGTGCTTATTAAAAGAATTTACTAAAATGTTATAAACCGTAAATCCTAAGACGTAAGAATTTTATAACATTTAAAAGCCAAAACCCTAAACCCTAAAGCCTAAACTCTAAACCCTAAGTATTTTATACCATTTTAACAAGTGTTTTCATACATTTTTTTAACTGTTTATTAAAAGAATTTACTAAAGTATAATAAACCCTAAAGCCTAAGAATTTTATAACATTTTAACAAGTGTTTTGTAACTTTTTTTTATGTTCTTAATAAATTTTTTTATCAAAGTGTTATAAATCCCAAACCCTAAACCATAAACACTAAGAATTTTATAACATCTTAAAATACATTTTTGTAACATTTTAAAGTGTTTATTAAAAGCATTTAATTAAGTGTTATAACCCTAAACCCTAAACCCTAAGAATTTTATAACATTTTAACAAGAGTTTTGTAACTTTTATTTAAGTGTTTATTAAAATAATTTACTAAAGTGTTATAAACCCTAAACCCAAAACACTAAACACTAAACCCTAAACCCCAAACCCAAAACCCTAAACCCTAAACCTAATCATTTTATGATCTATTAAAAATAGTTTTGTAACTTTTATTTCAGTGTTTATTAAAATAATTTACTAAGGTGTTATAAAACCTAAACCCTAAACCCTAAACCCTAAACCCAAAACCCTAAACCCTAAACCATAATCATTTAATAACATATTAAAAAGTCATTTTTAACCCTTTTTAAGTATTTATTAAAAGCAATTAATAAGGTTTTATAAAGCCTAAACCCTAAACCCTAAGAATTTTATAACATTTTTAAAAGTGTTTTCTAACTTCTATTTAAGTGTTTATTAAAAGAATTTACTAAATTGTTATAAACCTTAAACCATACACACTAAAACCTAAAGCCTAAACCCTCAAGCCCAAGCCCTAAACCCTAAACCGTAAACCCTATGAATTTTATAACAGTTTAAGAAGAATTTTGTAGCTTTTATTTAAGTGTTTATTAAAAGAATTTACTAAAGTGTTATAAACCCTAAACCATAAACACAAAACCCTAAACCCTAAACACAAAAACAAAAACCCTAAACCCCAAAACTTAAACTCTAAACCCTAAACCACAAACCGCAAACCCTAAACACTAAACCATAAACCCTAGACCCTAACCATTTTATAACATTTCAAAAATTGCTTTGTAACTTTTATTTAAGTGTTTATTAAAATAATTTACTAAAATGTTGTAGACCTTGAACATTAAGCCGTAAATTGTAAACCGTAAATATTAAATCCCAAACCCTAAACCCTAATCATTTTATAACACTTAAAAGAGTATTTTGAAACTTTTTTTTTTCCCGGTGGTTCACATACACCTGTGGTCAGGGGTGCAGGGTACGTCCACGAAATAACTAGGGTTGATCTCTAGGATCACACCCCTCGTCCATCACAGACCTAACCCCAAGGGCTTTGGGTAGAATCGACCCTGTGACCTCCCGTTTTGGCGAGGCACGACTTGACCAGTTGGGCTAACCCTTGGGGCTGAATATTTTGAAACTTTTATTTAAGTGTTCTTAAAATAATTTACTAAAGTCTTATAAACCCTAGTTCTGAATAATCCGCCCAAGCTTTAACCCTCGCATTACTAAAAAAAGGGCTACAATATGATTACATCAAGATGATATGGATGGTCTAGTGACTATGTTGTGAGAATGACAACACTCTCCCCATTTTATATGATAGGTCAGTTAGGCAAATAACAGAAAATGGATCAATTGTGCAACAACCTAATATAAGTTATTACAATATATCCACATGAGGGTAGTTTACTAAATATGTACAAGTGTCATGTGGTGGTTGGAAGCAACCTCCAAAGTTTCGTGGTCTTTAAGCTAAGGATCCACATTTCAAGCACTCCTCGTGTAATGGTTTTTTGCTCTCTCAAAGACAATCCAAGCTTTAATTCTCCTCATCATGTCCTAATTAAAAAAAACTCCAAGTATTGCACTCTCCAAGAAAGAATCTCTCAATACAACCATTAACATCTTAGACTATGACATGTGATTGTAGTGATCCTAGGGAGGAGTGGTTTTACTCCTAGTGCAGTTTATGATGATCCAGACTTATGCAGGAATGCAAAAAAATAAAAATATAAACATAAACATAGAGTTGAAGAAGAAATAAAACTTCATGTCATTAATATAAAAGAATTGAAATATGCTTACATACAAAATAGAAATAAACTAGCTTTGGCAATGCTAGTTTATCTCAAAGAGATGTGGTGGCTACATGTTGCATTTACTCCTCTTAAGCTCCAACAATCGTTCTAGAATATATCAATATTATATGTACATAGTAACCATTTTAGGGTGGGTTACAACTATGGCTGCAAAAGTTCACAATATATATACGAAGTTTTATTAGATGACATAAACATCTAAACTATGTCATATTATATTAACACTAAAAGTTAAACCTAACTAATTTTTAGGGTGTGGTATAGCTATGGCCTCAAAAGTTCAACTGCATTGTAAGACACATGTTTTAATGGGCATGAATATTTAAATTGTAACACATATTTTAGAGTAAGAGGCACACATTAATATCAACGTTAATAGTAATATTAATGTTATTGATAATACTAATATTAATATATTAACAATAATATTAATATATATTATACTAGTATTAATATATTAACATTAATATTAATATATATATATATATATATATATATATATATATATATATATATATATATATATATATATATATATATATATATATATATATATATATATTTTGTTATTTATATTACTTGTATTAATGCTTTAACGTAATAATATTAATAAACAATAAATAGTATTGACATTCATAAATTATGGTTTTATATATTAGTTAATAATAAAACTATTAATACTCCATGTGGCTTAATACACTAATAAATGATTAATTATCACCTACTATAATTGTTAGTGTTTAATAAGATTGAAAATGATGAATTATAATTAATTAAAGTTAACCATTAATGATTCTGTTATCCAAATATATCAAATTATTACATTTAAAATATTATTACATAATAATTACTATATGAAATTATTAAGAATATATTAACTTTATTATTAATAGCATTAATCTTAATATTCGTATTGTAAATATTATATTTATTTATTTTTATTAATGTCTAAAATGTAATTATTATGAATATTAATTATAATACATAAATGTTATTAATTAACTTTTATTAATGTTAATATTATAGCTTAATTGTTATTAATATTAGAAGTATTTCTAATAATTTGTATTTTTTATATATTTATATATGTGTAATATTTGTATTTATAGATAATAGTATATTAATGATAAACCTAATTTTATAGAGTATATTTACTAAACATATTTTATTAAAATTACTTTACTAATAATAGATTTATTGAGTGTGATTTCATATATTAGTTAATGTTATATGGTGGAATTATGTTTTAGTATGTTAATTTTTATTTAAAAATATAGATTCTTAATACTTATTATTTTAATTAACTATATTTTTTAATATTTGTATTTTTAATATAAAATTTATTAATGTATTAGTTATGATAGCATCTCTACAACATTAATAGCATCCCTACATGACCTTTCCTCCCTCCCACATCTCTCTGTCTCTCACCCTCCCTCCCTCTCGTAACAATTCTCCCCCTCTCTTACTCTCTCTCCCTCTCCCCCAATCCAACTCTCTCTTTGCCTCTCTCTCTCTCTATCTCAACCACCCTCTTCCTCTCTCTCCAACTCCCATCTCTCTCTCTCTCTCTCTCTCTCTCTCTCTCTCTCTCTCTCTCAACTGCCCTCTTCCTCTCTCTCCAACTCCCATCTCTCTCCCCCTCTCTCTCCCTACTACATCCCTCCTTCTCGCTCCCCTTCTCACCATCTCTTTCTCTCCATTTCTCACTCTCCCTCCCTCTCTCCACCCTCCCTTCACCTCCCTATCCCTATCTCTCCTCAACCCTTCACTCTTTTTCTATCTCTCTCTCACCCCAACACCTGCCCTGCCCTCCCTCCCTCTTTTGTTGTTCTTTCCTCTCTCTCTCTATTCCCCTCTCCACTCTCTCACTCTCCCACTCTAGTCAAACCACCCTCCATCACTCCATATCTACCCCTCTCCATTCCTCTCTCTCTCTCTCTCTCCATCACTTTCCTTCTCCCCCACTATCTCTCTTCCTCTACCCCACCTCCCTGCCACCCACTAACCCTTTCCCCATGTCTATCTTTCTCTCTCTCTCTCATATACCATCTCCCCATCCCACTCCCTCTCTCTCTCTCTCATACCATCTCCCCCTCCCACACCCCCTCTCCATATATCACTTTCTCACTCACTCTCTCTCTCTCCCCTCTCTCAATCACCCTCTTCCTCCCTATAATGCTTCACCTCTCTCTATCCCCTGCACCTCCCTCTTGTCGACTTCCCCTCTCACAATATTTCACACTTTATGAAATTGTCTTTCTCCCCTACACCTCCCTCCTGTCGAATTCCCTTCTCACCATCTCTCACTCTTTATTTCTTTGTCTCTCTCTCTCTCTCTCTCTCTCTCTCTCTCTCTCCACCTCTAGCTCTCCCTCCCTCTTTCTATATATCCAACTCTCAACCCACTCCCTCTCCATACCTCTCTCCCTCCATGCACCTCTCCCTTCCTGTCTTCCTCTCTCTCATTCCCTCCCTCTTTATCATTGTCTTTCCCTCCCACTCCCCCCCGCACTTCTCCCTCTCTCTCTCTCTCTCTCTCTCTCTCTCTCTCTCTCTCTCTTACCCCACCTCTCCATCCTTTCACTCTCCCTCGCTCTCTAGCCCTCTCCCTCTCTCTCCCTCTCTTTATCCCCCACCTACCTCCCACTCCCCCTCTCCCAATCTCTCTTTCTCTGTCTCTCTCTCACCCTCTCCCCCTCCCACTCCACCTCTCTCTCACTCTCTCTTTTTGGCTCTCCCTCTCACTACCTCTCTCTCTCATCCTATCTCCCTCTCACTTCACCTCTTGCCCTCAGTCTCTCTTTTTCTCTCTCCCTCTCTTAATCTCTCCCCTACACCCTATGTCCCCCTTTCTCACTCTATTTCTATCTCTACCCATCCCCTCTCTCTCACCCTCCCTTCCTCTCTCTCACCCTCCCTTCCTCTCTCTCCACCTCTCCCCTTATCCTTCTCTCCCTCACTCCCTCTCTCTCTCTCTCGCTCACTCCCTCTCTCCTTCTTCCTTCCTCTCCTACTCTCCCTCTCTCCCTACCATTCATCCCCATCCCTCTCCCTCCCTCTTTCTCTACCCACCCCCTCTTTCTCTCTTGACCTGCTCTCCCTTCCCTTCTATCTCCCTCTCTAGCTATATCTTTCTCCCTCTCCTTTTGTTCCTCTCTCTCTACCCGCTTTGCCCCATCCTCCTTTCTCTCCTTTTCTACCTCCCTCCCCTTTTCTCCTCCGCCCTTGCCACCCTCTCCCTCTCCCCCTATAATTCAGCCCTCCCATCTCTCTCCCTCCCTCTCTCTCTCACTCCCCCCTACTTCCTCGCTCGTTTTCTCCCTTTAACACTCTATCCCCTTCACACTTTGTCCCCAGCCCCCAACTCTCTCTCTCTCTCAATTAAATTTAAAATTGATATGAAATCTAGATATACATTTTCTAATTTTATATCTCAAACATAGATAAATTTCAAAAATAATTTTCATATCCTCAAAAAAAATCTAATTTACAAAATCAAATTTTAGAACACCATTTATAATATCTAGTGGTAATTGGAAACCAAGAAACATAAATACCTTATAAAATAAAAACTTCCTCAAACTAAAAATTCAAATTGTTTTTTTTATAAAAAAAATTATTTAAAATTTAACATTTTCAAAAAATTTAAACAAATAAATAAATAATATAAAACTAATTACATAAACTCTTTTTTTTTTCCACAGAAAAAGACAATCCTTTTATTAAAAAAAGGGGTTACATATGATATGTAAGCATAACACAGAGACTGTATCCACCAGCAAGCGGGGAAAGTCTCAGCCGACTGCCAAGCCTGCTCGCTGATAAACAAAGCAAGCTACCACAAGAAAGAAACCTCCTCCAGAACCACGCTTCGCAGGAAACATGTTCACGCGGGAAACAACTGCCACACGATCAGAGAGAAATGCCACTGGAATCCACAGTAAAAACTTTAAGGATTCGTGTGCTACAGAGAAAAAGAGAAAGGCTAACAGCTGCCCGGGCTTCCACAAAAGGGGAAAGCAGCCCAAGAAAATGGCAGGGAAAATACAGAGTGAAGAAGAACAAAGAGAAGAGCAGAAACAAAACGATTATTTACAAGGACCAAAGGACTGAGATGATGAATTAAACAAAGATGGGTTGTTCGACTGATCGAACCACCCCATTTTCAGCCTCCGAGACAGACCACGTCCCCATCTCAAGCTTAACTCCTGCTTTAGAAAGACGGTCCACATCAAAATTCCTTTCCCGGTAGATGTGACTAAGAGAGATCTCCATGAAGCAACTCCTAAGGCGAGAAACTTCTCTGAACAGAGTAAACAGAGTAAGATTGCTGCAACGATAAGCCCCATTAAACCACTTCACAACATTCATGGAGTCCCCTAAGATCTGAGCTTCTCTCACATTTCTAAGAATAAGCCAGCTGAGAAGGAGATGTAGAGCTTTCAATTCGGCAAAATTGTTTGAGCCCTATCCCAGACCTATTGAAGCTTTAACAACCTTCTCCTTTGAAAAGTGGATGATCAAGCCAGCCCCGCATCGACCATTAATATCCGAAGCCCCATCAAAATAAGCCCACGACATAGAGTATCTAATGAGTTCTTGACACACAGCTCTGGAAGGGGAAAGAGCTTGAGGTATAGGAATGCTTTCATAAATGGCAGCTCCTTCTGCAGCAAGTCTTCCAATAGGGAAGACAAAATCCTTGAAAATAACTTGATTTCTAGCTAGCCAAGTCCCCCATGTGATGGGTAACGGAATGGTTCTTTCTCTTTCATTTGAGGAATCATTCCACCATCTCTGCCAGGCCTTTAAGAGCCCCTGCCCTTCCCATCTATAAGGGACCTTTATCATGCTTAGCATTTCGGCCCAAAGGCTGGAATTAAAAGGGCAAAGAAGAAATAGATGTTGAACTGTTTCAGCACTGTCTTTACATAGAGGGCATCTATTAGGACCAATCCTACATTTTCTTTAAAGGAAATCCCACGTAGGAACTTTCTGGAGTAGGACACACCAGAAGAAAAATTTAGATTTAGCTGGTCCTTTTAACTTCCATAACGATTTAGCCCACCAATCTGAATTCTCCCAACCATTTTGAAACATCATTCATTTGTAACCTGCCTTTGGAGAATAAAAACCATTCTGAGCAAAAAACCATTTTAGCTCATCCGGGGAGTCAGATAACCTGACTGAGGAGTTGAGGATGTCCCTTGCATACCTATCCCATTCCTCCAACCTATCATCAATCAAATTTAAATCTCTTCCTTGAAGCCACCCTTGATTCCAAATGGAAGAAGCCCGAGGATCAGCTACCTGGTTTAGAGTGTATAGGCCCCTGTATTTTAAAGCCGTGTCCAATCCCTGCGATAGTGTAAATCCCTCTGAACAGCCTATCTAGGGATCTCGTCCCAAACGGATCTGAGTTCCATCTCCCACATACCGTGCCAAACCCTTCTCTATGATGTTAACAGATGCAACCACTGCTTTCCAGACCACCAAGGAGTTTTTGGATGACTTTTGCGGCAGTCTAATCCAATCTAACGTTGTTAATGGATCTATATATTTCCTTTTAGTCACAACAGTCCACAAATTTTCCGTAGTAATGATCCTCCAAGCCAACTTTGTTGTGAGTGATTGAGAGAAGCAAGCAAGGTTTTTTATACCCCAGCCTCCCCACTCTTTAGGGCGAGCTATTTTGTCCCAAGTGATTGACGGGGTAACTCTGTCAGACTTAGACCCCGCCCACAGAAAACTGCTGCATAATTTCTCAATAGATTTTAGAATTCCTTTGGGCACCCAGGTCAGGCTAGCCCAGTAGACTGGGATTGCCATCAGAACTTATTTAATTAAAACAAGCCTACCTGCCCGAGAGAGCCACTTGTGGCTCCAATGTTTCAGTTTCGATTCCAATTTTGCAAGGATCCACTGCCAATCTTTTATCCTATAATTATATGGTTTCAGATAGAACCCCAGATATTTAAAGGAATCCTCTAGCGATTTAACTTCAAAATTCAGAACCAAAGCCACTCTTCGCATCTCCTCTCTAGCCAGACCTGAGCAAGTAAGAGTAGATTTTCTCTCATTTATGCATAGGCCAGTAGATTTCAGAAAGAGGTCCAAGATCCTCTTGAGTGTCCTACAGTCCTCGAGGCTGCCATTGCTGAAGAGTATTATATCATCCACGAAGAGGAGGTGAGTGACCCAGAAATTTGGAGCAACTTCGATTCCTTTCAGAGATCCTTGTCTTTTTGCTTCTTGAATCAAACTACTGATACCATTTGCTGCCAGTAAAAACAAGAGGGGAGAGAGCGAACAACCACGGTGCAGGCCATGTTCAGGGCTAAAGAAACTCGAGGCTGCTCTGTTAATCAGGACATCTATGGAAGAAGATGAAACACAGCTCATAATCCATCTTACAAATTCGAATCTGAAGCCCAGATGAGTTAACAAAAGTATGAGATATAGCTAGCTAATTCTGTCGTAAGCCTTCGATAAATCTATTTTCACAACGACTCCTTTTTTCTTTCCAGCTTTAAGACTATGGAGCGTTTCTTGGGCAACTCCCATAGATTCATGGATTTGCCTGCCATCTAAAAAGCCAAACTTCTCCTGAGAAAAATTTTTAGAAAGGAAAGGTTTTAGCCTGAAATCAATGATTTTAGCAATAATTTTGTAAACACATGTACACAAAGAAATAGGCCTGAAATCGTCAAAAGAACCAGGAAGATTAGATTTGGGAATGAGTGCTAGAAATGTAGCATTAAAGGGCTGATAGATAGAACCTGAATGTCTGGATTCTTCCACTACATCCACTAACTCATCTCCAATAAATTCAAAGAAATGCTGGAAGAATTCAACTGTCCAGCCATCCGGGCCAGGGATTTTGTCCTTTTGCATAGATTTAAGGATGTTTCAACCTCCTCTTTAGAAATAGGTACCATGAGAGAGTCATTGTATTCCTCCTCTATAAATCTTGGGAAAATTTGGGCAACCCTTATAACTTCTACAATTGAGGCTTCGTCTCGAGCTTTAAAGAGGTGTTTAAAATAATTAACCCCCTCAGTGGCCAGCTCTTCGAAGGAAAGCGCTAATTCACCATTTGCTTTCTTCATTTCCCATATTGTGTTTGAGTTTTTTCTCCCTTTGGCATAATTCTGAAAAAACTTGGAATTTTCATCCCCTGCCTGTAACCAGATCACTCTGCTTTTAAGACACCAGCTATGCTCCCTGAGCTGAAGAATTCTCCTTCTTTCCATCTCCAACTCATGAATTCTCATTCGAGACTCGCCTGTACCATAGCCAAAACTATCTGGATCTTCAAGGAGGGCGAGTTCTGAGTTAAAAGCTTGCATTGATTCTTCTTCCTTCAGCTTCTTTTGGAGAGCCCAGAGTTTGGAGGCGGCCTTCATCCTTTATAAATTTTCCATAAAAAGCTGACTTCGATTCTCATTTTCATTGACAACAGCTTTCCTCCAAGTATTATGAAAAAAACTAGTGTATGATGCATCCAAAAGCCAAGAGGAGTTAAATTTAAAAGGAATACCTGGCTTGGTTAGATCTCCCTTCACTTCCATGAAAACCGGTAAGTGATCTGAGAGACCACCATCTCCAACCCAATGCCTAAACGCCTGTAATTTCTCAGCCAGCAGATCACTTATCAAAAAATGATCTAGTTTCTTCCCGATCCAGTCATCTCCTATTGTGTGGTTCCTCCAAGTGGGACGCAACTTTGAAGGGGCAACATCCACGAGAGGTGACGAGACCAATTTCTGATGGAAGAATGCAGAGAGGGGATCAACTCTGGCGTTGGCCCCCAAGATTCAGTTAGGCCCAGAGAAAAATTTAAGTCTCCACCAATAATAAGATTTGGATGCGCCAAAAAAGACTTAGCGAAGAAAGAGTTCCAGAACTTCTCCCGCTCCGAAATAGGACCATAGATATTAAGAAAAAGAAAGGGAATGCAGAGTTCGTTGAAGAAAAGTTCCACCGCCAAAACTTTTTCTGATCCCCAGCAGGAGATTTCACACGCCACCTTCACATTAAACCCCCAGAACCACACCTCCCGAATGTCCATTTGCATCCATTGCATGAAAACTCCAACCCGGCAGAAGCTTATGAAGACAGCCTATAATTTTATCTCCTTTCCCAAGATTTTCTTGAAGAAAAAGAATATCAGGTTTGTTGGACCTGACCAGATCCTTGAGAGCTAGTTTTTTGGGGATACTAGCAAGACCCCTGCAATTATAGGATAAAATGATCATCTAAAAATATCAGGGGGTGATTGCTTTTCTCTAAGCACCCCTAGTAGGGACATCTGCTTCCCTCCAGCAATATCAATAATAGCCTTCAAATTTGCCTTTGACAAATCTGATTTCATCCCTCTTAACTTCCTCGGACCTATGGACACCTCATCCATTGCCAAACTGCCTACTACCAGTCCTTTCCCTTTCCTGGTGGCTAAGGGTCTTAGGTTGTAATGAGGTTCAAGGCCTCCATCTCTAGCAAGAGTAAAAACATGAGTAGGAGAAGATTGAACCGTCATTATAACACTATCTGATGGGGCTAGTCCCATCTTCAAGTCTGGCATATCGTTTGAGAGTTGACATAACAGACCTACCTCACCACTACTAGAAACCTGCAGAACGCTTGAAAAGTGAGGGGAGGAGGATTGAGGGTGGAGAGGACAATCCTGATTCGATTCATCCATTACAGGGACTGCTAAGAAGCCGAATGTAGAGAGCTGAGCTGATACAAAAGCACTAGCTATCACCACAGGCTGAACATTTCCAATTCCCCCCATGTGCTCCGGACCCAGCACCTGAACGCTTGCCAAAACTTCGGCCTCCTTGAACTGAACCTCTTCCTTCTGAGAGGTTATCTTCTTTTTTTCCTTTTCCTCTAGCTTACTCCCACTTTTCCTCTGCCTTCGATGTCGATGATGGCCAAGAGGGCATTCCCGAGCCAGATGTCCATAAAATTGACATCGATGACATCTAAAAGGAAGGTTTTCGTAGTCCAGGGTCTGGATAAACTCTAGACCGCGATACTTCAGAAGCATAGCATCCGCCAGACCTTCTTTGAGGTTTAAACTTACCATAAGGCGGGCAGCGCTCCAATCGTGAGTGTGTAAATAAGATTTATCTGAGTCAAGAAACTTACCCAGTGTGTTTCCGATTGAGGAGAAGGCCGAGTCAGTCCAGAATGTAATAGGAAGACCCATTAGTTTGACCCAGACTGGAAACTCCTCTATTTTTTCTTTTTGGGCATCGAAAAGAGGCGACCATTTCCTGAATAAGATAGGTCTCTTCCCTAGGCTCCAGTGCTTTGCCAACACCGATTCGACATGCTCCGTTTACCCAAACCGAATACAGAACCAACCTCTTTCAAGCATCTTAATCTCTTCTAGTTGACCCGGAGCTTCTTTCCATTCAGCCAGAGCCCAGTGCTTAATGAAGGCCACCGAGAACTTCCTTCCACGGACTCTGCCAACTAGAAGGGTTTACGACGCTTCCAGCGCCCGGTCTATGTGGATATCCACTCCAAAAACACAGCTAGGTCGCTCCACCTTTTTCCTAAAGATTTTGGACTTCTTCCTCTTTCCACCCACTTCCTCCATCTTGTCTTCTCTCTCTACTACCTCAAACGACTCAGAACACCTTTCAGGCTGAGGATAGGTTCCTTCATTTAGCTCCTCAGCCATCCTAGAACCCCCACCTGCCGATGCTGGAAAGCGACTTTGGTTTTGTCCCTCTTTTCCTGATTCATTCAACTCCCTTCCCGCCTCTTCTATAGTCGAGGGCCTAGCAGAGCTTGAAGATAATCCTTTCCGCATTATATTTTTCTGAGTTCTCCGTTCAATGGCATCTTTTTCCTTTACTCCTGCTTCCACTGCCTTTTCCAAGCTTATTGGCTTCCCTAACTGCTTCGGAAAGAAATATTGCAGGTTCTCCTCGGACTCTTCAAGTCCCCAACAGGCGAGGAGGTCTTCGGGCGTCGGTTCAATTTCTAGCGACTCCTTTTCAAAATGCCACTCCCGCGCTTCACCTAGTCCAGACTCCATTCATGCCAAAAATAAAGCAAAATTCTAAAGACACCAACGACTTCGGGCCCACAACATCCAGCTCCCAAAGCTCAGCCATGGCCGCCAAGGTAAACCGTGCGGAAACCTCTTCAAAAAAACCCTGTGCTTCCATCTTCCTTCGTCCAGTTGTAAGACCTCCTTCGGCTCCTACTTTCGAAACCTATTCCTAGTTTGATTCTCAATTACATAAACTCTTATATTTAAAATAAATTTAATTTTTCAACTAAAATTAAAAGTAAAATATTTTCAAACTAATATAGTTTTTTAATATATATATATATATATATAGATAATTAATTAAAAAAAAATCATACAATTTACATCCAGATAAAAATAACTCATATATACAGTAAATCCCTGTTTCGTTAAAATTAAAAAACCATATCTTATAAGATGAAAAAATAATACAAAACATACAAATAACTCATATATGCCCTACATTCTTTAGCCGTTTTTTCAAAAACATAAAACTAACTTATATTGGTAATAATTCATTATTCTTATTAATTGGATATATAATAAAATCAGTCAATTACGCTTAAGAATGTTTTATTATTCAAAACGTCATGCTTCTTATTTTAAGATTTTAAAAATTATATACGTTATGCATATGAGTTGTCTCTTAAGAGCAATAATTTTAAATTCCATTAGTTTATAACGAAAAGATGATATATAATGTAAGCTTATATTTATTTATTTAGATATAAAAAATAGTTATAAATTAAATAAAATACATTATTAAAAAATATTAATATAATATAAATAAAAATTATTAAAAAAATGTTTTTAATATGATATATAATTATGATAATCATATAAATTAAATTAAATTAAATGATCTGTAAATACCAACATCAATTTATAAGAAGCCTAAGTCTCGATGCAGATTGGAGACTTCATAATTTTGGGATACTTAAAATAACGAGTCTAACGTTCTTTAGCCTTTAGCATGAACAAAATATTCTTTTGACCATAAGGATAGTCTTTAGCATTTCATATAGATAATTATAGTTGTAATTCCAGAAATATTGGGATTGGATTCTTAATGGGAACTACAGGAATTTGGTGTAAACAGTTAAGTGCGACCCAAAATTTTATCAGGTATTTAAATCCTATTGGGTAAAACACATGATCAATCAGTGCTATGTAGTGGTTCTATCGCATGAAATAGATAGCGCGTCCCTACAAACGCATCGGCGTTATACATAAGGGATGATCGATGATCTAGTTCCTACACAAGAATTAGATGTCTAGTGGTTCAGTTTAACTTATTGAATCATAAAAGCCTAGATCTCAGGTGGACAAACATTAAATTCTATGAGCACAATATACCGTTGAAATAAGGAATTAAGCTCAGCGTGTAATTCACATTATCGAATAATAAAAGCCATGCTCTGAGCTGGAAAAGGATTAAACTCAATGAGCACATCACCTCCTTGAAATAAGGAATAAACTATTTTGGTGACAAATATTGATATGAAAACGAGGAAAAGGGCAGGGTGGGTTATTGAGAAATGACTTTAAAAAATAATAACATGGTGAGATTTAATTTAATAATATATTACATGAAAATTCACAGTTATCAATTCTATTTTTTTAGCTTTCTCGTCTCTTTTGAACAAATACATTTTACCTAAGATTATTCTTAATGCAAACATCGTTAATTTTCAATTAAATATTACTAGTGATAGCAACGGAAAAATTTAATCAAAATAACATTGAACATCAACACATTTAAAGATTAATTTTTATATGGCAATATATTTAACGTTTACTGTTTAGTATTTTTTAATCTACTTAGGTTTTTCAATGAAATAGATAAAGTGTTAATACTTTACTAGTATTTCATAATAAATTTTATGAAGTCATTAGTTATCATTAGTAAAATTAAATCTAATAAATTCCTTATTATTGTTTGCTAAGGATTTTTGGTTTTTAAATGAACATATAAGATTTTGTCGCCGCAATTTAATGAACAAGATAGAAAGAAATGCCACTGCTCCTCAGAAGCACAGAGATGGAGTCTGTGTCGACCGTGTTGGACGTAAAAGCCTGAGAGGAAAATGACAGATATGCAGGGAAATACGGGGTGTCAACATTGGAAAGGGCTGCTTGATCCCATGGAAATAATCAGGTATGGAGAATTCATGTAGGAATGTTATGATGGTTTCGACTTGGATCCATTCTCCAAGTATTCCCAGGGAGCTTTTCCAAGGCGTTGTGATGTCGGATTACTTCTAAGATGGCAGTAAGTATCTCTATCCCACTTCAAATATCAATCTCCTTGGGGTTTTCCAGAAGCCTAAACTGCAGAAGAAGCCCCCAGAAAGCGTTTGTTCAGTAGCACTTGGAGGGATAGTATAATTGCCTGCACTTCACTAAAATGTTGCCTGAACTTATTATGCAACACGAATTGTACATGAAAATGGACATACAACCAAACAAACCGATAATATTTATATTATTTTTAGAAGTTGTTTTGAGAAATTGCGCATCTTTTCCATCGCAGCCTCCTCTATTTTTGTATACAAATATATCACTTAAATCATATTTATATCCATGGGATATTCTTTTAATGCAATTAGAACCTAACATAATTTCATATTGAAATCGATTTATTTCATCGATCATTCATATTTATAACCAGTTTTGTTAATATCTCTCAATTTAGATAAACTAAATTAAAATAAAAAAACCTATGAAGATTTAGCAATGTGGAAACTTATATAAGTGCATGCAAAATGAGGAAACTCTAACTAAAAGGGAAAAATGTGAAATGGAAAGACTAGATTAGGAAAAAAAGGAAGGTTATAATTAATTATTATGGAAAGTCAAGTTATGCAGTTCTTAAATTTTAAAGATTTTGATAACATATTATTAATAATTTTCCTTTATTAATATATTTCATTTCATGATTTTTCTTTAAATACAAATTTCAGTTTTTTGTCATAAAATTTAAATTGCCCAAAATAAAAAGATTTCATAGACAATGTACTTGTGAAGTTGATTATTCACTTTTTGAATTTAAAGATAATAAATTAGAAAATCTTTTACTCTTACTTAAATAAATAATTTTATAATCAATTTGTAGTCTCTTTTAATTAATGGTTCTAGAACAATTTATACAATTTGTAATTTTTAAATATTTTGGTAACAAATTGTTAATTATTTTCTCTTTATTAACATACCTTGTTGTATGACACAGTTTGTGAATTCTAAAAATTTTAATAGCAAATAATTAATTAATTTATCTTTACATAAATAACTATTTCTTTAACCTCTGTGTGAATTTGATTCTTCCCTCTCTGAGTCTAAAGATAATAAAAAAAAATCTACTACTTTTTAAGCCAATGATACTTTAAAAAAAATTACTTAATATATTATTCGTTTTATTTACTATATTGTTATATTTATAATTTTGATTCTTATTTCTATGGATGAAATATTAAAAAAAACAAAAATTAATTAATATATTAATATATTCCTTTTATTTATTATGTGGTTACATTTATAATTTCTGATTCTTATTTCCATGGATGAAATATGTTTATGCATGAATTAGTTTTCCTAAATTAAATTTCTACATGTTCAAAAATACCTAATAACTATATTAAATAAAAAATTCAACATGATTTATAATATTTGCACCCTAATTTTTACTCTCTTACAAATTGAATTAGATTGATGTACTCTACACTTCATGATATCAAAGGTCATAAGCACAATAAAATTCCCTTCTTACACTCTAATTTTTACTCTCCTACACTTCATCATATTGAAGTTCATAACCACAATAAAATTTCCTTCTTACATGCTGATTTTTACTCTCCTACAAATTGAAGTATATTGATGCACTCTACACTCCATGAGGTTCTTGTACAAATATGCAATCTGATTTTTACTTTCCTACAAATCAAAACACATTAATGCACTCTACATTCCATGAGGTTCCTCTACAAATATTTGTAGGGTTCCATACATGGTGTAAGTTTCCAAAAAAAAGCCATAAAAGTTATTCAAACTCTCCTAGTTGTCATTAAAAATTCCAAGGGAAACTTAAAACCTACAAGAAAAAAATTTCTAAACCCTAAGAACCAAAATGCAAAGTAGTGGTTGTAGACTTACCCAATGGAAAGAATATAATGGATTACATGAATTATCCCAAGGAAGCATAAAAGCTCAAACAAAAGAAAGATAAACCCTAAAAGCAAAAGTGATGTTTAACCCTAAGAACCAAAATGCAAAGTAGTGGTTGTAGACAATAGAGTGAATTACACACATTTGCAATATACATTTCTAGTAGTTTAGAGTATCCCAGAATAAGTAAATCCTTTGTACATTTTATTTAAAATGGAATATGTGCATATAGGTTAATTATATTAATACCAAAAAAATATGTTCATATAGGATAATTATATTAGAAACCACAAAACCATTACAAATTATGAACAAAACTATCCAAGAAAGAAATACTCTGAATAATTTCAAGTGCAAAGAGTAACCATACAATGTAATGTCAAGAAATAAGGTTCAAGTGGAAAGAGTAATCACACAATGTAATGTCAAGAAATAAGTAGAACAAATAACACAGAGACTGTTACTGTTTGCATAATGCAACAATGCAAAGACAATGGGGCATCTTCATAATGCAACAGTGCACTATAATAAAAGACATGGAATAAATATTTCAAACCATTAGTATTATAAGTTATATAATAAAAACTTGAAATAAATATTTTAAACCATTCCTATTATGCATATATATTTTAACAATAGCGACTAACTTGTAATTGGTTCAGACTCATTTTCTTTAATGATAAAAAGATAGATTAACAACCCAAAAATCATAAAAACCTAATCAAATTTTGATGATTTTAAAAAAATAAGATTAATCAATTTTTGATGTTTTCTTTAAATAAAAATAAAAAGCAATTATATCAAAAGAAAATACTCAATAATAATAATCTTTATTACAAATTGAAGACAAAATTCAATAATGTTTAATATTCTTAATATTAATGTTATAATACTAATGTTTATTAATAATGTAATAGCACATAATGCTATGAAGTTAATAAAATGTTGACATAATCCTTAATAGAAGTCTGCAATGAGGTCATAAAGCAAGTTTGTTGTAAAAATGAAACTTTCAACGAAAATACCAATCATATATGAATTGTTTATGATTATAATTTAGCAGACATATGACGCAGTGATTGACCTTTGGACAAAAAAAAAATCAAAACAATATTTACTGTTATTATCTAGTGGTTGACCTTTAATAAAGATATGGAATTTGATAGAATAATCATACTCTCGATTAATTTATTCTTTCACAAATAAAAGAGGTAGTAAAAGTCTGAATAATTACGCAGTCATTTTTCCTAATTTTTCAAGAGGTGGTACAAGTAAATAATTAGGCAGTGATTTTTCCTAATTCTTCAAGAAGCTATATTCTTTCTCCACCTACCAATAACCCCTTCATCTCTCTCTCTCTCTCTCTCTTTCCCTACCATTAACCACTACATCTCTCAACATCCCCCGTACCATTGATCCTATATATCTCTTGTGTTCTCTCTCCCTACCATTTACCTCGTCTCTCTCTCACACGATCTCTACCTAATATTCACCCCGTCCCTATCTCTAACTACTAATCAACCCCCCCACTCTATCTCTCTCTTTGCCTCCTCTCCTCCTCTCCATCCCTCTACCTCCCTCCCCATTATCTCTTCCACTTTCTCTCTCCCCCTCTCTCTCCCTCCTTCCCCACACACATCTCTCTCTCTCTCTCTCTCTCTCTCTCTCTCTCTCTCTCTCTCTCTCTCTCTCTCTCTCTATCTCTATCTCTATCTCTCTCCTATCCTCCCATCCTCCCTCCCTCACTCACTCCCTATATCTCTGCCCCTTGTAACTCTCCATTACATTTCTACCTCTCCCCCCCTCTCTATATATGTTTATCTCCCTCACTCCCTCTCTCTCCACCTTCTCCCTCCCTCACTCTTTCTCCCTCTTTCACATGCTCCATCTACTGCTCACTCCCTACATCTCTCTCCCTACCTCTAACCCCCCCCCCCCCCCCCGTCTCTCCCTCGACCACTCACCTCCCATTCCCTCAATCCATACCTTCCTTTATACCTCTCTTACTCTCTTTGCCAACTCTCTCCCCCCTTTATTCTCTCCTTCCCTCCCTCTCTATCTCCTTGTCTATATTTTTTTCTTCTGCCATCTCTACTTCACTCACTTTCTCTTCTTGTCTATATTTATCATTTTCTCCCTATTTCTCTCAACCCCTACCACTCTCCATCTCCTCTTCTCTATCTATATATCACCTCCCTCCTCTCTCTCTCTCTCTTTTCTACCTCCCTCCAACTCCTCGTCTTCCCATATAAGATTCTCTCCATCATACTCCCGACATTCCTATCCACCTCCCCACTCTCTATTACACTCTCTCATCTGTCTCTCTTTCTCCCTCCCTCTATTCTCATCTTTTTCCATATACCATCATCCCCATTCACTATTTCTCTCTCTTTATCTGTCTCTTTCCCCCTCCCTCCCTCCTTCACTCAGTCTTTCTCTTCCCCCTCTATCTATATGCCTCTCTCCCTTCTTCTTTACCTCCCTCCCTATTTACTCCTCTCCCTCACTCTCTCTCTTTATCACATTCCCCCTCTACCCCTAACTCCATACCTCCCACCTTACTCCCTCAACCTCCTACCACTCACCTCCCCTGCACTCCATTCCTTGCTTCCTCCCTGCCAACTCCCTTCAGTTTTCTTATCTCTCTCTCTCTATCTCTTTGTCTACGTCCCTTTCTTTATCCCTCTCTACCTAATTTGATCTCTCTTCTTATATATCTCTATCACTCACACCCTCTTTCTCTCTCCCATACCACTCTCACTCACTTTCTCTTTGCCTACCACTCACCTCCCTGCTCTCTCCCCACTGCCTCCCTCCCTCCGACTCCCCCTCTCCCTAATCCTCTCTCTCTCTCTCTCTCCCTCTCTCTCTCCATCCCTCCCTATCTACCTCCCTCACCCACACTCCCTCTCTCCCTCCCTCACTCTTTCTAATCATCTCTACACCCTCTCACCCTCCATCCCTTTTGGTCCACCCTCCCTCCCTCCCTCCCTTCCACTCTCTATTCCTCTCTCTGTCCATTTACCCTCCCTCACTCTCTCTCCCCTCCACCTCCCTCCTTCCCATTCTGATTCTCTCTCTCTCTCTCTCTCTCTCTCTCTCTCTCTCTCTCCACCTCACCTACTCTCCACATCTCTCTATCTCCCACCCTTCCTCCCTCTCGCTCAATCTCTCCCCCTCTCTCACTCTCTCTCCCTCTTCCCCTATCCAAATATCTCCTCTCTCTCTCTGTCTCTCTTAACCATCTTCCTCCTCTCTCTTCAACTACCCTCTCCCCTCCCCTCTCTCTCTCCTACACCCTTCTCACTCCCATTATCACCATCTCTTACTCTCCCTTTCTCACTCTCTTTCCCTCTCTCCACCCCCCCTTCCTCTCTTTCTCCCTATCTCTCCTCCCCCACTCACTCTCTTTCTATCTCTCTCTCACCTCACCCTACCCTGCCCTCTCTCCCTCTTTTACTCTTCTTTCCTTTCTCTCTCTCTATCTTTTCACATCTCCACTCTCTCACTCTCCCTCTCAAGTTGAACCACCCCCAGTCACTCCCAGTCTACCCCTCTCCCTTCCTCTCTCTCTCTCTCTCTCCATCACTTTCCTTCTCCCCCTCTATCTCTCACCCTCAACCCCACCTCCCTACCACCAACTACCCCTCTTCTCATCCCTCGCACTCTCTCTCTTTCTCTCTCTCTCTCTCTCACATAGCATCTCCACCTCCCACTCCCCCCCTCCCTCATACCATCTCCCCCTCCCACTCCCCCTCTCCCTCTTTCACTCTCTCACACACTATCTCTCTCTCTCCAACTCTCTCAACCACTCTCTTCCTCCCTATAATGTTTTTCCTCTCTCTCCTTTTGTTTAATACCCCACCTCTCTATCTCTCCCATGTAACTCCCTCCTATTGAATTCCATTCTCACCATCTCTCAATATTTATGCATTTATCTCTCTCCCTCTATCTCATTGTAACACCCCTCCCTTGTGCACTACATTATTGTAAACCTAAGCTAAGTTAAATCTAGGTGTGATATCCTCCCTTGTGTATCAAATTTTGTAAACATAAGCTAAGAAAAGCTATGTTTGATACCCTCCTTAGTGGGTTAAAATATTCTACACCTAAGAAGAGAAAATCTAGGTGATATATAATATGAAAAGCAGATGTATTATTAAATAAATTAATAAAATGAACCACTTGGAGGGTGGAGCACCAAGAGAGAGGAGATGCTTTCCAAATCCCATGAGGAATGGGATAGAGATGAATCTTTCATGATAATCTTCTAGATGTGATTCTAGGTAAGTTTGGATGGATTTGATATCCATTAGATGGATGGGAGATAAAGATCCATCAGACATAAAATCTTTGCGAGAGATAAAAGAAATCTTTTATGTGGAAAAGCATCATGGGAGATAAAGACAAGCTTTTTTAGATAAGACCTAGGAAAATGGAAAAATTCCATAAAGTTGTACACTGCTAAAGGTAACTAAATCATGAGAGAAGGTATTAAATACCTAGTGCATCAATCAATTGAGGACAGTTCATCCTTGGCAAGATCTTTGGCTTGGGGCAAATAAAAGGTGATTCATGGTTGGGCAGTGGTGCTCCTCCCTCCAAATGAGATTTGTTTGGTGTCACTTGCATGGAATGGTTGTATGTTGACTCTTACTCTCACTCTCAATTATAGTTTCCAGTTTGTTTATGAGAATATTTTCATAAGTTTTTGTTATTGTTCTAGTTTTTCTATGAGATGATTTCCCAAGTTTCCTCACCATGAGAAGGTCGCGTGAATTACATAGATTTATGTATTAATAGACTTAATGGTGTTTTCCTCTACTCTGGTGAGATTCACTTGCATGGTATGGGTTATATATTAATCCTTACTTATTATGAAGTTAAAATGCTGATGGTTGATTCTTATCTCTATATTTATGGTTAACCCATGTAGCTGAGTTGTATAGATGATGTATTACATATGTATTATGTATGTGACATTTAAGGTGTATAAGAAATGGTCGTTTCATGGTGATTAGTTGTTGATACTAGTGTCACTACATTGGATTTCTCGTGATCGACTTGCATGTGGCTTTCTAGTGTGAAGTTACTAGTAGAAGTACATTAAATGAATTAACAGTTTTAATACCCATGTAGGTTAGCATATTGCACATAATTAGATTACATTTTCTAAGGGGTTACTATGAATGTGATGTCAGTATTATATATATGACCTCTTTTACATCTAAGAGAAGAGTTAATAGCGAAAGAAATATGGAATAGGCTGAGATTATGTATGAATATGTGAGATGATTGTGGATTATGTGGATTCTCTACCTGGTCGTATTACATCTACCACAGAGATGTGGGATACTCATAATTATCTAAAGTAATATCATCTTATGCATACTCACAAATTGAGTAATATGTATCCTATTTTATGACTGATGGGTTACGTATCTATATTGCATGTATAACTAGTTTTCATGGGGTTTATTAAAAGCATTTACTCAAGTGTTATAAACCCCAAACCCTAAACTCTAAACCCAAAACCCTAAACCCTAAACCCTAAAACCTAAATCCTAAGCATTTTATAACATTTTAAAAATAGATTTGTAACTTTTATTTAAGTGTTTATTAAAAGTGTTTAATAAAGTGTTATAAACCCTAAAACTTAAACCCTAAACCCTAAGTAAAAACCCAAAACCCTAAACATTTTATAATAGTTTAAAAAGTGTTTTGGAAATTTTATTGAAGTCTTTATTAAAAGCATTTACTAGGGTCTTGTAAACCCTAAACCATAAATCCGAAAGGCCAAACCTTAAACACTAAACCCTAAGCATTTTATATAATTTTAAAAAGAATTTTGTAACTTTTATTTAAGCCTTGATTAAAACCATTTACTAAAGTCTTATAAACCATAAACCATAAATGTTAAACCACACTAAACCCTAAACCCTAAACCCTAAACTCTAAACCCCAAATGTGAAACCCTAAACCCTAAAGCTTAAATCCTAAACTCTAAGCATTTTATAACATTTTAATTGTTTATTAAATTCATTTACTGAGCCCTCATAAACCCTAAACCTTAAACCCTAAACCCTAAACCCTAAGCATTTTATAACATTTTAAACAGAGTTCTTTAACTTTTATTTAAGTGTTTATTAAAATAATTTACTAAATCCTTATAAACCCTAAATCCTAAAACATGAACCCTAAACCCTAAACCCCAAACCCCAAACCCCAAACCCTAAATGTTGATCATTTTATGACATTTTAAAAAGCGTTTTGTAACTTTCATTTAAGTGTTTCTTAAAGTCATTTTCTAAAGTGTTTTAAACCCTAAAAATTAAACCCAAAACCCTAAACCCTAAGTATTTTATAACATTTTGAAAAGTTCTTTGTAAATTTTTTTTAACTTTTTATTAAAATAACTTACTAAATTGTTATAATTCCTAAAACATAAACCCTGAACCATAAACCCCAAAACCTAAACCCTATGCCCTAAACCTTAATCATTTTATAAAATTTTAAAAATTGTTTTGTAGCTTTTATTTAAGCGTTTATTAGAATAATTTACTAAAGTGTTATAAAACCTAAACCCTAAGCGACAAACACTACAGCTGAAACCCTAAAACCTAAACCCTATGTATTTTACAACATTTTAAAAAGTGTTTTGTAATTTTTATTTAAGTTTTTATTAAAAGCATTTACTAAAGTGTTATAAGCCTTAAACCATAAAACCTAAACCCCCAAACCCTAAACCTAAACCTAATCATTTTATAACATTTAAAAAGAATTTTAAACATTTATTTAAGTGTTATAAATCCTAAACCCTAAAGGCTATTTTTTTAATATTTTAAAAATAATTTTTAGTCTTATAAATCCTAAACCATAAACCCTAAAAACCCCTAAACCCTAAAAAAACCCTAAACCCGCAAAACTCCAAAAAAAACTAAACCCTAAAAACCATTTTTTAACTTTTTAATAAGTGTTTATTAAAAGAATTTATTAAAGAATTATAAACTATAAACCCTAAACCCTAAACCCTAATACCCACACCCCCAACCTAAACCCTAAACCCTAAACCATAAGCACTTTATAACATTTTACACCCTAAAACCTAAGTATTTTACAACATTTTAACAAGCGTTTGTAACTTTTTTTTTAAGTTTTTATTTAAAGAATTTACTAAACTATTATAAAACCTAAACCCTAAGTGTTTTATTTCAATTTAGCAAGAGTTTTGTAACATTTTAAAACCCTAAACCCTAAACATTTTATAACATTTTAATAAGCGTTTTGTGACTTTTTTTTAAGTGTTTATTAAAATCATTTACTAAAGTTTTATAAACCGTAAACCCTAAAAACTACACCCTAATAATTTTATAAAATTTTAACAAGAGTTTTGTAACTTTTCTTAAAGTGTTTATTAAAAGAATTTAGTAAAGTGTCCCTCAAACCTAAACCCTGAGCATTTTATAGCTTTTTAGCAAGTGTTTTGTAACTTATTCTAAGTGTTTATTAAAAGGATTTACTAAAGTTTTATAAACCCTAAGACCTAAACACTATACCGTAGGCATTTTATAACATTTTAAACCCTAAACCCTGAGCATTTTATAACATTTTAAAAAGTGGTTTGTAACCTTTTTTAGGTTTCTATTAAAAGAATTTATTGAAGTGTTATAAGATCTAAACCCTAAACCCTAAACACTAGGCATTTTATAACATTTTAAAAGTGTTTTTTTAACTATTTTTAAGTGTTTATAAAAATAATTTACTAAAGACTTGTGAACCCTAAACCCTAAACCTTAAGCATTTTTTAACATTTTAGACCCTAAACCTAAACCCTAAGCATTCAGTGACATTTTAACAAGATTTTTGTAACTCTTTTTGAAGTGTTTATTAAATCATTTACTAAAATGTTATAAACCCTAAATCTTAAACCGTGAGCATTTTATAACATTTTAAACCCAAAACCCAAAACCCTAAAGCCTAAACTCTAAGCCCTAAGTATTTTATAACATTTTAACAAGTGTTTTCTTACTTTTGCTTAAGTGTTTATTAAAAGAATTTACTAAAGTGTTATAAACCCTAAAGCCTAAAGCCTAAACCCCAAACCCTAAACCCTAAAACCTAAGAATTTTATGATCTATTAAAGATTATTTTTTAACTTTTATTTAAGTCTTTATTAAAATAATTTACTAAGGTGTTATAAAACCTAAACCCTAAACCATAAAACCTAATCATTTAATAACATTTTAAAAGGTGTTTTGTAACCTTTTTTAAGTGTTTATAAAAATCTCTTAATAAATTTTAATAAACCCTAAACCATAAACATGTCGTAAACCCTAAACCCTAAATTGTAGGCATTTTATAATATTTTAAAAATCATTTTGTAACTTTTATTTAAGTTTTTATTAAAATAATTTACTTAATTGTTATAAACCTTAAACCGTACACCCTAAAACCTAAACCACAAAACCTAAACCCTAAACCCTAAACCCAAGCCCTAAGCCCTAAACCATAAACCCTAAGAATTTTATAATAGTTAAAGAAGAATTTTGTAACTTTTATTTAAGTGCTCGTTAAAAGAATTTACCAAAGTGTTACAAAACCTAAATCATGAAGAAAAACCCTAAACAATAAACACAAAAACATAAACCCTAAAACCCAAAACCTAAACCCTAAACCCTAAACCCCAAACCCCAAACCCTAAACCCTAAACCCTAAATCGTAAACCGTAAACCCTAACTATTTTATAACATTTAAAAAAAATTGTAACTTTTATTTAAGTGTTTATTAAAATAATTTAACAAAATGTTGTAGAGGCTAAACAGTAAACCCTAAACCTAAACCCAAAACCCAAAACCTTAAACCCTAAACCCTAAATCCCAAACCCTAAACCCTAAACCCTAATCATTTTAGAACATTTTAAAATGTATTTTGAAACTTTTATTTAAGTGTTTATTAAAAGAATTTACTAAATTTTTATAAACCCCGAACCCTAACCTATAAACACCAAACCATAAAACTTAATTCATAAACCCTAAACCCTAAACCTTAAACCATAAACCCCAAATTGTGAACATTAAACCCTAAACCCTAAGCATTTTATAACAGTTTAAAAAGCATTTTGTAATTTTTATTTAAGTATTTATTAAAATATTTTAGTAAAGTGTTATAAACCCTCAACCCTGAACTGTAAACCTCAAATCCTAAAACCTAAACCCTAAACTTTAAACCCTAAACCCTAAAACCTAAACACTAAACCCTAATTCTCGAGTCATTTTGTTTTTTTTTCCATTAAATTATTATTATTTTTAATGAGTTTGGTTTTATTTAACCCCCAATATTTTCCATTTGTTTTGGTTTTTCCAATCAACTATTATTATTATTATTATTTGAATACCAAATGTTGTATGGAAAAATCTAAGATTAAATTTTTAGTTTTTATAATCATATCTCTCTCTATATTTTCTTCATTATAAAACTCCACTCAACCATATTCAATTTTGTTATGATCAAATATATATTTTGGGTGCAAGGTAATGTTAATTTATTATTGTATTTATGTTGGTTATTTTTTTTGTGAATCACTTTGCTTTTAAGTATGGAAACGTATATTTACTTCACCCACATTGATTTAAATATTGCACACTTATTACTTTATCAAAAATACTCATATTACAATATATTATTTATAAAAATTGTTAAAATGTATATCTTTAGTTTTAGTTTTTTACATTGCACTTTAAATAGCATAATGGGGTGTAATTATTTTATTAATATTGCAAAATGGATTTCAAGTTTATAACATCTATAAAATTGTATAATATGACCATATATGTTTGTTAAAGGAACTAGTTTCACTTAACGCTAAGTAATGTTAAGTGAAGTCAAGTTTATAAATAATATTTAAGATTTAATTTTTAGGCTTAGGATTATGCGAGGGATGGAGGAAAGGAGGGAGGGAGTGATGGTGACATAGAGAGGGATTTTGGGAGACTTAAACATATATTAAGTGGTGGGGGGGTAGGGGGGGGTGGGGGGTGTGGAGGGGGAGTTAAGGGGGAGAGAGAATAAGAAAGAGGATGAGAAATGACAAGAGAGGCAAGGACGGGAGAGAGAGAGAGGAATAAAGGGAAATAGGGAAGGAGTAGGGAGAGAGAGGAATAAAGGGAAAGAGGGAAGGAGTATGCAGAGGTAAAAGGGGAGAGATAGAAGGAGAGAGATGGAGAGTGAGTGAGGAGGAGGGGGAAAGAGAGGGAGAAGAGAGAGGGAAATAAATAGTGAAAGTGGGATATGGGGGAAAGAGGGGTAGTGAGAGAGAGAGAGAGAGAAAGGGAGAGAGGGAGGTAGAGAGATAGAGGGAGAGAGGGAGGGAGAGAGAGTGAATTAGAGAGGAGGAGGAGAGGGAATGAGATAGGGAGTGAGCAAGAGATAATGGGAAAATGAGAGATGGGGAGAGAGGGGAAGAGATTTGCAAAGGGATAGTGAGGAGGATATAATTTCAGAGAGAGTATGTGAAAGAGACCTTCTGAGAGTGAGAAAGATAAATATTGGGAGAAAATGAGAGAGGAAGATAGCAAAAGCGAGGGAGAGAAAGAGAGAGGGGGGATGGAAATAGAGAGGAGACACCGGGGAAGGCAGGAGGAAGTAGAAAGGGAGTGAGCAAGAGATAGAGAAAGATAGAGAGGGGGAAAGAGAGAGCAGGGGAGAATGAGAGGGTGATATATTGATAGAGAGAGAGATACAGAAGGATACAGTGTCAGAGAGAGTGTCCAAAGAGACATAGTAAGAGTCAAAGAGAATGACTAAGGAATAGGGTGAGAGAAAGATAGCAGGAGTTATAAGAAGTTAGAGAGAGAAAGAGAGAGGAAAAAAGGGGTGGAATGTGTGAGGTATAAGCAGAGATCTTTCATGTTCACAGATGCACAACTACTATTAGTTCACTAATGAGGAACCTCGGGGACCTAGCTTACATCATGACAGGATATCTTTCATCTCCACGGATGCACAATTACTATCAGTTCACTAATGGGGGACCTTAGTGACCTAGCTTACATCATGATAGGCTACACGTGTGGTTCATTAGAGTGAGAAATCATAGTGTATTCATATTCTAGGAAGCCCGTACAATTGCATAGAATTTGAGTAAACTTGTTGCTTCATTATAACTTCAATATAATACGAAGTCCGCAAAATTGCAAATAAATTCAATAGGAACCCTTAACAAGTATAATATTAAGTGGGATTTACAAGAAACAAAAAACTAGTAAGTCTGTGAAGTTGTGCATAAATTGAGTGGAAAATAGTTATTTCTATATAATATTGAGTAGCATTCACAAGAGATAGGAACAAATAATTTGTATTCATATTTTCTAGCTGCAACTGTATAGTGCCAAGAACTATATTAATTTTCTTTTCTCACTTATAATGTCTATGATTCAATTCAATCAGAAATTGAAACAACTATAAGTTATACGATCCAAAGTATAACACAGATTAGTTAAATTGTAACACGTGAAAGCTTGTAGAAACATTTAAAATTAAATTTTTCTCTTTCAAATTTGATGAGATATCCAATGTAGTAAATTAAGAGAAAATGAGAGGTATGTTGTTGGACAACAAACAAGCATATTGACTAGATCATGAACTAGGATCATGTAAGACATGATTAATGTAAGAATGTTTACTTTTTTCTGGTGGAAAAAAATAAAAAATAAAAAGTTTCACATAGTTTCAAGAATTATGGTTGCATTTTTTTAGTACTAGAGAATTTAAAATGATGTTGTTTATTAATTAGGTGAACAAAGTATTACTATAATATCACCTCTATAATTATAATATCTGTCATGATATATTCAAATAAGCTATCATTATATGAAACACATTTATTAATGTAGTTATGTTAGTTAACTAATATAAGTTAAAATTTGTAAGTATTGATAAGAGTAAACCATTAATATTATTACTCATAGTAAAAATTAATGGTAGTTATCATCATGATAAAATTGAGATAGCCAAAAAAATTATAGTGTAATTAAATTATGTTAGGAAAATTATTCAAAATTTAAATTATTAGAATATATTAAAAAATATTTCTTTATAATAAAATAAATTTCTAATATAGTATTACAATATATTGAAAAGAAATAAATATGTATTACAACAAATTACAATGTAGTTGCTAGAAATTGAAGGTAGATGTTGAATCATATTGAATAATTTCTTAAATTCAAAAATTTTAATGTAGCCATAATTTTAATATGGTCAATAATAGAAATAAAAAATTATAGATTATTGTAAAAATAATAGAATCAGTTCCATGTATTGATCCACCCTTTATTGTACAAGTATAAATGAGTAGTTGTTAGTGTTGACAACTAGCAAAACCACATTATTAAATGTCGTTGATATACACAGTAAGCTACAACTTAATATATACTATATTATAGACTTATAATAATATTATAAACTCACAAAAGATTAGAAAATGCAACCTATTATTCGTATTATAAACCCAAGGGGTTGTAAAGCACAACCAAATTAAAAAATGTGGTTAATACACACTGGTAAGCTATACCAATCACATACATAAACATATTAATAAATGTAGTTGAAATAACCCAATAGGAATTAACTGTATAGATTTAACAACCTGTTGTGGCCAGCAACACCCCCCCCCCCCTTGTTCATTTAAGTGTTGTCCAAAATACTAAATGAATGGGGACCCTTAATTAAATTTTAGGAAAAAAGCAAGAGTTTCCTTTCTTCAAAATAAGGTTACCATCCTAAGCCTAGAAAGGTCTTTTGAATATTTTTTAACCTAAGTCTATGATAAGGGAAATGTCTTCAAAGCCACGTTGCAAAAAAGATAGGAAATGCCTCCATTTCTCTATAAAATCGGTCTGTGCAAGGCTCTCGTGTTAAGAATAATATCGCATCGCAATAAAGTAATATCCATAAGGAAAAAACTTCAAGATTTACCGATCTGCGATAACACCGATTGCAAGATCGCATATCGCAGAAATGAGCTGACAAGATTCGGCAAACATTAAGCTTCTGTGACCTGCGATGTTGCGATCGCTGCGATATTATATTCGCGCGATCTGTGATGGTGCCATTTGCGATGGCGCGATCTACGATGTTATGTAAGCAAATCATAAATCACTTCATCACGAATCCTTCGGGCACGCCATTCAAAGAAAAGCCACTTACCATAATCTGACTCAAGATCATGCGCTTTTAATGATAGTAAATGAATTAGTTGTCAGCTATTAAATGAAATAAAGACGCGTGCTTTTGTAAAGAATTACTTCACGTAAGGTGGCATATTTGATATATCTATCACATTTAAAACTCTCCCATCACCTTTCTTGATCAGTCATTTCCATTTCACTCGTGAGCTGCAGGAACGAAGAGCTAGAGACGATTCAAAGCCAAACGCATGAAGAAATGGGAAAGAAAAATAAAGCTCAAGGCTCTGAGGCAAAGGAGAAGATGAAGGAGATGGCGCCTTTGTATACAGACACAGCCTGTAACAGAGACGCACGGATATCAACATGGGAAAGCATGTACAGACTGCTTGAAGAAGAGAATCCCAGAATAATGAAGGTTGCTGTTGTTGCAGGCACACAATGCTCTTCCGAGGCGTCCTTAGAGGAGCTAGCATGTTCATTTCTTCACCGGATAGCAGCAAGGCCCAAAATTCTACCATATACGGATATGATCAAGTGGATACTTGACAATGCAGAGATGAACAACAGAAAATTCAAGGTTCAAGGACACAGGCTCATCGGATCATTCGCTGCGCAAGATTTAAAACTTATGTATCATCTTCCTGAACCGCAGGCGACTTACAATGCACAATTCGTTAAGAAATTTGTGGCGGAGAACCCAAACCTTGCAGAGACCACCAAAGATTGGTCCAGAAAAGAGGAGCTGCTCAAAAAAGACAAAAATGTTATGTACAACACTCGTTCCCTCACCTTTCCGTATTGTTTTGCTGCGGCCATGCTTTGTAGATTATTTGGGATGCCGGATATCAATAAGTTTTCGTCTGAATGGCTACCATTAATAGATGCTGCCACAAATGCCGATATTATGGATTGGGCCAAGATCTTTTCTGATAATCTATACATGGCTATTAGCAATTACCGGTCTAAAAGATCCTTGTGTCAAAGGATCTATCCTCCTTTTTATCTGTCCGCATATGTTATGGATTCTATTTGTTATGTGTCTAAGTTTCCCACTATGGGTTGAAAATGGACTACTCAGGACCCATTACCTATCCATGTTTATCATAAGATGTTATGGGATTCCCAGTTCGTCCCACACTTCTACCAGATTTGTCACGGGCTTATCTTACCCTTGTATAGAATGATGTATGATGAAGACCCCCCAAGGTGCTCACCCGAGGCACAGATAGATATCATCCCCATCGCAAGATGGTTCGGGGAAGAATGGTTCACCTATATTAGGGTGTTTGGAAGCACTGTACCTCCTCATGTCCTACCTCTGTATATCAAACCTGTTCAGAAGGCGGCCTGACCAAAGACCTAAAAGACAAAAAGAAGGCCATATGGCCTCAGTTTCCTGTGCAACAAGCAGCGGAGACAGCGGCCGCACAAGCAAGCATTCTTATAGACTGTGTAAATGAAAATTTACATAAGGCCAATTTAATCGAAGAGACCACACTGGGGTACCTACAAAATAAGCTACAACTGGAAGCAGAATGGAAGCAGAAGGCACAGGAAAAGGGAAAAGCGATCCAAGCATTAAACAGGTTAAATTGGGAGTGTTACTGGTCATACCTGGTCAAGCCGCATAGTCAATGGATGACTGTGAAATGCATCATAAACGCAGCCGAAAAAGTAGTGGCAGCTCTCATAGATTCTGTTTTCGCAGCCCATCTCAGCGCAGAAGTCAGCCAGCCGACTCTCCTCAAGCCCATGATGAACACTTGCAGCTTTAAAGACCAAATTCAGAATTAGCCTTATTTTAGAATGTTGTTTTTTCTTTTAAATTAGATTAGAAAAAGGACGGTCATTTGAAAACCGCATCCTAAATTTTGTAAAAACACTATTATTAGAATTAGGAAGTAGTATTTTAACCCTTCTCATGCATTTGGAGAAGGGTCCAGAAACTTGTCAAAAACTTGTCCTCGGAACATGCACTTCTACACCCTCAGAGGAGGTTTTGATGAATGGATGGATCGAGATTTATTAATGTTTGCATTTGATGTCTGCTACTGATGTTGCACTTTTGTACTCTTAGTAGATGTTAGAACAAGTATAGATAAATCGTTTTTGCTTGAAGCTTATGGGTAGGATTAGTCATAAATGGTACTTTTATCTCTTGGCCATTTCTGCTTATATTCTTAAAGTGATATACAATTTCCAATTGTTTATATGTTATTTCATGAATGTGTGAGTTACCATTTGGCACTTTTGTATGGTGGAGTCATTTATTTGTGTTTGATATATGAATAACTTATTATGCGATATGTTGTTCACAACTGTTTTGCCTAACTTTTTCTACAAAGTGGTTTATCTTAATTGATTTCTATTCTTATGATAGTTGAATGATCTTTATTACCAGTTATTGTTTGAAATATCTTTAGATCGCATAATAGAAGAAATACACACCGGGTTAGCGTAGATTAGATGTGTTGTTTCTCATTAGGTTACAATAGCATAGAGTTAGTTTATAAGTTTGAATTAAATTAGCTTTAAGTACTCTTAGATCAGCATCATCCAACTCTACACACACACACACACCCTTAGATTGGGAAACTGGTCCCATTATCCCCAGTCGGACCCGCTATACCAAATGGATAAGGAGCTGCCAACCAAGGTCCAAACCGGGTGGGTATCCCCCTTGTTGTCAACCCGATTTTCGGGGATTCAACACAACCATATTAATATTGATAATGATAGATACATATAAATAAAAGTAATATTATAAAAATAATAATTATATTATATTATATTATATTATATTATATTATATTATTAAAAATAATTGTTATTATTATTATTTATTTTTTAAACCCTATCATTATTATAAATCTAAGGTATTAATATTATTAACTCTTTGGATTATGAATCCTAATGACTAATATTATATATCCTAGGGGTTTCTAAGACGAAACGATTATAAACACTAGTGATTATATCATTAATGGAGGGATCAATAGTATAAAACAAATCCATTGATACTATAAACCCAATGGATCAACTAAGCCAAAAGATGAACAATATATACCCAAGGGATTATTCATAATAATTTATTTATATATTATATATAAATTTAATATATAAATAAATATATTCAATCGCTACAATAATAAAATGTAAAACTAAACATAATAAACATCATACATTAATAATTTTGCTATCATATACTTCTAGACTGTGTTATTTATAATAAAAAAATTGATGCACATTAATAGTAGCATATAAGTATAACAAAGAATTTATTGGATAATTATTATTTTTTACTTAACTCAATAGTTGCCTATACCAACATCAATATTTGGTTTTAATTATTTATTGGAAATAATATTTATTGGTTTTAAAACCAAATATCGATATTGGTATAGACAACTATCGAGTTAAGTAAATAATAATAATAATTATCCAATAAATTCTTTGTTATATTTGTTATAAATAACAAGGTCTAGAAGCATATGATAGCAAAATTATTAACTTACGATGTTTTATTCTTTTCAAATGTATATATGTGTAAGTGTTTATTATGTTTAGTTTTACATTTTATTATTGTAGTCATTAAATATATTTATTTATATATATAATATTTATATATTAAATTTATA
Organism: Pinus tabuliformis; assembly: GCA_031772625.1. Lineage (NCBI taxonomy): Eukaryota > Viridiplantae > Streptophyta > Pinopsida > Pinales > Pinaceae > Pinus > Pinus tabuliformis. The sequence goes on along the minus strand of CM062816.1, from coordinate 1,545,148,525 downwards.
TATAATATATAAATAAATTATTATAAATGATCCCTTGGGTATATATTGTTCATTTTTTGGGTTTATTGATCCATTGGGTTTATAGTATCAATCCATTTGTTTTATTTTATTGATCCCTTTATTAGCAATATAATCGTTTATAATCATTTGGTTTTAAAAATCCATAGGATTTATAATATTAGTCATTAGGATTCATAATCCAAAGAGTTAATAATATTAATACTTTGGATTTATAATAATGATAGGGTTTAAAAAGTAATAATAATAATAACAATTATTTTTAAAAATAAATAATAATAATAGCAATTATTTTTAATGATATAATAAAATATAATGATTATTTTTATAATATTACTTTTATTTATATCTATTTATCATTATCAATATTAATATGGATGTTAAATCTATACAGTTAATGCTTATTTGGTTATTTCAACTTCATTTACTAATATGTTTTTGTATGTGATTGGTATAGCTTACTAGTGTGTGATAACCACATTTATTAATTTGGTTGTGCTTTACAACCCCTTGGTTTTATAATATGAATAATATGTTGCATTTTCTAATGTTTTGTGAGCTTATAATATTATTATAAGTTTATAATATATTATATATTAATTTGTAGATTATTCTGTATATCAACTACATTTAATAATGTGGTTTTTCTAGTTGTCAACACTAACAACTACTCATTTATAATTGTACAATAAAGCGTGGATCAATACATGGAAACGATTCTATTATTTTTACAATAATCTATAATTTATTATTTCTATTATTGACCGTATTAAAATTATGGCTACATTAAAAAATTTTAATTTAAAAAATTATTTAATATGATTTAACATCTACCTTCAGTTTCTTCAACTACATTGTAATTTGTTGTAATACATATTTATTTCATTTTAACATATTGTAATACTATATTAGAAATTCAATTTATTATAGAGAAATATTTTTTAATATATACTAATAATTTAAATTTAAAATTATTTTCCTAACATAATTTAATTACACTATAATTTTTTTTTGGCTATCTCAATTTTATCATGATGATAATTACCATTAATTCTTACTATAAGTAATAATATTAATGGTTTACACTTATCAATACTTACAAATTTTAACTTATATTAGTTAACTAACATAACTACATTAATAAATGTGTTTCATATAATGTTAACTTATTTGAATGTATCATGACACATATTATAATTATTAGAGGTGATATTATAGTAATACTTCATTCACCTAATTGATAAACAACATTTTAAATTCTCTAGTACTAAAAAAATGCAAACATAATTCTTGAAACTATATGAAACTTTTTATTTTTTATTTGTTTACATGAAAAAAAAACTAAACATTCTTACATTAGTCATAAAATGTCTTACATGATTTAGTTCATGATCTAGTCAATATGCTTGTCTGTTGTCCAACAACATACCTCTCATTTTCTCTTAATTAACTATATTGGATATCTCATCAAATTTGAAAGAGAAAAATTTAATTTTAAATGTTTGTACAAGCTTTCACATGTTACAATTTAACTAATCTAGGTTATATTTTGGATCGCATAACTTCTAGTTGCTTCAATTTCAATCGAATTGAATCACACACATTATAAGTGAGAAAAACAAATTAATATAGTTCTTGACCCTATACAGTTGCATAGAGAATATGAATACAAATTACTTGTTCCTATGTCTTCTGAATACTTCTCAATATTAAATTGAAATAACTATTTTCCACTCAATTTATGCACAACTTCGCAGGCTTACAAATTTTTGCTTCTTACGAATCCCAGTTAATATTATACTAGTGAATAGGTTTACTGAAATTCTATGTGGGCCTCCTAGAATATGAAATTGAATACAATGTGATTTTTTTTTACTCTAATGAATCACACGTGTAGCCTATCATGATGTAACCTAAGTCCGTGAGGTCATCCTGTCACGATGTAAGCTAAGTCTCTGAGGTTCCTCATTAGTGAAGTGCTAGTAATTGTGCATCCATGGAGATTGCTAGTAGTTGTGCATCCATGGAGATGAAAGATCTCCGGTTAGACCTCACGCATTCCAAGTTCACTCCAGCCAAAATTCTTAAATAAAATATGGTATTTACGAATTATAAAAAATTCCACCTTACATTCAAATTGAAATTGAACCACATTCCAAAAGCATAAGACCAGAAAAGGCGTGTGCCAAGATTATTTCATAAAATAAGTACTATTTACCATTTACCGAATATGAAAGAAATTCAAACACATTCCAAATTTGAGTGAACATTCCAAATTTGCACTGAATGTGAAGAGAATTTCTTGAAAAGAATCTCAATGTTTTACCCAACTGCTTTGCACGAGAATTTCAAAAAAAACATCTCATGAATTTTCGTTATATACGTTGATCCGCTCTCTTGAAAAGAATCTCGATGTTTTACCCAACTGCTTTGCACGAGAATTTCAAGAAAAAAATCTCAGGATTTTTCCTTACATACGTTCATCCGCCCCTTTAAGGATCACATCTTTTTTGAAATACACGAGGGATGGCCTAGAAATAGATGAAGTTGTTATTGAAGGTAAAGAAATAGAGACCGTCAATTATATTGAATGCGTGAACAACAAAAGCAGAAGACCACAAAGGGCCTGTGCCAAGGATTACGTTACCGACTATCAAAGATTCTGTCTTAAATTCAAATTCAATTTCAAGGCTGAACATTCCATTTTTGCGCCGACGTGGATAGATGACATGGTTTGCAATTTTTCCCCGACGTGGATAGATGACATGGTTTGCAATTTTTCCCCGACGTGGATAAATGACTTCTTGAAAAGAATGTCAATAGAATTTCAAGAAACGCATTCAGGGTTTTCAATTTAGACGTTGATCTGCTCCTTCAACCGATCACGTCTTTTTTGAAATACACGAGGGATGGCCTGGGCCGCTCCTTTAACGGATCACAGCTTTTTTTGAAATACAGGAGCGATGGCCTGGGATGCGCTCCTTCAACATTGTCTTTTGCATTGATTGCTTCTTTCTTTTTGTCCTTCTCTTTTGTCAGAACGGATGTTATTTAAATCTCAAGTCGATTAAGAATATCAGCGATGTCACAAATGACTGGACATCCCTGGAGATATACAGGGTAGAGCGGTAACAGTGATATTGGTTACAACCACGATTGAAAGGTATGTTTCTTCTATTTATTTTATATTCATAATTATATTCATGACTTATTCTCCGGATATATTAGACCAGAATTTTCAATTTTCATGTCTTTGTTTCTGTGACCATTCTTTTTGTTTCTATGACCATTCTTCTTTCACTACGTGCGTGGCCCAATGTTTTAAATTCCTGCTTCACTACCTGCGTGGCCCAATGTTTTCAAATATTTATGCTGTGTTGTTATTGCTCCCTATCTCATTAATTTTCTATGTACTTGTCCTTTAATCTTAATTGTTATTAAGCAATCCCATTAATCCCTCTTAATTTTTTGGTTTTTTTTTCCATCTTCTAGATTTGTTCTTGGTCCCTAATAGCATTAATGGCTTATTAATAATCTAATGTTATTATGGATTTTTTTTCTTGGTCTTGATAAGTAATTCCATTAATCTTATTGCAATATTGTTAGTCATAAAGCCTAGCTCGCTCCTTCTCCCACAATATTTGAGTCTTCTTTGTCAAATCTAGTGTTCGAGTGTTCTTTGTGGATATCTTTGTAGTGGGAAATTTAAAAAATCATTCTATCTGCAATCCTGAGCATTTTGGCATATTTCTAGTCTAATCTTCGGGAAACAGAGGGCGGGGATCAAAGTAGCATTTTGGCATATTTCCAGTCTAATCCTCGGCATTTCTCTCAACTGCTTTCCTGAGTGAAAACATCGGGAAAACTAAATTAAAACCAATATAAAACGTTAAAGATGCAACGGAATATAAATAGGATTTTAAAACTATATCTATTTATTACCTCGCACATGTAAGTTAAGTTGCATGTATATAGAACTAATGCAAGTGATGATTAACCCGTTTCAATTTATGAATTTACTAGATAATGATTGCTCTCTTTTATTTTATTTGGTAGCAATCTATCACAGGATCATTATTCTATTTTAATGATTGATTTAAAAAAATATATATTTTTAAAATATGTTTATTATATCCATATCATAGAGTGGAAGGTGCATTAAATTCTTGTATGCATAAGAAGTTTAGTTTTGTTTAGTGAAATTATTAATTCAGTGTGTTATATATATATATATATATATATATATATATAATAAAAGTTTATTATTTTAAATTTTAAAATTTATTATTGAAATATCTATATCTATATCTATATATATAAGAATGAAATTTGTTATTTAAAGTAAGTTGTGATTTTAGATTTATTAAATATTAGCATTCATGTAATTTTAATTTTCTGTTTATTAAAAATATTTTCTTAAATTTTACAATTAATGAAATATTTGTATTTTTAAGAATTTGATCAATTTAGATGTTTGGGAAAGTAGAAGTTGAAATGAATTTCCTGGACTCCTCCACATATCTTGACTATCTTCTTCAAGTGGTTACGAAATATTTGCTTCTCACTATCATCATCCACTGCTTTCTTAAAAAGATCCAATGCCTCTTGTTCCATAAGATTTTCAATAGCCTAGGTTTTACTTCACTTATATTTTTAGGGAAGATTTCCAGGAGGGTAAAGTGAATATTTAACTTATTCAATATTAAATTATTTATTTTCTCCAAATTGGATGATATAAAATAATTTATTTATGAGTAGAATTGTTTTATTTTTATAAGATATGCTAAATGTATGTCTTTGTCTATTTAAATGTGAAAAGAGGCTTAAAAAAACATTTTTTGTTGCTTATTTGATATGATGGTTTTGTTTTTGTTAATTAGATAATATGTGTAGATATTTTTTGCAAGCATAATTTGTATAAAATTATGTATGTATTTGTTTTATTATTTCTTAGATGATATAATGATTGTGTTTCTTAAATAATATGATGATTATTCATTCCCAATTCATAAGATATTTTTGTTTGCTACATGGTGTGGATTATATATGTTAAATGAGTGGGAGAGAGAGAGGGGGAGGGAGCGAGAGAGGGAGTGGGGGTGTGGTACGAGGGGGACAGAGAGAGAGAGAGACAGAGGGAGAGGTGGTGTGGTAGTAGAGGGAGAAAGTGAGAGGGGGAGGGGCAACGAAGGAGGAGAGGGGGAAATAGGGAGAGGGAGAGAGGAAAGGAGGGAGGGTCAAAGGTGGAGGGATGGGGAGAAAGAGCAATAGAGAGATGGGTAGGGACGGGGAGATAGAAGGGGTGGGAGGGAAGAGAGGCAGGGAGAGAGAGAGAGGAGGAGAGAGAGATGGGGGAGATAGGAGGAGAGGGATAGGAGGAGAGAGAGATGGGGGACAGAGGACGATAGGGTCAGGGAGAGGGGAAGGTATATAGAGAGAGAGAGATAAAGGGAGAGAGAGAGGGGGAGATAGGGAGATAGTGGGAGAGATAGAGAGAGGGAGAGGCAGAGGGAGGGAGGTAGAGAGAGAAGGGTTGGTAGGGGGAGTGATGGGATCGGGAGAGGAGTGGGTGATGGAGGTCAAAGGAGGATAGGGTGAGGGAGAGCGGGAGGTAGTGATAAGTGGGGGGGGGAGATAGCGAGGGGAACAGAGAGGGGAGGGGGAGATGGAGATAGGAGGGAGGAAGAGACAAAGGAGCAGGGATGGGGAGAGAGAGGGAGAGAGAGATGGTGGGGGAGGAGGAGAGAGAAGGGGTGGTAGGGAAGGGAGGTAGGGAGAGAGGGAGAGGAGGAGAGAGAGATGGGGGAGAGCAGAGGATAGGGTCAGTGACAGGTGAATTGAGAGAGAGAACGGGGACGAGGGAAGGGGCAGAGAGAGAGAGATGGAGGGGGGGAGATAGGTAGATAGTGGGAGAGATAGATAGAGAGGGAGAGGGAGAGAGGGAGGGAGGGAGGCGGAGAGAGAAGGGGTGGTAGGAGGAGTTATGGGAGGGGGAGAGAAGTGGTGGGAGAGAAGGAGTGAAGGTAGTTTACTCTACCTTCACCTAACCTGGCTTACCCTTGACTAGCATAACCTAGCCTTTCCTACTATAACTTACTATTTCCTATCCTAGCATAGCCTAAGCTACTCTAGCTTGGGCTAGAATAGTCTAGGACAATATTTGCTATTATATCTATCATAGCCTACCCTACTCTAGCCTACTCGATCCTAACCTTTTCTACCCTAACCTTGCCTACTCTAGACTAGTCTAGGCTTACCTACTATAGCCCAGCCAACCCAGCATAACTTATACTGATCTAGCCTTGTCTACTCTAGCCTAACTTATTATATCCTAGCCTCCTCTAACCTAGCATACTCTTACCTCACCTAGCCTATCCTTATTTACACTATCCTAGCCTACTCTTGTCTAACCTAACCTACTCTTCCATATCCTAGTCTAGCGTAGCCTACTCTACCCTATACTAGCCTACTCCACCCTATGCTAGCCTACTCCATGGTATATTAATTACTATCAACTCTCATACTCTAGCGTAGCCTAATCTGGCCTAGCTTACTCTATTGTAAACTGACCTACTCTTACCTGACCTAACCTAACCTTCTTTACACTATCCTAGCCTACTCTTGCCTAACCTAACCTACTCTACCCTTTCTTTCTATAGCTTAATGTTGCCTAGCCTACCATAGCCTAGCCTAAGTGACTCTAGCTTACCCTAGCCTAGCTTAGTATAGTATGGCCTCTTGTAGACCATCCTAGCCTAGCCTACTCTAGCCTATCCTACCCTACCCTACTCTAGCCTATCATAACATAGCCTTCTCTACCCTAGCCTGGCCCACTCTAGATTATCATAGGCTTACCTACTATAGCCTAGCCAATTCAAAGTAGCCTAGACTAATCTAGCCTTGTCTACTCTAGCCTAGCCTACTATATCCTAGCCTAATCTAGCATAGCCTCCTCTACCCTAACCTACTCTTACCTAACCTAGACTAAACTTCTTTACATTATCCTAGCATACTCTTTCCTAACCTAACCTACTCTTGCGTAGCCTACTTTTCTGCGACCTACTCTAGCCTAGCCTACTCTACCCTATGGTAGCCTACTCTACCCTATACTAACATATTATATCCTAGCCTACTCCATCCTAGCCTACTCTACCCTATACTAATGTATTATATCCTAGCCTACTCCATCCTAGTCTACTCTAGCCTAGCCTACTCTACCCTATACTAGCTTACTCTTACTTGACCTAGTATGACCTTCTTTACATTATCCTAGCCTACTCTTACTTTACCTAATGTACTCTACCCTTTCTTTCTATAGTTAAACATTTCCTAGCATAGCTTAGCCTGAGCTATTCTAGCTTAGCCTAGGCTAGCTTAGCCTAGGATACTATGGTCTGCTGTAGACTATCCTAGCCTAGCCTAGTATAGCCTAGCCTAGCGTAACTTTCTCTACCCTAGCCTAGCCTACTCTAGTCTAGCCTAGGCTTACCTACTATAGCCTAGCAAACCCAGCATAGCATAAACTAATCTAGCCTTGTCTACTTTAGTGTACCTTACTGTATACTAGCCTACTCTACCCTATACTAGCCTAGCCTATTCTACCCTATACTACCCTAGTCTTATGTGACCTAGCCTAGCCTTTGTTACATAATCCTAGCCTACACTTGCCTAACATATTCTACTCTTTCCTAGCCTTACCCAATCTAACCTTGCGTAGCCTTTCCCAATCTAGCCTTTCCTAGCCTAGCCTCACATAGTCTACTCTAGGATAGCTTAAAATAGACTAGCCTAGCCTACTCTAGCATAGCCTAGCCTAGCCTAATCTACCCTGGCATAACATGGACTAGCCTGACCTAGACTAGCCTTTTGGACTAACAAAACATAGACTAGCCTTTCTTACTCTATCGTCAACTACCTTAGAGCAATCTACTATATCATAGCTTACCCTAACATTCTCTAGCCCGCCTTAGGATAGCCTAGCCTGTCATAGCCTAGACTATGCTACTCTAGTATAGCTTTGCCTAACTTAGCCTAACCTATCCTATGCTAGCCTAGACTAATCTAGCATAACCAAGCCTACTCTAGCCTACCATAACCTAACCTAACCTAACTTAACATAACCTAGCCTAGCCTAAACTAACCTAGCCCAACCTAACCTACTCTACCTTAGTCTACTCTAGCATAGCCTACTATGTTGTAGCGTACTCTAGCCTAGCCTAGCCTACTCTTGCTTAACCTAGCATACTATTGCTTAGCCTAGCCCACTCTATTGTATCCTACCCTATCGTACTCTAGCCTAGCTTAGCCTAGCCTAGGTTCCCTATCATACTTTAGCCGAGGTTATCCTACTCTAGACTAGTGTATCCTAGCATTGCCAACCCTTGCGTAGCCTAGACTACTATATTGTAGCAAAGCACAACCTTATGTAGGCTTGTCTATTCTAGCATAGCTTAGGCCATTCTACTCTAGCCTTCTCTACTCCAGCATGGCCTAGCCTACTCTAGACTATCTTATCCTACTATAGCCTAAGCTATCCTAGCCTAGTCTTCACATTCCTAACCTAGTGTAACCTACTATAGTCTAGCTTTGCCCTCAGTAGCCAAGCCTATCCTGGCCTTCTCTAGCCAAGCCTAGCATACTCTATCCTAACCTACTCTAGCCTAACCTAGTCTACTCTATTGTAGCCTAGCCTAGTGTAGCCTAATCTAGCCTACTCTAGCAATGCCTAGCATACTCTAGCCTAACCTAGGATGGGCTAGTCTACTCTACCCTAGCCTAGCCTAAGCTAGTTTAGGCCAGCCTAACCTAGCCTAACCTATTCTATCCTAGCATACTCTACTCTAGCCTAGGCTAGCCTAGCCTACTCTACTCTAGCCTACTCTAGCCTAGCCTACTCTACTCTTGCCTAGCCTATTGGCCTACTCTAGTCTAGCCTACTCTAGCCTAGACCTTTGCCTAGCCTAGCCTAGCGTAGTCTACTCTACTCTAGCCTAGCCTAGCCTAGTCTACTCTACTCTAGTCTAGTCTAGTTTTCCATATTGTAGCCTACCCTAGAACTTAGCCTAGCCTACTGTAGCCTAGATCTTAGCCTAGCCTAGCCTAACCTACTATACTTTACTCCAGCCTAATATAGCCTAGCCTACTATATCCTAGCCTTGCCTACCCTAGCCTACTCTAGCCTAGCGTAGCATACTGTAGCGTACTATAGCCTAGCCTACTGTAGCCTAGCCTAGCCTAGCCTAGTCTACTCTACTCTAGCCTACTCTAGCCTAGCCTATCCTAGCCTAACCTAACCTAGCCTACTATACTCTAGTCTAGCCTACTATAGCCTAGCCTATTGTAGCCTAACCTAGCCTAGCCTAGCCTAGACTACTCTACTCTAGCCTAGCCTAGCCTCACCTTGCCTAGCCTAGCCTCGCCTAGCCTAGCCTACTCTACCCTAGCCTAGACTAGCCTCGCCTAGCCTAGCCTACTCTACTCTCCTCTACTCTACTCTACTCTACTCTACTCCAGCCTAGCCTAGCTTAGCCTACTCTACTCTACTCTAGCCTAGCCTACTATACTCTACTCTAGCCTATCCTACTCCACTCTACTCTACTCTACTCTAGTCTACTCTACTCTAGCCTAGCCTAGCCTAGCCTACTCTACTCTACTCTACTCTAGCCTAATCTACTCTACTCTACTCTACTCTAGCCTAGGCTATTGTACTCTACTCTACTCTACACTCTACTCTAGCTACTCTACTCCACTCTACTCTATTCTACTCTAGCCTACTCTAGCCTAGCCTAGATCTTAGGCTAGACTAGCCTAGCCTACTCTACTCTACTCTACTCTACTCTATTCTAGCCTACTCTAGCCTAGCCTACTCTACTCTACTCTATTCTAGCCTACTCTAGCCTAGCCTACTCTACTCTATCCTATCCTAGCCTAACCTATTTTACTCTACTCTACTATAGCCCAGCCTAGCCTAGCCTACTCTACTCTAGTCTACTCTAGGCTACTCTAATATACTCTACTCTAGGCTACTCTAATATACTCTACTCTACTCTAGCCTACCCTACTCTACTCTACTCTAGCCTAGCCTACTCTACTCTACTCTACTCTACTCTATCCTACCCTACTCTACTCTACTTTAATCTAGCCTACTCTAACCTAGCATATCTAATCTTACCCTAGCCTAGCCTAGCCTACTCTACTCTAATCTACTCTACTCTACTCAAGCCTAGCCTAGCCTAGCCTACTCTATTCTAGCCTAGCCTAGCCTACTCTAGCTCAACCTAGCCTACTCCAGCCTATCTGATCTTAGCCTAGCCTAGCCTAGCCTAACCTACTACTCTACTCTACTCTAGCCGAGCCTGACCTACTCTACTCTACTCTAGCCGAGCCATGCCTACTCTACTCTACTCTACTCTAGGCTAGCCTACTTTACTCTACGCTAGCCTAGCCTAACCTAGCCTACTCTACTCTACTCTACTCTACTCTAGCCTAGCCTAGCTTAGATCTTAGGCTAGCCTAGCCTAGCCTAGATCTTTTCCTAGCCTATGCTAGCCTAGCCTACTCTACTCTATCCTAGCCTAACCTAGCCTAGCCTACTCTACTCTACTCTTTCCTAGCCTAGCGCACTCTACTCTACTATAGCCTAGCCTAGCCTAGCCTACTCTACTCTACTCTACTCTAGCATACTCTAGCCAGCCTAGCCTAGCCTACTCTACTCTACTCACTCTAGCCTACTCTAGTCTAGTCTAGTCTAGCCTAACCTACTCTATTCTAGCCTAACATAGCCTAGCCTACTCTAGCCTAACCTAACCTACTCTAGCCTATCTGATCTTAGCCTAGCCTAGCCTAGCCTACTACTCTACTCTACTCTACTATACGCTACTCTATTCTAGCCTAGCATACTCTACTCTACTCTACCCTACCCTACCATACCCTAACATAGCACTCTAAAATATAAAAGTATAATTGTATGAAGTAAAAACATAGTTCAAAATCATTTGGAAATAACTAGTTATCTAAATTAAGTAGCTAGAGAAATTAAGCTTTTATTACATATAAACGAAAAAGCATAAAATATAAAAAGAATTTAGATCCTCAACACCACTTCAATAATTTTATAAAATGCCCTTCCCTACCCTAGCACTCTAAAATATAAAAGTATAATTGTATGAAGTAAAAACATAGTTCAAAATCATTTGGAAATAACTGGTTATCTAAATTAAGTAGTTAGAGAAATTAAAATTTTATTACATATAAATGAAATACATAAAATACAAATAGAATTTAGAGCCTCAACACAGCTTCAATAATTTTATAAAATTCCCTTCCCTACTCTAGCACTCTAAAATATATAAGTATAATTGTATAAAGTAAAAACATAGTTCAAAATCATTTGGAAATAAATAGTTATTTCAATTAAGCAGTTAGAGAAATTAAATTCTTATTACATATAAATAAAAAGCCTAAAATATAAATAGAATTTAGAGCCTCAACACTGCTTCAATAAATTTATAAAATTCCCTTTTATGTTTAATTCTTCAATGTTAAATTTAAAATAAAAATATTTTTTAAATTTAAAATTTTTTATTGAGAAATATTTTTTCTATTCTCAAAATATTTTGAAATTAGATAATAAAAAATAAAGTAAATTCTTTCACTCCAAATTTATAAGAACACAATCATGTAAATAAAATATCAAAGCACAAACCCAAAATCATAAGTTTAGGATTAAAATACCATTAAATATTTAGGTTTCCTCTATAAACTTACACACACAAGCTATTACAGTGAAAGCGTGCCACCTACTTTACATTTCAATTCTCACTGAGGAACATCAACATATTATGTACATTAAAAAAAATTTCTTTACATGTACGTATCACACTCCAAATTGGTAAATATGTAGTTCTGATATCTTCGGATCAACCTATCACTAGTAAAACTAACACAAAAATAAAAGCTCGTAGAACCTATTAACATAAAATACATTTCATAAAACTAACATAAAATAGGCTTCATTACTAGCAATAAACGCATAAAATAAGTAGGCATTATTAAAATTAAATTGTCGGAGTATTCTTCTCAAAGAAAATTTTGAATGAAGTGATCATCATTTAACCTAACATTGCTTCTGCAATGAAGGGAAACTCTAGCAGCCTGAAAAGACCACAACAAACAATAGATGACTATTTTTGGTTAGTTTTTACTTTATTTTTTGAACGTTGATTACATTTGAAAAGTCCAGGATTTCAACCAGTCGGCCCCATCGAGTACCTCAGGTTCTTTTCTCTACGTTCGCAAGATCGCGAGTTCGAATCCTGCACAGAGCTCTGAGGTCAAATTCGCAGCTAGTGTGCGGGAAGAGTTCTACGAGGAGTCTGTCTATGAACTATGCGGTGAAGTTATGAAGGACAAGCTCTACAGATCAGATCAGATGGGCACCCAGAGGCACTGAGCTAATGGCCAATATGCGCGTCTTGTTGGGGCCATGAGGCATTTGTTGTATCTTCACAAAGACGTTGCAATGCTTTGTGCACAGAATGGGAGCGACGCGATGTGCACAAAAACGTGGAGGGAAGCAATATGTTGATGGATGCGGAGCTCAATGGCCGACGCGGGGATTTCAGCCTCGCTCTCCTATACGAGCACAGGAAAAATCCTCAAACAGACAAGCTCGTCAACGCTTCAAGGTGCCTTACTTCTAAGCTCAGCGCACCAGAAAGGAAACCACGAACTCCGATGTGTACAACTATGTTACTCTGCTTCTGGAAGCAGGCCCGTTGAGCCCAATCCGTGTTCAGAAGAGCGTGATTTTGTAGAAATGGGTTTGGGGATTTGAAGCTGACCGGATCATTTTGGAGACTGTGGATCAGAGCCTTCGTGGTGAATATGTGGTCAAAGAGATGGAGATTGTGTTCAAGTTGGGGACATATGGCCAAGGGCACTCTCTAAAAGAGTGATTTATTTGACATTACGGAATTCTCTAACAAAAAAGAATGTTAAACTAATTAAACCAATTGTTCACGAGATAAAATAATCCTCACCAGAGCACAGTTGCAGTTGCAAAGCAATAATTCTAAGCTGTAGCCGTGTTTGAAACCAGGATTGCAAGAAACACAAAGGTTGGAAAGATCCAGCATACCGTCCTCAAAATGGAATCATCATCCCAAAATAATGGGTCCTCCAACAGCGCATCTAAACAACAATTGAACAATCATCCTCCAAATATAATTGGTGATCCAATAGAGTGTCTTCAAAATATAATCGAACGATGTGTTTGGAATACTCGTGAAGGGATCAAATATTTAGCTGTTGGCCGGAATCATCGTGAAGGGATCAATTATCCAGCTGTTGGCCCCTTTAAAAATAGAAAAATAATGGAACCGTCAAATCTTGAATCTTCGTGAAACGATCAATTATCTAGTTGTCGGTGAGTTTAAAAAAGAAAAATAACGCAACAGTCAAATCTTGAAACCGGTTGGCGCATTTAAATATAACAAAATAAAGAAATGGTCAAATATTGAAAAGCAAAAAGAAAAAACCTAAACGGTACAATTTTAAATATAGAAAAATAAAGGAATCGTCAAATATTGAAAAGAAAAAGGAAAAAACCTAAACAGTACAATTGGTAAAAAAGATGTTTTTCTTGAGAAAGTTCACTGACAGAATAGATAAAGCCATAAATTATCTCTTCTCACCCATTATAATATAATATCTAATGTTATTATAATAATTATATTTAAAATAATTTAATTAAATAACTATAATAATAATATTTAAAATATTTTTATATTATTGTAATATTTAATTGTATTATTAAGATAAGTATAATTTAGATTAGTCTATATTTTGAAAGGATTTTATTTTCTAGGATTCATATATTATATAGAATTTATAGTAGAATTTATATTTTTAATTATGTGAGAAAAAATGATAATTAAATTTCATTTAGCTATTTCAAAATTATTATGATTTAGTTATAAATAATATTTAAAAATAAATGAATAAATTATCTTTTAATTAAATATTTATTTATTTATCAATATTATATATTATTTAAAATAATTTTATTAATGTAAATAATCTATTAATTTCAAAGATAAATATAATATTTTTATTTTCTAAATTATTCTAGAAAATATAATCACAAGGTTAAAAATATATATTTTTTATAAGTAATACTTAGTGTTTAGATAATTAAATATATTGATTAGATTTTGAATTAATAAATTTTATGAATAAAGTATCGAAACATATTAAATATTATTTAAAATATATTTATAATTTAATATTATATAAATGGAAGTATTAAATTTATTTTGTACTTATTATTTTTAAAAAAAGAGTAAAAGGTAGTAAATGCATAGAGATAGCTTAATTCCAAATAAGACTTCCATAAATATGAGGCATTGGTTAGGGTATAAAAGCATTTAAATAACTAGTTTTTTTTTGTGGTTTCAAATCCTTTTTTAATTCGAATTTGTCATTTATATAGTAAATATGATTTTATAGTTAAGGTTTATTTCCCAAAGAATTAAAGGTGTTTATTAGATTGAGAATTAATAAATTTTATGAATGAAATATGAAAATATATTAGATGGTATTTAAAATATGTTTATAATTAAATATGTTATAAATGGAAATTTTAAATTTATTTGGATACTTACAATTAAAATAAAAAAAAATTGGTAAGTGTATGGAGCATCTAATTTAATTCCAAAGCAGACTTCCATAACTGTTATCCATTTCCTAGCCCTTTCCCAGAACAATTTGCCGTTCTCTCCCGCAAGGATTTTCCTCATAAAAGCTTGTCGTTCTCTCCCGTAATTATTTTATGTTTTCCTGCATCTCTCAACTAAGTAACTTAATGGATATTTATCTCCAAATCCATTAATATTATCTAGAATTGGATCTAGAAGTCTTATCATGAAAGAATTATCCATTTCCATTGACCAATGTGATTTCATTTGGCAAGAACCTCATCTCTTGGTTACCACCCTTATGTGAAAGAGTTAATTCCTCTTTCTTGCAGAAATAAACAACAAAATAAAAGAACCAAAACCGACACGTGAAGACAATATACCTTTCAAACCCATAGTCGTGACTTATGCCTCATCACCAGAGTCTAATCCCAGATCCTGCTGGATCCTGCTGGACTATTGCTACCACCATACACTTTCCCTTCCTGTCTGCCTAGCCGTGACTTATGCCTCATCACCAGAGTCTAATCCCAAATCCTGCTAGATCCTGCTAGACTATTGCTACCACCATACACTTTCCCTTCCTGTCAGCCTCAACTCCAAATGTAGCTTCCAAAAATGATCATCACTATGTCCCTCTTTCTTGGAATGGGTGCAAGAAAGTTTCTGATCGCCCTTCTCCACATGAATTGTTCTCTCTGGCTTCTCTTTTCCTTTTTCCTTATCATCTTTCGATTGCATGCCATAGAGACTCCACCACGTTGTTTACCTGCTTCAATATAGGTCTCTTGTACACAAACCTCATCCATGTTAAATGGCTTCAATAGAAAAATAGTATTGTGGATATACCCAAGCAAACTACCAATATACTTCAAAAGAGTCTCTTTTGTATTAAGTGGAATACTTAAAGCCAATGCATTTTTCCTAAACTGCTCTATAAATTTTTGCACACTTTGGACTTTATGTTGTTGCATATATTTCCATTCTATTCTTTCCTTCTGGTCATGTGACAGGGATAGAATTATTTTTTTAATGTTGATGTAAATTCAAACCATGAGGAAATATTTTTACCTTCCTAAATTCTAGTCTCCCACTATATTAACGAAATCATCAACAATCTAATGTAGACAGTAATAGAATTCCATCTAGTGAATCTAATTGTCAAGCGTTTCAACATTAATCTCACGATCATAGGTTGACATGTCAAATTTAACATCCAAATTCAAAAATGGCATCTTTGAAGTGGATTTCTCATGGGGAGGTGGATTTTCCATGGAGTGGATTTTCCATATTTAAACACTCATTCCTAATACATTTCATTGACGAGGGACTTCATCACCATGAAAGCTTCACAAAAATCTTTCCCAGGACCAAAAGGATTTTTCTCTTCCTTATGTGATGAAATTTCTCTTCTTTGATTAAATCTTCTTGATTTGATTTCTAGATTATATTCAATAAGTATTCCTTCCCCATGGTTGAATTTTATATTGGTTATCATGAAAACTCACAAACCACCGTGAAATATTCTCTGATACCACTTGATCTAGGTCCTTTCAAAGTGACATGGCTTTTAAAAATGTTCAATTGCGAATGATAAAAATTAAATAAGAAATTAACTTAAATCAAGCATGAAACATTTACATGAAGTTGAAATTAGAACGTCAAGAAGAGAAGCATACCAACCAATTGATAACATAATTCATCTAGTGTGGACTACTAGCCTCCAAGAGAGTGGCCTCTTTATTATTCTCCCCAAAATTGAAACTACACTAAGAAAAAATGTCTCCAAAAGCTTGCTACAAAATTGAGCATTTGCTACTAAACTGAGTTTTTTTGCTACCAAGGAGTTGCCTCTAAAATTCCACCAAAACCATCCGTTGGTTGCTATAAAATCAAGCTCCAAAAACCACTTACATAAAAAATTACATCAAAACATTATAATCACAACAATATCGCTTAATTTCAAATCTTTTGTTTTTATATTATGTTGGGGGTTTGCATCCCCGGCGTTGAGCTCGCAGAAATTGTGCCCCTTTGTTATAAAAAAATAGCATATATTTAAATTATTTTGTTAACCATATAATGTATATGATGTATGGTTTAAGCTCAACGATGTATTATAATAATAATGTCCTATCTGAACATTACATATATCCCATAATAATAATATTCCATGCATGTGTATATTGTTACATTGCCATCTAATCACATTTCCATTGAACAATTTGCAATAATAAACAATGTAACACCTATGCTTGTCTTGCATGCACATTTGTTGCAATGGCTACTCATTTAGTTGTCCAAAAATATATATTAACACCAATCCAAGTCATATATTATGTCAAGCATTCAATATTAATATACAACAAACCATATTATACCATGAATATGAAACCAATAAGTTTCACCACCCACATTATCACTCAATCTTGTGGCTATGTAGTGGTATATGTGGAAGACTTGTCGACCTTCGTTGGTAAATATTTATTAGACTTTAGTTTAGCAGAGTTTCCAAGTTTGGTAGGCTCCACCCATCCATTTTTCATCATACACGGCATTCAATATACATATGCCTTATCATATGTATATCACACCTTCCAATCATGTCTTGATGGTTAATTCATTGCATTGTTGTTCCATAAGTTGTCTATTAAAGCCCATGAATGCCACCTGTTTGACCAAATTAAAGCTTTTGGTGTTTTAAGGTGCCATAAGGTAGCCCCCCTTTTGAGCACCTAATCTTCCAACTATGTTTCCATGTCTTTCCACTTGCACTTTCCTTCTCAACTGCTGACTCTACTGATGTTTCATCTCCACACCATGCCAAGTGTGAGTTCTAGAATGTGCCACATCACCCTTTGACTTTAACTTTGTGCCCATTGGTCAAAATATCTTCAATGAGGCACTATTTCCATTAGCTTTTCAAAACTTTTAATTTTATGCCTTTTAATTAGGATCCTCTGAGATCACCTAGAAAATATTAGCCTAACCTACTCTGGCTTATCCTCCTCTAGTATGTCCCACACTAGCCTAGAGTATGTTAACCTAACCTAATATAGAATGTCTTATCATACCCTACTTTATGTTAGCCTACTCTAGCCTACTCATGCTTATCATATCCTAGCCTATTCTAGCTTAGTCTACTCTAGCTTAACCTTCTCTAGATTAGCCTACCATAGAATACTCTAGCGTTCCATGGCCTTACTTTTACTATTCTAACCAACTATAACCTAGTGTCATTTAGCCTACACTTACCTACTCCAAGTTAGCATATTCCATCTTACCCTAGCCTCTCCTAGATTAGGCTACCCTATCCTACTCTAAGCCTATGTTAGCCTAGCCTAGACAAGCCTACTATAGTTTATCCTAGCCTACCCCACTCTAAACTACTCTAGCCTAGCATATCCTACTCTAAGCCTAAACTACTGTATCCTATTCTACTCTAGAATAACTCATCTAATCCAACCTAACTTAACCTACCCTTCCCTACTCTTTCTAATTCTGCTATATCCTATCCTACTCTAGCCTAGTTTAGCTTAGCCTACTCTAGCCTAGCCTTGCCTACTTTTGCCTACTCTAGCCTAGCTTACCCTAGCCTACTCTAGCCCAACCTACCCTATCTTATAATAGGCTAGCCTAGCCTACTCTAGCCTAAATGACTATATCTTAACCTACTTTAGCTTATCATAGTCTAGCCTACTCTAATCTATCATGACATACCATACTCTAGATTAACCTACTCTAACCTAGCTTATTCTGGAATAATCTAACCTAGACTAGCCTAGCTTACTCTACCCTAACATACTCTAGCCTGACCTACTCCATCCTAGCCTAGCATAGCCCATCATAACCTACTCTACATTAGGCTAGCCTATCCTGGACTAACCTAGCCTAGCCAACTCTATCCTAGTCTAGCCTTGCCTAGCCTAGCCTAGCATAACCTGACCGAACATACCCTAACTTTTCCTAGCCTAGCCTAATCTAGCCTATCCTAGCCTAATCCTAGCCTATCCTAGACTAATCCTAGCCTAATCCTAGCCTAATCTAGCCTATCCTAGCCTATCCTAGCCTAATCTAACCTAGCCTAATCTAGCCTATCCTAGCCTACCGTAATTTAGCCTTGCATACTCTAGCCTATTCTATCCTACTCTAGCCTAGCTTACTGTAGACTAACCTAACCAAGCTTAGCCTAGTCTAACCTACTCTAGCCAAGCCTAGGCTAGCCTACTCTAGCCTAGCCTACTCTAACCTAGCCTACTCTAGCCTAGCCTACTCTAGCCTAGCCTACTCTAGCCTAGCCTACTCTTTCCTAGCCTAATCTATCATAGGCTATTGTTTCCTATTCTACCCTACTCTACTCTAGCCTTGCCTAGCCTGCTCTAGTCTAGCCAAGCCTACTCTAGCCTAGCATAGTGCAACCTACTATACCCTAGTCTAGCTTATGATAACCTAACCTAGCCTAGCCTACTACCCTAGCCTAGCTTACCATAACCTAGCCTAGCCTAGCATTCATAATCTAGCATAGCTAGCCTAGCCTACTATAACCCAACCTACCCTACTCTATGCTAACCTAGCATAGCTTACTCTAACATAACCTATTTTATCCTAACCAAACCTAGCTTAACCTAGCCTAGCCTAAAGCACTGTAGATTAACATACTCGAGTCTAGGCTAGCCTACTAACCTAGCCTAGCCTAGCTTATACTACCCTAGTCTAGTCTAACCTACTCTAGGCTCATAGCTAGCCTAGCCTAGCCTTGATTATACTACCCTACTCTAGGCTACCCTAGCCTACCTTAAACTAGTCCAACCTAGCTTATACTAGCCTACAATAGTTTACCCTACTCTAGGCTACCCTAGCCTACCCTACCCTAGTCTAATTAAGCCTAGCATAGCCTAGCCTACTCTAGTCTAGCCTACTATAGGCTACCCTAACCTAGCCTTCCTTAGCCTACTCTAGCCTATCCTACCCTAGCCTACCCTACCCTACCATAGCTTAGGCAACTCTAGCCTATCCTAGCTTAGCCTATTCTAGCCTAGTTTAATCTAGCCTCACCTGGCATAGCCCACCTAGCATAGTCTAGCCTAGCCTAGCCTAACCTACTCTAGCCTAGCCTAAGCTAGACAAGCGTACTCTAGCTTAGCCTAGCCTAGCCCAACCCAACATACTCTACCCTAGCTTACTCTAGCCTAGCCTACTCTTGCATAGCCTACTCTAGGTTAGCCTAACTTATTCTAGTGCACTAGCCTACCATATCCTACCATAGCCTACCCTACCCTAGCATACTCTAGCCTAGCATAGCCTACTCTAGCCTAACCTACTCTAGTCTAACGTACTTTAACTTACCCTATGCTAGCCTACCTTAGCCTACCCTAGCCTACACTAGCCTACTATAGTTTAGCCTACTCTAACCTAGCCTACTCTTGCCTAGCCTATCCTACTCTAGCCTACCCTAGCCTAACCTACCTTAGCCTAATCTATCCTAGTACGCCCTAGCCTACTCTAGCATACGCTAGCCTACCCTTTTGTACTCTAGCCTAGCTTAGTATAACCTAGCCTTCTCTAGACTAGCCTAGCCTAGCCTAGCCTAGTCTAGCCTAGCCTAGCCTAGCCTAGTCTAGCCTAGCCTAGCCTAGCCTATCGTACTCTAGCCTAGCCTACTTTAGGCTACCCTACCCTAGCCTAGCCCACTCTAGCCTAGCCTACTCTAGCCTACCGTAGTTTAGCATAACCTACTTGATCCTAAGCCAGCCTAGCTTACTCTAGCCCAGCCTAACCTTTCCTAGCCTAGCCTACTCTAGCCTAACCTACTCTAACCTATCCTAACCTAACCTAGTCTATCCTACTCTAGCCTAGCCTAACCTACTCTACTCTTGCCTACTCTAGCCTACTCTACAATTTCTTAGCCTAACCCAACCTACTCTTTCCTATCCTCGCTTAGCCTACTCTAGCATAGCCTACTCTTTTCTAGCCTAGCGTGGCCTAGCCTATGCTACCCTAGAGTACTCTACTCTAGCCTAACCTAGCGTACTATAGCCTTGCATATCCTAGCCTAGTCTAGCGTGGCCTACCCTATGCTACCCTATCTTAATATATTCCTAGCCTAACACTAGACTACCATATTCTAATCCAACATAGCCTACCATATCCTATTCTATCCTAGACATACCCTATCCAAACCCACTCTAAACTAGATTATTGTATCTTAGCTTAACCTAGCTTTGCCTACTCTAGACAAGCCTACTCTAGCCTCAACTAGCCTTGACATACCCTACTCTAGACTAACTTAGCCTAGCGTAGGATACTATAGCTTACACTAACCCACTCTAATTTTAGCTTAACTTAACTTAGACTAGCTGTTACGCTTCTTATCCTGCAAGCGAGACCCAGTCATAGAAATAGCGAAGAAAATATACCGAGACACAAAATATGCGAAGAAAATATACCCAGAGCACAGAATAGCAAAGATTTTATTATCCATAGAGAAATGTTCACAGGCCTCTTCGAGGGGGCAACCTCCAATAGAGCAGAGCTCGATTACAAAACAAGACACAATACTCCTCGCAGGGAGTCTCTATCCTTTATATATGACTCCTACATGCAATACCACGAGCCAATATCGTGGATTTTATTAATACCACCTATCTAATACTACCGCCTATTTACCATCTAACTAATACTTCCGCCCATTTGCAACTAACTGTGGTCCCATCACTAATTGCGGGTTAACCACTTACAATTATTAATATGGGCTTTATTGACTCTTGACTATGACGTGATCCCATGGCATAAATAAGGGGGTTAGGGTGGGACCCTAACATGCCCTCCCCCTTAAGACTAGCCTTGTCCTCAAGGCTGAAGCTGCGGAAACTGCTGAAGAATCGTGGCTGGTTCCCAAGTTGCATCTTCTGGCGAGGTGTCTTTCCATTTGACTAGGACCTCCTTAATCACGCGGCCACGCAGGTGCTTGTCTCGTGTGTCTAGAACTTGTTCAGGTTGAAGCCAGATTGATCCTTCTTCATCCAATTCAGGTAGACTGGTTTGAACTCGGCAATTGGTCCCAATCACTTTCTTGAGGCACGATACATGGAAAACTGGGTGGATTTTAGCTGTAGGTGGTAAAGCCAGCTTGTAAGCCACTTCTCCAATGCGCTGAAGTACTTGATATGGTCCGTAGAATTTTGGAGAGAGCTTTTGACAGCCCTTGTCTTTGAGTGATGTTTGCTTATATGGTTGCAGCTTCAAAAAGACCTGATCCCCTTCTTGAAATTGGCGCTCTGAGCGATGTTGGTCAGCCTGTTGCTTCATACGGTTCTGAGCTTGATGAAGATTCTCGCGCAAGTGGGCCAGCATGGTTGCACGGTGTTGTAAGAGTTGATCCACTGCTTGTACTTTGGAGCACCCCGTGAGATAAGAAGTAGGGGACGGCAGAAGTTGTCCATAGACTGCTTCATAGGGAGTCATTTTGGTGGTGGCATGATAGTTGGTGTTATACCACCATTCCGCTAGAGGTAGCCACTGTGCCCAAAGGTGTTGTTTTTCTGAAGTGAAACACCTAAGGTAAGTTTCTAGGCATTTGTTGATGGCTTCGGTTTGACCATCTGTTTGCGGATGATATGAAGTACTGAGTTTGAGTTGAGTGCCTTGTATTCTGAAGAGTTCCTGCCAAAAATTACTGGTGAAGATTGGGTCGCGGTCGGACACAATCGAAGTGGGCATGCCATGCAATTTGAAGATTTGATCCATGAAAGTTTGAGCAACCAAGGTAGGTGTGAATGGTTGTGGTAGAGCGCAGAAATGAGCATACTTTGATAGTCGGTCCACAACCACCATGATGACGGATTTCTTCCCAGATTTTGGAAGACCTGTAATGAAATCCATGGAGACCTCCATCCAAATTGACGCCGGAATGGGTAATGGTTGTAATGTACCTGGTGTGTTGACTGTTTCCCCCTTGTGGCGTTGACAGACGTCACATTCTGCTACAAAAGTAAGGATGTCCTGTTTCATGCCAGTCCAAAAAAATGATCTTCTGGTGCGGGCGTATGTCTTCTGAAAGCCCGAATGTCCTGCAATGGGAGAGGAGTGCAATTCTGCCAAAATGCGAGTTTTGAGGGTGGATGTTGGTGAGATGACCACTCTGTCCTTGTAGCGAAGAATATCATTCTGCCATGAGTAGCCCTTGCTGGAATTAGGATCTGCCTGTAATTGAGAGATGAGTTGAGAGAGCTCAGGATGTGACAACCATTCCCTGCGAGCGTCTTCAATCCAGTCTGGAATGGGGAGGGATATTGCAAGCAGAGTACTTTCCTCCTCAAATTGGCGTGACAAGGCATCTGCTACCCTGTTGTCTTTCCCTTTCTTGTAGATGATCTCATAATCATAACCCAGCATTTTGGCTAACCATCTATTTTGTTGGGGGGAAGAGAGGCGTTGCTCCAAAAAATATTTAAGACTGTGATGATCTGTGCAGATTTGGAAGCGTCGCCCCAACAAGTAAGGTCGCCAGGTCTCAACTGCATGTAAGATGGCCATCATTTCCTTCTCATAGGTGGATAGGCCCAAGTTCTTCCCACTTAGTTGTTGGCTAGTGAAGGCCAATGGTCTCCCTTCCTGCATTAAGACTGCTCCAATACCTGTTCCCGAAGCATCAGATTCAATGACAAATGTTTTTGTGAAGTCCGGTAGTGCTAAGACCGGAGTGGAACACATGGCGGTTTTGAGAGCGGTAAATGCCTGTTGTGCTTGTTCGTTCCAGAAGAAGGAATTTTTCTTGAGAAGTTGTGTCAGGGGCTTCGCTATGCGGCCATAGTTGCGGACAAATTTACGATAGTAGCCTGTGAGGCCCAAAAATCCTCTCAAGCTTTTCAAGGTCTTAGGTTGAGGCCATTCTTGCATTGCCTGGATCTTTTTGGGATCAACCTTGACACCTTCACGGCCCACAATGTGGCCTAAATACTCCACTTCTTCCATGCCAAATGCACACTTAGATATTTTGACAAATAGTTTATGCTTGCTGAGCAGTTGCAAGAGGATATCTACATGCTTAAGATGTGCCGCCCAATTGCCACTATAGATGAGGATGTCATCGAAGAAGACCAGGACAAATTTTCTGAGATATGGTCTGAGGAGGTGATTCATAAGGCTCTGAAAAGTAGAGGGGGCATTACAGAGACCAAATGGCATGACCAAGAACTCATAATGGCCTTCATGAGTTCTGAAAGCTGTCTTGGGGATGTCAACTTCCTTCATGCGAATTTGGTGGTAGCCTGAGCGAAGATCTAATTTGGTGAAGAACTGGGCCCCATTGAGTTCGTCCAGCAAATCGTCAACCACTGGAATGGGGAATTTATCTTTGACTGTTAACTTATTGAGGGCCCTGAAGTCTGGACACATCCGCCACTCCCCATCTTTCTTGAGGACCATGACTACTGGGGATGAGTAAGGACTAATACTAGGACGAATGACACCTGCTTCCAGCAATTCCTTGATGATTTTTTCTATTTCATTCTTTTGGGTGAACGGATGTCTGTACGGCCGCACATTTGGGGGTTGGGCCCCTGGGACCAATGTGATGCTATGGTCATGTTCCCCTCGCGAGGGTGGAAGTTCATGAGGTTTGTCGAATACCATCCGATGTTTATTCAAAATCTGTTGCATCTCTGGATGAATTGGGGAAGACATGGTATCTACCACCTGGATGGCATTAAATTGAGCTACTACTCCATGATGGCCCTTTTTTAACAATTTTTCCATACGATGTGAGCTTATGATCGAAGGGTCTCCCGCTTGTAGCCCACGGAGAGTATGTGTGTAGTCGTTCTGCTTAAAACTCATATATAACTCCTTGAAATCCATTGTGATTGGCCCAAGAGTGCGGAGCCATTCCGCACCTAGGACAATGTCGCAACCCCCCATGTGTATTGCAAACAGGTGGGTTTTCAAGTGATAATCCCCCATTTGAATTTTGACATTGTCACAGCGACCTGCACATTTCATTGTGCCTCCATCTGCAATCTGGACTTGAAAGTTAGAAACTGCTCGGACATAACAATGTGCTGCTTCAGCGATCTTTTGGTGGATGAAATTATGGGTGCTTCCACTATCAATCAAAACTATTAGTGGCCGATGTTTAAGATAACCCCTGATTTTGAGAGTTTGAGGTGAAGAAATTCCTGCCAGTGCATGTAGCGAAATCATTGGTTCATCAGATACCATCTCCTGTTGGTTATCTTCGTCGGTCTCCTCTGGTTCCTCAAGTGGTGGATCTTCCTCGGTTTGGCTGGAGTCAGTGGCATCTATTTGAAAAAACTTGTGCTCTTTGCATTTATGACCCGGGGAATATTTTTCATCACAGTAGTAACATAGTCCTTGCTTCCTTCTTTCGGCCATTTCTGCAGGTGTCACCTTTTGAATCTTGAGTGTTTGGGTCATATTGGGGGCTTGTAGGGAACGCCCTTTAGCGGGAAAGTTGGGGCGGCTGGATTGAGCTGCTAAGGATCGTTCCACTTTACGGGCTACCTGGCAAGCCTCGTTCCATGTGGGGGGGTGGTGGAGTAAAACCTGAGCTTTGATGGCTTCTTTAAGACCGCTGACAAAGCATTCCATGTAGAATTCATCTGTGAGACCCTTAGTGCGGAAAGCTAATGCTTCAAAAGCTGTAATATATTCATCCACTGAACCTGTCTGTCGGAGCTTAGTGAGACGACCCAAAAAAGAGTCTTCCTGTTCAAAGCGATTTCGAAGAGCTTTGGTAAATTGGCCCCAATTCTTAAATTGTCCATTGCAACGCTCATACCATTCCTTCCATTGCCAACGTTCACTGTCCAAGTACATGGTGCCCACCATAAGTTTAGTCCCCTCCTCTATGATATGATTCAAAAAAAAATACTGCTCCATTTGTGCTAGCCATGCGGACGTGTGAGATCCGTCAAATTTAGGCATATCCAACTTGGGAGGTCTCTGATTGGGTGGTGGATGGGTGTGCCAGAGGTGAGGAGAGTGGCTAGACTCCCCCTCATGGTATTCATGACCCTTATACGCCTCATCGTGTGCTGGCTCCTTGTCCTTGATCATGCCTTCGAATCCTCTAAGATGCTTTTCGAGGGTTGCCACCGTAGAGTGGAGGTTGTCCAGCTTTGCTTCTAGTTGGTCTATCCTTTCACTGGCCATTGCTTGAGCACGAGTTTCTACCATACACCCGTCTGATGAAAATTTGGGACCGCCGAAAAATTTTTACTTAAAATTGAATGGTACCACCTTGCTCAGCTCGTCGTCCTGATTCTGATGGGCTAGGTTACCAATAAGCGCCCTGGAAGATCTCAGACTCTTTTTTTTTTTTTTTTTTTTTTTTTTTTTTTTTTTTTTTTTGTGGAAAACTCCTAACGGAGTTTTACTCCTTTCTGATCAATACTGCAGTCACCAAATCCTCAAAATGTCAATGCCACCAAAAGTCCTGCGAAAATCATATGCAGGTACAGGAACCCTTCGCAACTACTCCGATCTGATGGATCTGAGATATCTGAATGATGGAACACTGCCGCTGCTGATCTGAAATATCCGATCTGGTGGATCTAAGAGATCTGAATGGTTGAACAACTGCCGCTCCTGACTGGAATAGATGATGTGTGATCCCCCAATAGAAAAGGGAACTATGGGCTTGGGGAGTGTCAGGTGCTACAGATCGCAATATACATAAGGGTCTGACAGTAGTACTCGGCCCAATGTTTCAGGGCTCTAACTAAGGAGGATCGTCCGTACCCTTAGCCGTACAACCCGACTACCCTATCGTACGGGCGAGTAATCTCTCCGAGTGCTGTTCTCGGTGTACTGTAGCAACAAGACGGCCGAAGGATTATCTAAGGTGAGGTTTCAAGGGAGCTAGGGGGCTTCCTATATACCCAGAGGGTACGTGGAAGACAGTCCGTGCGCGGTTCTGTCTAATGCGCTACTACTCGAAGGGGTACCCACAGGGGTTACAAGGGAGTCCAACAGACGTGACCACCTCTTGTATTTCCTGCGTGCATGCCTCCCCAAATCCGCAGGTTTATGCGCTTAACGACAGATCTCGTGGTTTAAAGACGCCGGAACACGTCTCTAGCCTAAAAAAATTTGCTAAAATTTGGCGATCCCACCGAGCCCTGGAAAGTGCTCTGATACCACTTGTTACGCTTCTTATCCTGCAAGCGAGACCCAGTCATAGAAATAGCGAAGAAAATATACCGAGACACAAAATATGCGAAGAAAATATACCTAGAGCACAGAATAGCAAAGATTTTATTATCCATAGAGAAATGTTCACAGGCCTCTTCGAGGGGGCAACCTCCAATAGAGCAGAGCTCGATTACAAAACAAGACACAATACTCCTCGCAGGGAGTCTCTATCCTTTATATATGACTCCTACATGCAATACCACGAGCCAATATCGTGGATTTTATTAATACCACCTATCTAATACTACCGCCTATTTACCATCTAACTAATACTTCCGCCCATTTGCAACTAACTGTGGTCCCATCACTAATTGCGGGTTAACCACTTACAATTATTAATATGGGCTTTATTGACTCTTGACTATGACGTGATCCCATGGCATAAATAAGGGGGTTAGGGTGGGACCCTAACACTAGCCTACTCTAATCCCATTTAGATGTATAAAAATTTATATATACATATGTAGTTAAGACATTTAACACAACACATATTTAAAATCAATTTTAAAAATCATTTACGTTATAAATTATTTTTATAATATAGATTTAAATATAAAAGCAATATTACTTTATATTATATATAAGCTAAAACATCTTTCAAGGTATATAATATTATTTTTTTGTATTATTAATAAATTATAGTGTAGAATTTAATAAAATATAAATGAACTAAATTTTAAAATGATGGAAAAATAAAATAAATAAATTATATAGAAAATATTATTTCGAGGATAACAAATTACATAACTCATGTTCATAATTGAGAGAGCTTAAATGAAACGAAATCATTATTTGAATTTAAACATTTGAATCTCTATTTAAAATAAACTTAAATTTAAATTAAAGTACGCTTGATTATAAGAATGATACTGTGTGTTTGATTACATTCACTAACCATAACACCCTCGATTACAAGAATGGCGGGGTGTGGTTGATTACATTCACTGACCATAGCACGGAATTGTTAAAGTCGTAATTTAACTAGTTGGACGAATTGTCTAGAAAGTTATGGAAATTCCGGTCATATTTAGAGAAAATCCGGCAAGAATTTTTTTAAATCCAAGTTGTAGTTGTTAAACTTCAAAATTTTAGGTGTCCTAGACGTTTTTGATGGTGCTGAATCCATTTCCACCATCAAAAACACGATTCAAACAGTGCATTTCAAACACTGCCTCTACAAGATTTTTTGAAATTTTTTTGCTGAGATTCCAGCCACTTTTGGCCACTTTTGGCTTTCCACACACATGACTCCATTATTAAATGATATTTTTCATTTAAATTTAAATTTATTATATATTTTTTTAATAAGTAAGTAATGGTTTTTAAATTTATTATACATTTTAAATAAAAATAACAATTCAAATAAAATTTTATGTAAGTAAGAAACTAATTTAAATAAAACAAAATTAGAGACTAATTAGTCCAGAAACGAAAGTTAAACACATTGGAACGTTGATGGTGTGTACATGCATATCAAATTTCATGCAGATTAAACTTCGGAAATGAATGAGAAAACATGTATGGATAGATGAAGGAATAATATGAACAAATAGAATAGTACAGAATAGTTACTGGATTAGTAGAACAATAGAGGATTAGTAGAACAATAACTATTGGATGGATGGGATAAGCTCAACAATAACTATTGGATGGATGGATCGATAACAAGCTGAACAATAACTATTGGATGGATCGATAACTCAGCTAAAGAAATCAATAGAAACTACTTTTAGACAATTAAAGGAAAATAACTGTGTGGTTTGACACCGTGGTTTCCGTCATTACAGGGCTGAACGAAGGAATTACTGTGGTTTGATTAGGTTGAAGACTAGGTTCTCTCTTGAGCGCAAAGTTGAGCAGAAATGTACACGTAATTAAATCTCTCGATTAAAAGAAAATACTCATAATCGAAAATACTCATTACAGGGCTTGTTTGACATTTGGCTTTCACTTAATTAAAAGAAAATACCCATTACAGGGCTGGTTTGACATTTCGGTGGTTCGACATGGCTGGTTTGACATTTCGGTTTCCGTCGTTACAGGGCTGAAAGAAAGAAGGAATTTAAAAAAAATACTCATTACAGGGTTGGTTTGACATTTAGGTTTCACTCCATTAAAAGTAAATACTCATTACAGGGCTGGTTTGACATTTCCATATTTATCATTTAACAGAAGGAAAAATAACGAAAATACCCTGTTTTGGTTGTGGTTTGATTAAGAAGAAATTAACGTAAAGAAATCTGAAATGAAGGGACTGGGTAACTGTAATTGTAATTGAAAACAAATGAAGGAACTCGGTACGTGTAATTGGAATTGAAAACATTCACTAACCTATTATATTGAAATTATATCCGTTGAAAAATGAAAATTAAACACATTAGAATCTTGAAAATGCATACATGCATAGTAAATTTCATGATGAATAAAAAAACATGTATGGACAGATGGATGAATAATCTAAACAAATAGAATAGTAACTAGATAAGTAAAAATAATGTTAATGAATTTGATAAGCACTAAATAGATAGATGAAATAAAGCAAAAAAAAATCAATAAAAATCTACCTTAAAAAACCCAGGTAAAGAAATCAATAGAAAATACACTCACTCAATTAGAAAAATTACTTAAAATAACGTTCATGAATTTGATAAGCACCAAATAGACAGATGAAATAAAGCAAAAAAAAATCAATAAAAATCTACCTTAAAAAACCCAACTAAAGAAATCAATAGAAATTACACTCACTCAATTAAAAAAATTACTTATTAAAAGGTTGATTTGACATTTTGGATTCATTCGATGAAAAGAAAATACTCATTACAGGGATGCTTTCACATTTAGGTTTCGAGCGTTCCAGGGCTGAAAGGAATTAACCTAGAGAAAAATGAAGAAAATACTCTATTCTGGTCGTGGTTTGACCAGGAAGAAATTAACGTAAAAAAATATGAAATGAAGGAACTAGGGTACCCGTACCTGTAATTGAATCCCTGCGCATTGATCATGCTTTGCGAACTGAGTTTGTTGTCCATAAATCCTCTGGAATACCCTGCATCAGATTTGAGAGAGATGGACCTGCGTTAAAATGGCTTAAATGAATTAAAAATATATTATCGCAAATGAAAAACAGAGCAGAAGTGAATTAGTGATGGTATGTACCTGAAATTAATGAAAGAAAGCAGAGCCATTATTGAGAGAGAGTCGTGATAGTTCAGTTGCTGGAGATCGCCCTTGGTTTGACGTTGGGAAAAAACAAACTCACACTCACGCGGCTCAGATTCAGAGATTCATGCACAGGCACAAACATGCATTAGACAGGCACAGAAAGATTTATGCACACGCACAGACACGCACAGAAAGACTCATGCACAAGCACATACAGAGTCATGCATCAGGTACAGACTTGGACTTGGACTGAAATGCTCAACCTCACCAGAGTAAAGTGTAAAGATAAAATTTATGTAACCTTCCATACATATTAATAGCGTTCTTTCAACGGATACATTGGCCTCCATAACAACCGTTTCACAAACACACAAATTCCCTATTTCATTCCTGCTGATAGTTTTAAAATTAGCACCGTCCTAAAAAGGAAATTATATTTAGAAAACAGACCTGCTTTTATTTTTTTCGAATTCCAACTCAAGGTTCCATAGATTTTAATAGTGTTTCTTTCAATAATACATTAGCCCCATCTTTTGCATAACCATTTCACAGATTTATAAATCCGCTTTCTTTCCCACCGATACATTGCCCTCCAACTCCTCTCCTCTCGCTTTCGATATGAAAGAAAGTTTTAAAATTGTTTGGCACCACCCCGTCCCAAAAGAGAAAGTTTTAAAATTGGTTCCCACCACCGTCCCAAAAAGTTTTAGAATTGGTTTCCACCACCGTCCCAAAAAACAAGTATATTTAGAAAGCTGATATGATTTTTAGTGCTTTTTTTTTTAATTTTGATTTAAGATTTTGATTATTCTGTTTTTGAATTTTATTATTATTTACTGAATTTGATTTATAATGAATTTGTGAATTCTGAATTTGAATTTAAAATAAATTTTATATGATTTGAACAAAAATTCAAGTATATTTAGAATGCTGATATACTTTTTAGTCCTTGTTTTTGAATTTTGATTTCAGATTTTGATTTTCTTATTTTTGAATTTTATTATTATTTACTAACCTTGTTTTGTAATGAATTTGTGAATTCTGAATTTGAATTTTTCACATTTTTTTTTCAAATTTAAAATAAATTTTATATGATTTGAACAAAGATTCTATAGATATCCATATCGCTCTTTTCAATGAATACATTAGCCTCCATTTTTTGGCCTCCATCTCATTTCCTGTCTATTTTGACATGAAGGAGAGTTTTAAATTGAAATTGGCTGACCCCACAGTCCAAAAAAATGCACGTATATTTAAATGTTGGGCTGTTTTTTTTTCCAATTTTCCATTCAATATTTTTGGATTTTCATTTTCTTTTAATTCTTGTTTTTTTATTCAAGGTTTTTTTTTTTCACAATGTTTTATTACTTGTTATTATTATTATTATTATTTATCGGCTTTGATTTATCTTAAATTGTGAATTCTTAACTTTCTTTTTCAAATTTGTATCAAGTTTCATATTATGTTGACTGAGATTCATTTGAAATTTATGAATCAATAGAAGCTAAAATTAAAATGTTGAAGTTGCAACTCAAATGAATTATCCTTTTGGGTAACATATGAAGAGTGGTATGAGATGTAAATTTAGCATTCAGTTGGTATCTAAAACAATAATGAAGGTATTAGGGTAAGAAGAAGTTAATGTTTGCCTAAGAACTAAAAATTCCAATGATTTCTAAAACAATAATGAAATTTATTTGATGGATCACATGTGACTCAATTTAGTATTTAAATCAAATTTTGATGAATCTATACTCTTTGTGATTGGTAATGTAAACAACTATCTTGATTCCTTGTCTCCTCCCACATATCTCTTTAATCTCAATTTTTAGTCTACATTTTAGGGAGGCTTTCATTTTTAAAGAATCAAGGAATCATTTTGCTATTGGATGCAAGTTTAAGCACCGTGAAGTTTTCCAATAAAGATATTTGGGATAATTTGGAAGGCCCTTCACATGAAACTACAAATATTGATACAAACAATCTTATTATAAGTCTTGAAAAACCTTATACATATCACATGGTTACATTTATATTTCCTTAGGAAAATTCGTCAACCATGTTGTATATCTAGGATTATGAAGGAATCGACCATGTTCCCATTAGATAAATCTTTGTGGTATCCATTAATACAAATATCATGAAAAAATGTGTAGCCACGGTGACTAGACTTGTGTATATTTAGGATTTTGAAGGAATTAAGCATGTTCCCATTAGATAAATCTCAATGATACCCATTACTACAAATATCATGACAAAACGTGTAACTAAAATGTGGTTATCATATTCTCTTTTCAAGTACATTTTTTTCCCTGGAACATGGAAATCAAACTATAATTAATAGGCCTATACTAGGAAATGAAATTGTAAGCAAATCAAACTATAATTAATAGGCCTATACTAGGAAATGAAATTGTAAGCCAAAATGGTAAGGTATAGGTTGTTCTATAAGAAGCAATAAGGATTTTTCTTGAAGAAGATGTGAGTCAAGAAACTTTGCAAGAGAGTTGTACATTTTGACAACTCACATGAGAAAACATTTTTTTTTGTCCCGTGGTTTTTAGAATTAATTTCTAATTCTAGCACTACCTTTTTTTTTTGCTTTTCAAGAAAACATTCTAGGGAAACTCAATAAGTTATTCTCCACATTTGTGGATGACATATTTAGTAAATCTATTGATTTAGATTACTGTGGCTAACCTATGCAAATTTAAGTATGACACCTGTTGCCATAATTCTAGCCAAATGCCCAACATCATTGACTTAAGTCAGACACTTGTTACCATAAATCTAGCCAAATTCCCAAAGTCATTGATGACAACCAATTGAGTTAAACCTTTGGGATAATTCGGGCACCACTTGATATGTTCTTACTTGATATGTTCTTGCATAAATGTATGCATTTTATTTCTTTACATCTTTCTTTCTTTCAGTTATTCTTTTAGCCTTTTGTAACTTTACTTCTAGATATTAGATTTTTTTGTAACTTTACTTCTAGATATTAGATATTTTCCTTCTATTGTTAACATGGCTATATGATCTATCTCAGCTTATTTTATCTACCAATTAACTATGATTTGTGGATTATTGCTAACTGTAATTTATTAGTTTTTGCTAAAAAATTGAAGACTTTCAATTTCACTATCTATTGTTGTTAATTTTAGGTATGTTCTATGCTAGAGAAATTTATTTAAATTCTTTTCCAAATTAGCAATCACATCAGCATAAAGTAAACTGCAGATAGAACATAAACATAAATCACAGAAGACAAGCCAAGACAAGAGGACACAAGATGTGGCACTAGCCACGGACAAACCCCACTGTGGGGAAACCCTTGTTCAATTCTTCTTTTATGTTCTTCAAAGTTCAACAGAGAAAGAGAGAGAGATAGTACATATAGAATAGAATTTAATATTTTGACTTTTGATATTACACGAGATTAGTTGAAGACATATTTCTTCAATTGATTCTCTGAGGTGACTCCTTCACCTATCTTATTGCTGCATCTCATCCATTTGCTGCACCTTACCATGTAACACCATCATGCTCCATCATGCATCATCATGTTGCTCATGATCACTATGTTGCCCATACATCATGTTGTCCATGATCTCATCTATCATGCTGCCCATGCATCATGTTGCCCATGATCTCATTTATCATGCTGCCCATTCATCATGTTTCCCATGATCTCATACATCATGCTTCCCATTCATCATTATGCTACCACCTACAACAAAATAGGTCTCCTTGTTGCTCTTCAATGTTTTCGTTGACTGTGTATAGGGCTTCTTGGACAATGTTTTATAGTGCCTCCATTTGCGGCTCTTCCATGTTGTGGCTACCATCTATGCCTGCTCTCCATCAAGTATGATCAACAACTATCTAATGATTGTGGTTGTTCCATATTGTGGCTACCATCTATCTGCGGCTCTTTCATATGACAACGGAGCATATTAAGGCATCACGCTGACTATGAACCATCTATGCCTTGCATACTAAAGTCTCGGCTCCTCTTCCATGGGAAATCATAGAACCATCCGAATATGAGTTCTCTGCTTTTATGGCTGCATGAACAGGTCTTCTGGTACGAGTGTTCCCTTTACTGCGTTCATAATTGTTCCATCGACTGTGCGTTAGAGTTTTTGGACAGTGTATGAGTTCTCCCTTGACTACGTTCATTAGGGCTTCTAGATTGCGTTCCCTTAACTGCATTCATAACTTGACTGCATGTTAGGGCTTCTAGACAGCATATGAGTGCTCTCCATGTGTTATATGACCAATGTATAACATCCTCTATGGACAATGTATAATATCCACAAAGAACAGTGTATCCTGCATATGCCCTATCTTTATGACCTACAGCTAGGGCATGTTTGTATTGCGGCTAGGGCATCATACACTAGCATATACTCTCAGCATTTTCCCCTTCTCCAAAAACCAGAAGACGTGGAGACGAGATCACATGAGTGTGTCCAAAATGACTTCAAACCCTTTTCTATTTATACTAAAACATAGATGATGAATAGACACATCTATTGGGCTTTTGAGCCTACTCAAGTTGCTGGCCAACTTGACAATTTGATTTATAACATAAATAAATTCATAACTTCATAAATACTTATCGGAATCAGATGATATTTAGATCAATCCTACACCTCTCGATGAGAGGGATCTAATAAAAATACTAGCTACCATAAATAAGATGACCCACATGGAGTTTGGCCCTAGTTTCCAATTTTAACACTCCCTCTCAACTAGGGATAACTCCATCCACTGATTCATATGTCTGAATCTACTATCTCTACCATTAGTGCCTTGCATTGCTCTTCTTAGCTCTTGATGGCTCTGCTCAGCTCCATTGACTCTACTCTACTCTTAGCTTTGTTGGCTCTGCTATGCTCTGCTCTCCTTAGCTATGCTTAGCTCAGTTGGCTCTACTCTACTCTTCTTAGCTCTGCTGGCTCTACTCAGCTTTGCTAGCTCTGCTTAGATCTGCTTAGCTCTATTGGCTCTGCTTTTCTCTGCTTAGCTCTACTGAATTATGAAGAAGAATAATTGATCGAGAATGTCTCATACCATTCTCCACTGACTCGAAGTTAGTCTCAAAGTGCGTACCACTAGTCCCAGACTAGTCTCAACTGACCCAAAGTTAGTGTCATAGCGGCTACCACTCCTACTACTGGTCCCAAACCAGTATCATTAGTCTTAGAGAGTGTACCACTAGTTCCAGACCAGTCTCAACCAACGCGAAGTTAACATCATAGTATGTACCACTCTCACTGGTCACAAACCAGTCCTCCACTGACCCAAACTCAGTCTTAGAGTATCTAACACTGGTCCTAGACCAGTCTCAATCGACCCAAAGTTAGTGTGATAGTGGGTACAACTCTTACAACCGGTCGCAGACCAGTATCATTGATCCCAAACCAATGAAGGTCATCCTAGCATAGGGAGTATGGTAGATACAACGATGCATCCATTGATACTACTATGGTCCCTTTCCTCATTTCCGTGCTCATTGATCAGATGAGAGGTACTTCCCGTGAGTCCCAGACTACATGGGTAGGATGCCTTGATAGGAGAACTAATCAATCATGTCCTCATAGGATAACTAATCATCCTGCTGCACAATCATCATGGAGAACACATCATCTAGACCTCATAGGAGAACTAATCATCCTACTACACAATTGTCATGGAGAACACATCATCCAGACCTCACAGGAGAACTAATCATCCTGCTACACAATCTTTATGGAGAACACATCATCCAGACCTCATGGGAGAACTAATTATCCTTCTACACAATCATCATGGAAAAATTATCATCCAGAAATCACAGGAGAACTAATCATCCTACTACAAAGGAGAGCGAATCATCCTATCCCACAAGAGATCGAATCATATTGTCCCACAAGAGAGCGAATCATCTTGTTCACAGGAGAGCGAATCATCCTGTTCGCAGGAGAGTGAATCATCCCATCCCCGTACGCACCACCAGGGGAGGGTGAGTCACCCTATTGTCATATGCTTCTCCAGTAAGAACCATAAACCCCCAAAGCTCCCGGAGCTCAATGTATGCAACATTCAGGACCCTTTTACAAGGGTCTCTCGATGACTCTAAGTCATTTGGGAAAATCACAAATTTAATCTTTCCTCTGGGCTTTGACAAAGTGTAGCAATCTGTACATCATCATAGTGTGATGGAGCCTCCTTGCTCATCGACTTACCATATCCCAGATAAGGTAGTATCTGATTTCTATTTGGTTGAGAAGTCATTGAATATGGGATTCCTTAATAATAGAATCCCACCTCTAGTTGTCACAGAGAATCACAGTGGTATTCATCATGTGTACTCACTAAAGAGTTTCCATAACCAAGAAACTTCATACGAGGTCATACTCATAGTTATGTATCTGGTCTTGTCGGTACTTATAACAACCGACTTATGATTCCTACTCATCCATGATATCGAAGCAGAATCCAAAGAGAACCAACACTGAAAAGTACTCTAGTGATCCTCCATACTGCCTGCCCAGTCAACATTCAAATAATCATGCAATTTTCATATTTCTGGCAGTGTATCTCAATCCATGAGAGATTGTGCCCCGAAGATATCTCAGAAGATTCTTGGCACCAATCCTGTGAGGCTCAGCCAAATATGAGCTCACCATTCTATCTGCAAAACTTATGTCCAGAATCCAACTCCCTCTTACTTCTGCAAATGAGAGAGTCTACACGTGTCAGAAATAGTTGGCCTACATAAGGTGTCGGTATGAGAGGTCTATCATCCACAACCTTCGAGTAATGGTTTGGATTGGTTTCACTTCTAGTGAATCTCAGCTTCATCAAACAACTATATATCCTCTCATACTATGCCCCGCGTGTTTTTCTTCAAGGCATAGAGGGCTTTCTTACAATAAATATATTTGGGATAATTTGGAAGGCCATTCGCATGAAACTACAAATATTGATAGAAACAATCTTATTATAAGTCTTGAACAACCTTATACATATCACATGGTTAAATATATATTTTCTTAGGGAAATTCATCGTCATGGTAACCACGCCTGTGTCTATCTAGGATTCTAAAGGAGTCAACCATGTTCTCATTAGATAAATCTTAGTGGTACCCATTAATACAAATATCATGAAAAAATGTGTAGCTACAATGACTAGACTTGTGTATATTTAATGATTTTGAAGGAATAAAGCATGTTCCCATTAGATAAATCTCAATGATAGCCATTACTACAAATATCATGACGAAACATGTAGCTAGAATGTGGTTATCATATTCTCTTTTCAAGTACAATTATTTTCCCTGGAACATGGAAATCAAACTATAATTAATAGGCTTATACTAGGAAATCAATTTGTAATCCAAAATGGTAAGGTATAGGTTGTTCTATAAAAAGAAATAAGGATTTTTCTTGAAGAAGATGTGAGTGGCAGGAAACTTTGCAAGAGAATTGTGCATTTTGACAACTCACATGAGAAAAAATTTGTTTTTGTCCCATGCTTTTTAGCATTAATTTCTAATTCTAACACTACTTTTTTTTTCTTTTCAAGAAACACATACTAGGGAAACTCAATAAGTGCTTCTCCTCATTTGTGGATGACATATTTAATAAATCTATTGGTTTAGAATAGTGTAGATAACGTATACCAATTTAAGAATGACACTTGTTGCCATAATTCTAGCCAAATGTCCAATCATTGACTTAATTCAAACACTTGTTGCCATAAATCTAGCCAAATTCCCAAAGTCATTGACAACAACCAGTTGAGATAAACCTTTGGGCTAATTCGAGCACCACCTGACATGTTCTTGCTTAAATATATGCATATTATTTCTCTACATCTTTCTTTCTTTCTATTGTTTTGGATAGAATTTTAAAAATCTTGGTCACTTTTAGCTATGTGCTTGTGTTTTCAGCAATCCATAATTATACATTCCAATTAAAGAACTTAAATAAAAAGCAAGGGAGCTTAAATACATGACCAAGGAGCTTAAAGAGATGACCAAGGAACTTAGAAAAAGGGTATCTCACTCTACATACTATACCAACCATGAACTAGTGATGAGTAGAACATAGTCCTAAGTTTATTTTTGATAGGTTATGACATATTGTATCTGTTAAGGAATAGAAAATCTACAAAGGGAGGTCTTGATTCGGATGATATGACACCCTTGTACATGTAAAATGACCAAATGAATAGACCATTTATAAAAGCATGCTGATGCAAATACATTTCTGTATACAAGTCAAGCTTCCAAGTTTTCACTTTAAGGACAAACTAGAAGCATTGTTTGGAGATCTAGATAAGAATTCAAGTTTGAGAACTTGTTTCTAGATAACTTCATTATATGGGTACACATTTTCATATATTAACAAGGGATTTCCATTTTTATGCATCTTCTCCTACTTTTCTAATAAGATGATAAACATGATGCTCTCAAATATGCTTGAATTTAATTTTCACATTTATCAATGTTTTTATGCTATTTAGGATTTTCCCTATGTAACTCTAAAGGTAAGAATTTAGCAAGGGATAGAAAAGTAAATCATTTGAAATTCCCCCATAAACAAAACTAATGTAATGCCAAATGAAATTACAAATGATCATATGCTTTGAATCCATACCATTTTTAAGTTGATTACATTGTCTAACTAGCACTGAATATTTTGTTTTTCATAGGAAAAAGTATTCATTCTTACTATAAAGGTGAGAGGAAAAAGGGTTGAGGATGAAGCTTACCAAAATTTATACATGTACAATGGGTGGATACAACAACAGGTGTTATAATGTGAATAATATTTATTTAACTAATTGATGGGAACTAACCATCAAGATTAGGTGCTTCTATAGGAATTTGTAACCACCCATATTGACCTTAACTATAATGGTATCTTCCAATAATTAATGGCGCCCTTGAAGAGTGATGTTGACCTATGGGAGACAAACATGGAAATGAAATCTATAAAATGGATATAAAAACATCGTTAGTATTGGTAAGGAATATAAATTATTAAAACTTCAAACATACTTGTAATAAGTGCACCCATAATGAAATCAAAAGATTCAGTGCCTCATAGTTGAAATGCATTCGGAATTAGGATGGAATTATTATGAAAGTGTTGGGTATATGTTATATTATTTTCAGGATTAGACACACATGTGATTTAAATGCATAATGAGAAGTGGGATGTCAGAGTGGGGTTTAACCCCCCTAAAAGATATTTCAATGGTTTTTAATGTTCACTTTTGACGATTTTCAACACAGAATTTTCACTTTTGGTGGTTTTATGAGACACAATTATTGTAGTCCATGGTAATGTAATTCTAATTATATATATATATATATATATATATATGATTAATGGATCTATGGTTAATGGATTCCACATAATGTACAAATTGTATTGTAACATTGTAAAGTAATATTATATAATGAAAAATATTTCTAGTTTTCCAAATTTGGATTTCCTTGGTAAGATCTTTATTTTAAATGTTTATTTGAGTCATTGCAATTTTTTATTTCTTACTTTTTTTGTCTCTTTTCTTTTGAAGAGTGGCTTTTTGATCACTCTACCCCTTTTTTCACTTTTTATACTCAATATCTCAATACACATTGCATCTCCAATGT
The DNA here is from genome assembly GCA_031772625.1 of Pinus tabuliformis. Classification (NCBI taxonomy): domain Eukaryota; kingdom Viridiplantae; phylum Streptophyta; class Pinopsida; order Pinales; family Pinaceae; genus Pinus; species Pinus tabuliformis. Next base: position 1,545,108,780 of record CM062816.1, on the reverse strand, counting down.
TTGTTTACTCTCAACCTTTGACAACAATGACAGAGGGATATAAGAGGCTACTGATATTAATTTTGATGCTTGTTGGTACCACTTAATTGAAATGATAACAATTGAAGGCAAATATATAAAGACTTAGGAAACATGCAAATTTTCCATCTCATAGTACATTATAATACGCCTTTCTCCCCTTAAACATTTTTCCTCTCCTTCCGATACAAGTATTTTTCTTTTGTATCGATTATCCTACTATAGGAATTGACTTTGCAATTGATTACCTAGACAAGCCTACTTTAGTTTATCCTAGCCTACACCACTATATACTACTCTAGCCTATAATATCCTACTCTAGTCCTAGACTAGCATATCCTATTCTACTCTAGAGTAACTTATCTAATCCAACCTAACTTAACCTACCCTTCCCTACTCTTTCTAACTCTACTATATCCTAGCCTAATCTAGCCTAGTTTAGCTTGGCCTACTCTAGCCTAGCTTACCCTAGACTACTGTACCCCAACCTACCCTAGCTTAGAATAGCCTAGCCTAGCCTACTCTATCTTGGCATGCTTTAGGTTAGCCTAGTCTAGCATAGCTTAGCCCAGCTTAACCTACTCTACCCGAGCCTACTCTAGCCTAACCTAGCCTAGCTTACTCTAGTGTATATTAGCCTAGCTTACTCTAGCTTAGCCTAGCATACTCTAGCCTAAATGAGTCTAACCTACTCTAGCCTAAATGACTATATCTTAGCCTACTTTAGCTTATCATAGTCTAGCCTACACTAATCTATCATGACATACCCTACTCTATATTAGCCTACTCTAACCTAGCTTATTTGGGACTACTCTAACATAGACTAGCCTATCTTACTCTACCCTAACATACTCTAGCCTCACCTACTCCATCCTAGCCTAGCATAGCCCATCATAACCTACTCTACTTTAGCCTAGACTAGCCTCAGCTATCCTAGCCTATCCAACTCTATCCCACTCTAGACTTGCCTAGCGTAGCCTTGCATAACCTTGCCTAACATAGCCTAACTTGGCCTAGCCTAGCATAATCTACTCTAGCATAGCCTGATCTAGCCTACAATAGCCTACCAAAATTTAGCCTTGCATACTCTAGCCTAGCTTACTCTAGAATAACCTAGCCAAGCCTAGCCTAGCCTAACCTACTCTAGCCAAGCCTAGGCTAGCCTACATTAGCCTAGAATACTCTTTCCTAGCCTAATCTATCACAGGCTATTGTTTCCTATTCTACCCTAATCTACTCTATCCTAGCCTAGCTTGCTCTAATCTAGCCAACCCTACTCTAGCCTAGAAAAGCCTACTCTAGCCTACCCTAATGCAACCTACTATACCCTAGTCTAGCTTATGATAGCCTAACCTAGCCTAGCCTACTCTACCCTAACCTAGCTTACCATAGCCTATCCTAGCCTAGCACTCGTAATCTAGCATAGCTAGTGTAGCCTACTCTAACCCAACCTACCGTACTCTATCCTAACCTAGACTACCTTACTCTAGCATAACGTACTCTCGCCTAACCTATTCCATCCTAACCAAGCCTAACCTAACCTAGCTTAGCCTAACACAGTTTAGCCCAACTTACTATATCCTACTAACCTAGCCTAACCTAGCTTATAGTACCCTACTCTTCTACCCTATTCTAGGCTCATAGCTAGCCTGGCATGGCCTAGCCTAGGCTAGATTATACTAACCTACTCTAGGCTACCCTAGCCTACCTTATCCTACTGTAGCCTAGCTTATACTAGCCTACTCTAGGCTAGCCTAGCCTACCCTAACCTAGTCAAATTAAGCTCAGAATAGCCTAGCCTACTCTAGTCTATCATACTATAGGCTACCCTAACCTAGCCTTCCTTAGCCTACTCTAGCCTAGTCTACCCTACCCTACCCTACCATAGCTTAGCCAACTCTAGCCTACCCTAGCTTAGCCTATTCTAGCCTAGTTTAATCTAACATCATGTGGCATAGCCTACCTAGTATAGTCTAGCCTAACCTAACCTAACCTACTCTAGTCTAGCCTAAGGTAGACAAGCCTACTCTAGCTTAGCCTAGCCTAGCCCAATCCAACATACTCTACCCTACGCTTACCCTAGTCTAGCCTACTCTTGCATAGCCTATTCTAGGTTAGCCTAACCTATTCCAGTGTCCTAGCCTAGGCTACTAGCCTACCATAGTCTACCCTAGCATAGCCTACTCTAGCCTAGCATAGCCTACCTTAGCCTAATCTATCCTAGCCTATCATGGCCTAGCCTACTCTAGCTTAGCTTACTCTAGCTTAGCCTACTCTAGTATACGCTAGCCTAACCTTTTGTACTCTAGCCTAGCTTAATCTAACCTAGCCTTCTCTACACTCGCCTAGCCTAGCCAACTTTAGCCTAGCCTACCCTAACCTAGCCCACTCTAGCCTAACCTACTCTAGCCTACACTAGTTTACCATAACCTACTTGATCCTAAGCTAGCCTAGCTTACTCTAGCATAGCCTAACCTTGCCTAGCCTAGCCTACTCTAGCCTAACCTACTCTAACCTATCCTACTCTAGACTAGCCTAACCTACTCTAGTCTTTCCTACTCTAGCCTAGCCTAGCCTATAATACAATTTCCTACTGTAGCCTACTCTACTATTTCTTAGCCTAAAGCAACCTACTATTTCCTATCCTCGCTTTAACCTACTCTATCGTAGCCTACTCTTTTCTAGCCTAGCCTCCTCTTGCGTGGCCTAGCCCATGCTACCCTAGCCCTCCTCTCGCGTGGCCTAGCCTATGCTACGCTAGCCTACCCTAACCTAGCCTACTCTATCTTAACCTAATGTACTATACCCTAGCCTACCCTTCTCTAGCCTATGCTACTCTAGCCTAGCCTGGCCTACTCTACTCTAGCCTAGCCTAGCCTGGCCTACTCTACTCTAGCTTAGCCTAACCTAGCCTACTCTACTATAGTCTACTCTACTCTAGCCTACCCTACCCTACTCTACTCTAGCCTAGCCTACCATAGCCAAGCCTAGCCTACTCTACTCTACTCTACTCTACTCTAGCTTACTCTATCCTAGCCTATTTGATCTTTCCCTAGCCTAGCCTAGCCTACTGTACTCTACTCTACTCTAGCCTAGCCTAGCCTACTCTACTCTAGCCTAATCTAGCCTACTCTAGCCTATCTAATCTTAGCCTAGCCTAGCCTAGCCTACTACTCTACTCTACTCTACTATATGCTACTCTATTCTAGCCTAGCATACTCTACTCTACTCTACCCTACCCTACCGTACCCTAATGTAGCACTCTAAAATATAAAAGTATAATTGTATGAAGTAAAAACATAGCTCAAAATCATTTGGAAATAACTAGCTATCTAAATTAAGTAGTTAGAGAAATTAAACTTTTTTTACATATAGATGAAAAGCATAAAATATAAAAAGAATTTAGAGCCTTCAATAATTTTATAAAGTGCCCTTCCCTACCCTAGCACTCTAAAATATAAAAGTATAATTGTATGAAGTAAAAACATGGTTCAAATCATTTGGAAATAACTAGTTATCTAAATTAAGTAGTTAGAGAAATTAAAATTATTACATGTAAATGAAAAACATAAAATATAAATAGAATTTAGAGCCTCAACACAGCTTCAATAATTTTATAAAATTCCCTTCCCTACTCTAGCACTCTAGAATATACAAGTATAATTGTATAAAGTAAAAACATAGTTCAAAATCATTTGAAAATAACTAGTTATTTATATTAAGTAGTTAGAGAAATTAAATTTTTATTACATATAAATAAAAAGCCTAAAATCTAAATAGAACTTAGAGCCTCAACACTCCTTCAATAATTTTATAAAATTCCCTTTTATGTTTAATTATTCATTTTTGAATTTAAAATAAGAATATTTTCTAAATTTAAAATTTTTTATTGAGAAATATTTTTTCTGTTCTCAAAATATTTTTAAATTAGATAATAAAAAATAAAGTAAATTCTTTCACTCCAAATTTATAAGAGCACAATCATGTAAATAAAATATGAAAACACAAACCCAAAGTCAAAGATTTAGGATTAAAATGACATTAACTCTTTAGGTTCACTCTATAAACTTACACACACAAGCTATTACAGTGAAGGCGTGCTACCTACTTTACATTTCTTTACATTTCCATTCTCACCAAAAAAAACATCAACATATTATGTACATCAAGAAAAGTTTCTTTACATGTATGTATAGCTCTCCAAGTACGTACACTCCAACTTGATAAATATGTAGTTCTAATCTTTTCGGATCAGCCCTTGCATATCACGAGTAAAACTAACACAGAAATAAAAGCTCGTAAAACCTATTAACATAAAAATAGGTTTCATAAAACTAACATAAAATAGGCTTATTACTAGTAATAAACGCATAAAATACTCTCATATAAAACTAAACGCATAAAATACTCTCATATAAAAGTAACAAAAAAATAGACATTATTATAAAAGTAACAAAAAAAATAGACATTATTAAAATTAAATTGTCGGAATATTCTTCTCAAATAAAATTTTGAATGAAGTGATCATCATTTAACCTAACATTGTTTTCTGCAAAGAAGGGAAACTCTAGCAGCCTGAAAAGACCCTAACAAACAATAGATGACTATTTCTGGTTAGTTTTATACTTTATTTTTTCAACGTTGATTACATTTGAAAAGTCCAGGATTTCAACCAGTCGGCCCCATCGAGTGCCTCAGGTTCTTGTCCTCTACGTTCGCAAGATCTCGAGTTCGAATCCTGCATGGAGATCTGAGGTCAAATTCGCAGCCACTGTGCGGGAAGAGTTCTACAAACAGTCAGTCTATGAACTATGTGGAGAAGTTATGAAGGACAAGCTCTACAGATCAGATCATATGGGCACCCAGAGGCACTGAGCTCATGGCCAATATGCGCGTCTTGTTGGGGCCATGTGGCATTTGTTGTATCTTCACAAAGACGTTGCGATGCACAGAATGGGAACAACGCGATGTGCACAGAAACGTGAAGGTGAGCAATATGTTGATGGATGCGGAGCTCAATGGCCGGCGCGGGGATTTCAGCCTCGCTCTCCTATATGGGCACAGGAAAAATCCTCAGACGGACAAGCTCGTCAACGCTTCAAGGTGCCTTACTTCTAAGCTCAGCGCGCCAGAAAGGAAACCACGAACTCTGATGTGTACAACTATGTTACTCTGCTTCTGGAAGCAAGCCCGTTGAGCCCAATCGGTGTTCAGAAGAGCGTGATTTTGTAGAAATGGTTTTGCGGATTTGAAGCGAACGGGATCATTTTGGAGGCTGTGGATCAGAGCCTTCGTGGTGAATATGTGGTCAGAGAGATGGAGATTGTGTTCAAGTTGGGTAAGTTGGCCAAGGGCATTCTCTAAAAGAGTGATTTATTTGACATATGGCCAAGGTCTTGCTATCTACGATGTTTGAGTGCACATCATGATAGGAAGGCTTTTGGAATGGTTGCAGGGTGCAGGAGCTGGCTGTTGCACTTCTTGGTCAAAACCTAAAATGAATATGTTTTCCTTTTTAGGTTAAAATCAAATTTCTCTACCTAGAACGAAAATCATTGACATGAGAAAATACTCCATGAAATGGACACAAGATTTGAAGAAAAGGAAATTGTTCAATGCAGTTTACACAAAGATTCTTCAATGCATTCCCAGCAACAAAGATTTTCGCAAACAGGGATATCGTTCAACAATAACAATTTTCTTTTTGCAGGGATAATCATTCAACAATAACAAAATTATTTTCGCAGGGATGTCATTCAACAAAAAAAATATTTGTATAAAGTAAAGAGTGTTAAACTAATTAAACCAATTGTTCGCAAGATAAAATAATCCTCACCAGAGCACAATTGCAGTTGCAAAGCAATAATTCCAAGCTGTAGCCGTGTTTGAAACCAGGATTGCGGGAAACACAAAGATTGGAAAGATCCAGCATACCATCCTCAAAATAGAATCATCGTCCCAAAATAATGGGTCCTCCAACAGCGCATCCTAAACAACAATTGAACAATCATCTTCCAAGTATAATTGGTGATCCAACAGTGTCTTCAAAATATAATTGAATGATCACTGTCCACCCGTGACAGATAGTGTTTGGAATACTCGTGAACGGATCAATTATCCGGCTGTTGGCCCCTTTAAAAATAGAAAAATAACGGATCTTAAATCCTCGTGAAGCGATCAATTATCTAGTTGTTGGCCAGTTTGAAAAGCAAAAAAAAAACCTAAATGGTACAATGGGAAAAAAGATGCTTTTCTTGAGAAAGTTCACCGATAGAATAGAAAAAGCCATAAATTATCACTTCCCACCCATTATAATATAATATTTAATGTAATTATAATAATTATATTAAAAATAATTTAATTAAATAACTATAATAATAATATTTATATTATTATAATATTTAATTGTATTATTTAAATTAAGTATAATTCAGATTAGTCTATATTTTGAAAAGAATTTATTTTTTAGGATTCATATATTATATAGAATTTATAGTTTTAATTATGTGAGAAAAATTATAGTTAAATTTCATTTAGCTATTTGAAAATTATTTTAATCTAGTTATAAATAATATTTAAAAATAAATGAATAAATTATTTTTTAATTGAATATTTATTTATTTATTAATATTTTATAATTTTAAAATAATTTTATTAATGTAAATAATCTATTAATTTCAAAGATAAGTTTCACTAGCCACATTATCACTCAATCTTGTGGCTATGTAGTTGTATATGCGGAAGAGTTATCAACCTTCGTTGGTAAATATTTATTAGACTTTAGTTTAGCAGAGTTTCCAAGTTTGGTAGGCTCCACCCACCCATTTTTCATCATACATGGCATTCAAAACATATACATATGCCTTATCATATGCATATCACACCTTCCAGTCATGTCTTGATGGTTAATTCATTGCATTGTTGTTCCATGAGTTGTTTATTAAATCCCAATCAATGCCACCTATTTGACCAAATTAAAGCTTTTGGTGCTCTAAGGTTCCATGTGGTAGCCCCCCTTTGGAGCACCTAATCTTCCAACTATGTTTCCATATCTTTCTGCTTGCACTTTCCTTGTCAATCGCTGACTCTACTGATGTGTCATCTACACACCATGCCTAGTGTTAGTTCTAGAATGTGCCACATCACCCTTTGACCTTAACTTTGTGCCCATTGGTCAAAATATTCAAACTCCCATATCTTTTGCATGCATACTCCATTCAACACAATTTAAGCTACATTGGAATTACCTTATCGAGCTCTTCAATGAGCCGCTATTTCCATTAGCTTTTCAGAACTTTTTAATTTTATGCCTTTTAATTAGGAACCTCTGAGATCACCTAGAAGATATTAGCCTAACCTACCCTGGCTTATCCTCCTCTAGTATGTCCCTCTCTAGCCTAGACTATGCCAACCTAACATAATATAGAATATCTTATCATACCCTACTTTAGGTTAGCCTACTATAGCCTACTCGTGCTTATCATATCCTAGTCTATTCTAGCTTAGTCTACTTTAGCTTAACCTTCTCTAGATTAGCTTACCATAGAATACTCTAGCCTTCCATGGCCTTACTTTTACTATTCTAACCCACTATAACCTATTGTCCTTTAGCCTACACTAACCTACTCCAAGTTAGCATATTCCATCTTACCCTAGTCTCTCCTAGAATAGGCTACCCTATCTTACTCTAAGCCTATGTTAGCCTAGCCTAGACAAGTCTACTATAGTTTATCCTAGCCTAACCCATTTTAAACTACTCTAGCCTAGCATATCCTACTCTAAGCCTAAACTAGTGTATCCTATTCTACTCTAGAATAACTCATCCAATCCAGCCTAACTTAACCTACGCTTCCCTATTCTTCCTAACTCTGCTATATCCTAGCCTACTCTAGCCCAGTTTAGCTTAGCTTACTCTAGCCTAGCTTAACCTAGCCTACTCTAGCCCAAGCTACCCTATCTTAGAATATCCTAGCCTAGCCTACTCTATCTTGGCGTGCTTCAGCTTAGCCTAGCACAACCTACTCTAACCTAACCTAGCCTTCCTAGCTCTAGTGTATACTAGCCTAGTTTACTCTAGCCTAGCCTAGCCTACTCTAGCCTAAATGAGTCTACCCTACTCTAGCCTAAAGGACTATATCTTAGCCTAATTTAGCTTGCCATAGTCTAGCCTACTTTAATCTACCATGACATACCATACTCTAGATTAACCTACTGTAACTTAGCTTATTCTGGACTACTCTAACCTAGACTAGCCTAACCTACTCTACCCTAACATACTCTAGCCTGACCTACTCCATCCTAGCCTATCGTAGCCCATCATAACCTACTCTACTTTAGGCTAGCCTATCCTGGACTAACCTAGCCTAGCCAACTCTATCCTAGTCTAGCCTTGCCTAGCCTAGTCTAGCATAACCTGACCTAACATACCCTTACTTGGCATAGTCTGACATAACCTACTCTAGCAAAGCCTAATCTAGCCTACTCTATCCTACCGTAATTTAGCCTTTTATACTCTAGCCTATTCTATCCTACTCTAGCGTAGCTTACTCTAGACTAACCTAACCAAGCTTAGCTTAGTCTAACCTACTCTAGCCAAGCCTAGGCTAGCCTACTCTAGCCTAGCCTACTATTTCCTAGCCTAATCTATCATAGGCTATTGTTTCCTATTCTACCCTACTCTACTCTAGCCTAGCCTAGCCTGCTCTAGTCTAGCCAAGCCTATTCTGGCTTAGGTAAGCCTACTCTAGGTAGGCCTACTCTAGCCTAGGCAAGCCTACTCTACCCTAGCCTAGCTTACCATAACCTAGCCTAGCCTAGCATTCATAATCTAGCATAGCTAGCCTAGCCTACTCTAACCCAACCTACCCTACTCTATCCTAACCTAGCCTAGCTTACTCTAGCATAACCTATTCTGTCCTAACCAAGCCTAGCCTAACCTAGTCTAGCCTAATGCACTGTAGCTTAACATACTCAAGTCCAGCCCAGCCTACTAACCTAGCCTAGCCTAGCTTATACTACCCTAGTCTAGTCTAACCTACTCTAGGCTCATAGCTAGCCTGGCCTAGCCTAGATTATACTACCATACTCTAGGCTACCCTAGCCTACCTTAACCTAGTCTAACCTAGCTTATACTAGCCTACTCTAGTCTACCCTACTCTAGGCTACCCTAGCCTACCCTAACCTAGTCTAATTAAGCCCAGCATAGCCTAGTCTACTCTAGTCTAACCTACTATAGGCTACCCTAACCTAGCCTTCCTTATCCAACTCTAGCCTATCCTACCCTAGCCTACCCTACCCTACCATAACTTAGCCAACTCTAGCTTACCCTAGCTTAGCCTATTCTAGCCTAGTTTAATCTAGCCTCACATGGTATAGCCTACCTAGCATAGTCTAGCCTAGCCTAGCCTAACCTACTCTAGCCTAGCTTAACCTACTGTAGCCTAGCCTAGCGAAATCTAGCCTAAGCTAGACAAGCCTACTCTAGCTTAGCCTAGCCTAGCCCAACCCAACATACTCTACCCTAGCTTACTCTAGCCTAGCCTACTCTTGTGTAGCCTATTCTAGGTTAGCCTAACTTATTCTAGTGTTCTAGCCTACCATATCCTACCATAGCCTACCCTACCCTAGCCTACTCTAGCCTAGCATAGCCTACTCTAGCCTAACCTACTCTAGTCTAATGTACTTTAACTTACCCTATGCTAGCCTACCTTAGCCTACCCTAGCCTACACTAGCCTACTATAGTTTAGCCTACTCTAACCTAGCCTACTCTTGCCTAACCTATCCTACTCTAGCCTACCCTAGCCTAGCCTACCTTAGCCTAATCTATCCTAGCGTGGCCTAGCCTACTCTAGCATATGATAGCCTACCCTTTTGTACTCTAGACTAGCTTAGTCTAACCTAGCTTTCTCTAGAGTTGCCTAGCCAAGACTAGCCTACTCTAGCCTAGCCTAGCCTAGCCTATCCTACTCTAGCCTAGCCTACTTTAGCCTACCCTACCCTAGCCTGGCCCACTCAACCCTAGCCTACTCTAGCCTACCCTAGTTTATCATAACCTACTTGACCCTAAGCCAGCCTAGCTTACTCTAGCCCAACCTAACCTTGCCTATCCTAGCCTACTCGAGCCTAACCTACTCTAACCTATCCTAATCTAACCGAGTCTATCCTACTCTAACCTAGCCTAACCTACTCTACTCTTGCCCACTCTAGCCTAGGCTAACCTATAATAGAGTTGCCTACTCTACCCTACTCTACTATTTCTTAGCCTAACCCGACCTACTCTTTCCTATCCTCGCTTAGCCTACTCTAGCGTAGCCTACTCTTTTCTAGCCTAGCTTAGCCTTCTCTAACATGGCGTAGCCTATGCTACCGTAGCCCTCCTCTAACGTGGCCTAGCTTATGCTACCCTAGACTACCCTACTCGAGCCTACTCTAGCCTAACCTAGCGTACTATAGCCTTACATATCCTAGCGTAGTCTAGCATGGCCTAGCCGATGCTACCCTATCTTAATATATTCCTAGCCTAACACTAGACTACCATATTCTAATCCAAGATAACCTACCATATCCTATTCTATCCTAGACCTACCCTATCCAAACCCACTCTAAACTAGATTATTGTATCTTAGCTTAACCTAGCTTTGCCTACTCTAGACAAGCCTACTCTAGCCTCAGCTAGCCTAGACCTAGCCTACTCTCGACTAGCTTAGCCTAGCATAGGATACTGTAGCTTACGCTAACCCACTCTAATTTTAGCTTAGCTTAACTTAGCCTAGCCTACTCTAATCCCATTTAGATGTATAAAAATTTATATATACATATGTAGTTAAGCCATTTAATACAACACATATTTAAAATCAATTTTAAAAAAAATTTACGTTATAATTTATTTTTATAATATATATTTAAATATAAAGCAATATTACTTTATATTATATATAAGCTAAAACATCTTTCATGGTATATAATATTATCTTTTTGTATTATTAATAAATTATAGTGTAGAATTTAATAAAATATAAATGATCTAAATTCTAAAAAGACCGAAAAATAAAATAAAAAAATTATATAGAAAATATTATTTTGAGCCTAACAAATTACATAACTCATGTTCATAATTGAGAGATTAAATGAGACGAAATCATTATTTGAATTTAAACATTTGAATCTCTATTAAAATAAACTTAAATATAAATTAAAGTATCAATTGACAAATCCATGATACCATGCTCTCGAGTGTTGTCAATATCGTTAATTAATCATTACAAACTTTGTTGCGAATCAAACTAACGTCACCCTTGATTACAAGAATGATAGGGTGTGATTGATTACATTCACTAACCATAACACTCTCGATTACAAGAATGGCGGGGTGTGGTTGATTACATTCACTGACCATAGCACGGAATTGTTAAAGTCGTAATTTAACTATCTGGACAAATTGTCTGGAAAGTTATGGAAATTGCGGTCATATTTAGAGAAAATTGGGCATGAATTTTTGTAAATCCAAGTTGTAGATGTTAAACTTCAAAATTTTAGGTGTCGTAGACGTTTTTGATGGTGCTGAATCCATTTCCACCATCAAAAACACTATTCAAACACTACATTTTAAACACTGCCTCTACAAGGTTTTATGAATTTTTTTTACCGACATTCCGGCCACTTTTGACTGTCCGGGCACATGATTCCATTGTTAAATGATATTTTTCATTTAAATTTAAATTTATTATATATTTTTTAAATAAGTAATGGTTTTTAAATTTATTATATATTTTAATAAAAATAACAATTCAAATAAAATTTTATGTTTTAACTCAGGCCACGCCAAACTATATAAGTAAGAAACTAATTTAAATAAAAAAAAATTAGAGGCTAATTAACTACATAAGTATGAAACTAATTTAAATAAAACAAAATTAGAGGCTAATTACATTGAAACTACACTATTCCTGAAACGAAAGTTAAACACATTGGAACGTTGATGGTGTGTACATGCATATCAAATTTCATGCAGATTAAACTTCGGCAATGAATGAGAAAACATGGATGGATAGATAAAGGAATATTAGTAGAACAATAACTATTGGATGGATGGGATAAGCTCAACAATAACTATTGGATGGATCGATAACTCAGCTAAATAAATCAGTAGAAACTACTTTTAAACCATTAAAAGAAAATACCTGTCTGTGGTTTGACACCGTGGTTTCCGTCATTACAGGGCTGAAGGAAGGAATTACTGTGGTTTGATTAGGTTGAAGAAATTAACCTACACGAAAGGACTCGGTTCTCTCTTGAGCGCAAAGTTTAGTAGAAATGTACACGTAATTAGATCTCTTGATTAAAATAAAATACTCATAATAGAATATACTCATTACAGGGCTTGTTTGACATTTGGCTTTCACTTAATTAAAAGAAAATACTCATTAGAGGGCTGGTTTGACATTTCGGTGGTTGACATAGCTGGTTTGATATTTCGGTTTCCAGCATTATAGAGCTGAAAGAAGGAAGGAATTTACAAAAAAATACTCATTACAGGGTTGGTTTGACATTTTGATTTCCCTCAATTAAAAGTAAATACTCATTACAGGGCTGGTTTGACATTTCTGATAGAAACAGCTAAAATCACACAATCACAAACACTCAATCATATATTATGTACAAATGGTGTATGTGCAAACACACTCACACACGGATTACATTCAGATCACTCTATTAAATAGAGTTTTTGAGATCCAACTTATTCCTAATTTAGAGAGAGTGGTTGAGAGAATTTCTCAACCATCACAAACCAATTTCTGAAATATGGAATGTAAGCATTAATTTCCAACATCCCCCCTTAATGATTACATTACATGAAAATAACAAAATAATCAAGCTTATCAGTAGATGCTCCATCAAGTTACCTCATAACCCTTGGAAAGGTGTAGTTGGCAAGTTGGATTCCCGAGTTCTCTTCCTCAACTCCCGAATCAAGGACCTCCCGAAGTCAATTACTGGACAACATCCCAATCTGTTGCATAACCTCATTAGGAAACCACCACGTCTACCACTAATGAGGGATCCTTCCCTAGATCCGCAATTGCCATACTATCTGGACAACCATCCATATTGAGCCTTACTGCTACTTGATCTTTAAGTACTGGCATCAGACACATAGTTGAACTGCTGGTTATTTGCATGCAATTTCAATACCTCCTTCGCCTTCTGCTTCGTTTTCTCTGCGCAACTGAGTTGTTGAAGCATACACAGTTTAGACACAGCTCCACACTGAAGCATCTCCCGAAGAATCGACGCAGTTGAAGAATATATGCAAAGCGACCAAAGAATTCGAACTGCTTTCTGAGTGGCAATTTCTGAAACCCTAATAATCTTCTTGGAGACTACAGCAATGCCCATCGCGTGATCAGCCATGGCAGCCCTTCCTTCTGCATAGTCCACTAGCATGTCCAACAGATCTAATATCTTTTCACACTTGGGCTTCTCGGCCTCTGGAAGTAATTCAATCAGACAAAATACTGTGCCTGCCTCTATAGCCATTAATCTGTTCTTTCTGGACCTTTTACATATTGCTATGAGGACAACCAAGGCAGCCATGATCGCCTGATGGCAGGATTCACCCTTTATGATCTCTAGGAGACCTTGGAAAATATTAATCTTTTGCCTGCCGATAAATTCCCAATCAGATATCCAAGTGGAAGCCTTCTGCAATAAAACGACCGTGCGTTCCTCACCTCTTTCGATCAGATTCCAAACGTGGATTCTGTGTGAAACATGACCCTCCTGACGGCGATCATCCCGTGACCAACTCTACGTCGGTGGAACTCGTCTCTCTGGCTACCATATTCCCTTACATCTCCCTGCAGTCAGCTTTTCCAACAAAACCATGCTCTGAAAACATGAACCGCGATCTGTTTCTCGTTGTATCCAATTCAAATCAATAAATACCAATTTGATTTGGGATTCTCCCCTCACGGTTACCTTTAGCACGGCTTCCTCCTTTTCAATAATCGACTCATCACACAGGCTCCTCGGGATCTTTACCTCACACAGCAGTGATCTCGGCCTCCTCCACGGCCGCCGACCTCCTTCAACTCAGCAATTCAACATCGGCGCAATTCAACCATGGTGCACTCACGCCGTTCGCGAGATAAAAAAATCATGTAAGGGCAAAAGTGAATCGCCGCAATTAACTACAGACAGCCCAGAAAGACGGTCCAGCTCCACGCAGCAGAGTATTCAAGCAGTTGCTACTCAGGTAGGCAGCGCTTCTCAGATGGACAACACAAGTTCAGATCTAGCTCCGATACCATGATAGAAACAGCTAGAATCACACAATCACAAACACTCAATCATATATTATGTACAAATGGTGTATGTGCAAACACACTCACACACGGATTACATTCAGATCACTCTATTAAATAGAGTTTTTGAGATCCAACTTATTCCTAATTTAGAGAGAGTGGTTGAGAGAATTTCTCAACCATCACAAACAAATTTCTCAAATATGGAATATAAGCATTAATTTCCAACAATTTCCATATCTATCATTTAACAGAGAGAAAAATAACGAAAATACCCTATTTTTGTTGTGGTTTGATTAAGAAGAAATTAACGTAAATAAATCTGAAATGAAATGAAGGGATTGGTACTTGTAATTGTAATTGAAAACAGATGAAGGAACTCGGTACGTGTAATTGTAATCGGAATTGAAAACATTTACTAACCCATTATATTGATATTATATCAATTGAAAAAAGAAAATTAAACACATTAGAATGTTGAAAATGCATACATGCATATTAAATTTCATGATGAATAAATAAACATGTATGGATAGATGGATGAATAATCTAAAGAAATAGAATAATAACTAGATAAGTAATAATAACATTAATGAATTTGATAAGCACCAAATAGATAGATGAAATAAAGCGAAAAAAAATCAATAAAAGTGTAGGTTAAAAAACCCAAGTAAAGAAATCAATAGAAAATACACTCACTCAATTAAAAATATTACTTATTAAAATGTTGATTTGACATTTCGGATTGATTCAATTAAAAGAAAATACTCATTACAGGGATGCTTTGACATTTAGGTTTCGAGAGTTCCACGGCTGAAAGGAATTAACCTAGAGAAAAATGAAGCAAATACCTTATTCTGATTGTGGTTTGACCAGGAAGAAATTAACGTAAAAAAATCTGAAATGAAGGAACTAGGAACTGGGGTACCCGTACCTGTAATTGAATCCTGTGCATTGATCATGCTTTACGAACTCTTCAATTGGAGGTTGTTTTCCATCGATCCTCTTGAATACCCTGCATCAGATTTGAGATAGATGGACCTGAATTAAAATGGCTGAAGTGAATTAAAAATATATTATCGCAAATGAAAAACAGAGCAGAAGTGAATTAGTGATGGTATGTACCTGAAATTAATGACAGAGAGCAGAGCCATTATTGAAAGAGAGACGTGACAGTTCAATTGCTGGAGACCGCCCTTGCTTTGACGTTGGGAAGAAAACAAACTCTCACACTCACTCGGCTCAGATTCAGAGATTCATGCACACGCACAAACATGCATTAGACAGTCACAGAAAGATTTATGCACACGCACAGACACACTCATGCATCATATTCAGAGGCACAGAAAGATTCATGCACAGGCACATACACACTCATGCATCAGGTACAGACTTGGACTTGAACTGAAATGGTCAACCACACCAGAGTAAAGTGTAAAGATAAAATTTATGTAACCTTCTATATATATTAATAGCGTTCATTTCAACGGATACATTGGCCTCCATAACAACCGTTTCACAGACACAAATCCCCTATTTCATTCAAGCTGATAGTTTTAAAATTAGCGCCGTCCTAAAAAGGAAATTATATTTAGAAAATAGACATGCTTTTATTTTTTTCGAATTTCAACTCAAGGTTCCATAGATTTTAATAGTGTTTCTTTCAATAATACATTAGCCCCATCTTTTGCATAACCGTTTCATAGATTTATAAATCCGCTTTCTTTCCAACTGATACATTGCCCTCAACTCCTCTCCTCTCGCTTTCGATATAAGGAAAGTTTTAAAATTGTTTGGCACCACCCCGTCCCAAAAAGGAAAGTTTTAGAATTGGTTCCCACCACCGTCCCAAAAAACAAGTATATTTAGAAAGGTGATATTCTTTGTAGTGACTTTTTTCTTTTTAATTTTGATTTAAGATTTTGATTTTTCTGTTTTTGAATTTTGTTCTTGAATTTTATTGACCTTAATTTATAACGAATTTCTCTGAATTTGAATTTTTCACTTTTTTTCCAAATTTAAAATAAATTCTATATGATTTGAACAAAGATTCAAGTATGCTTAGAAAGATGATATGCTTTTTAGTTTTTTTTTTTTTGAATTTTGATTTAAGATTTTGATTTTCCTACTTTTGAATTTTATTATTATTTACTAACCTTGATTTATAATGAATTTTTGAATTCTAAATTTGAATTTTTCACAATTTTTTTTCAAATTTAAAATAATTTTTTTATGATTTGAACAAAGATTTTATAGATATCTATATCGCTCTTTTCAACAAATACATTAGCCTCCATTTTTTGGCCTCCATCTCATTTCCTCTCCATTTTGACATGAAAGGAGATTTTCAAATTAAAATTGGTTGACCCCACTGTCCAAAAAAACATAGGTATATTTAGATGTTGGGCTGTTTTTTTTTTTTTTCCAATTTTCCATTGAATATTTTTGGATTTTCATTTTCTTTTAATTCTTTTTTGTTTATTCAAGGTTTTTTATTTTTTTTCTTTCATATTGTTTTATTACTTTATTCTTATTATTATTATTTATCAGCTTTGATTTATCTTAAATTTGTGAATTCTTAACCTTCTTTTTCAAGTTTGTATTAAGTTTCATATTATTTTGACTGAGATTCATTTGAAATTTATGAATCAATAGAAGCTTAAATTAAAATGTTGAAGTTGGAACTCAAATGAATTAGTTTTTTTGGTAACATATGAAGAGTGGTATGAGATGTAAATTTAACATTCAGTTGGTATCTAAAACAATAATGAAGGTATTAGGGTAAGAAGAAGTTAATGTTTTCCCTAAGAACTAAAAATTCCAATGGTTTCTAAAACAATAATGAAATTTATGTCATGGATCACATGTGACTCAATTCAGTATTTAAATGAATGTTTTATGAATCTATACTCTTTGTCATTGGTACTGTAAACAACTATCTTGATTCCTTGTCTCCTTCCACATCTCTCTTTAATCTCAATTTTTAGTCTACATTTCAGGGAGGATTTCATTTTTAAAGAATTAAGGAATCATTTTGCTATTGGATTCAAATTTAAGCACCGTGAATTTTCCCAATAAAGATATTTGGGATAATTTGGAAGGCCCTTCACATGAAACTACAAATATTGATACGAACAATCTTATTATAAGTCTTGAACAACCTTATACATATCACATGGTTACATTTATATTTTCTTAGAAAAATTCATCAACCATGCTGTATATCTAGGATTGTGAAGGAATCAACCATGTTCCCATTAGATAAATCTTTGTGGTATCCATTAATACAAATATCATGAAAAAATGTGTAGCCACAACAACTAGACTTGTGTATATTTAGGATTTTGAAGGAATTAAGCATGTTCCCATTAGATAAATCTCAATGATACCCATTACTACAAATATCATGGCAAAACGTGTAGCTAGAATGTGGTTATCATATTCTCTTTTCAGGTACATTTTTTTCCCTCGAACATTGAAATCAAACTATAATTAATAGGTTTATACTAGGAAATGAAATTGTAAGCCAAAACGGTAAGGTATGGGTTGTTTTGTAAGAAGCAATACAGATTTTTCTTGAAGAAGATGTGAGTGGCAAGAAACTTTGCCAAAGAAAGAGACAAAGATAGTACATATACAATAGAATTTAAAATTTTGACTTTTGATATTGCACGAGATCAGTTGAAGACATATTGCTTCAATTGATTCTCTGAGGTGACTCCTTCACCTACCTTAGTGCTGCATCTCATCCATTTGCTGCACCTTACCATGTAGCAACATCATGCTGCGTCATGCATCATCATGTTGCTCATGATCACTATGCTGCCCATACATCATGTTGTCCACGATCTCATACATCATGGTGCCCATGCATCATGTTGCCCATGATCTCATCTGTCATGCTACCCATGCATCATGTTGCCCATTCATCATGTTTCCCATGATCTCATACATCATGCTTCGCATTCATCATTATGTTGCCACCTACAACAAAACAAGTCTCCTTGCTGCTCTACAATGTTTTTGTTGACTGTGTATAGGGCTTCTTGGACAACGTATTACAGTGCCTCCATTTGCGGCTCTTCCATGCTGTGGCTACCATCTATGCCTACTCTCCATCAAGTATGATCAAAAACTATCTAATGACTGCGGCTGTTCCATATTGTGGCTGCCATCTACCTGCGACTCTTTCATATGACAATGGAGTAGATTAAGGCATCATGCTGACTGTGAATGATCTATGCCTTGTGTATTAAAGTCTCGGCTCCTCTTCCATGTGAAATCATAGAACCATCCGAATATCAGTTATGTGCTTTTATGGCTACATGAACAGGTCTTTTGGTCAGCGTATGAGTGCTCCCTTGACTGTGTTCATAACTGTTCCATTGACTGTGTTAGAGTTTCTAGACAACGTATGAGTTGTCCCTTGACTGCATTCATTAGGGCTTCTGGATAGCGTTCCCTTGATTGCGTGTTAGGGCTTTTGGATAGCATATGAGTGCTATCCATGTTTCATATGACCAACATATAACATCCTATATGGATAATGTATAATATCCACAAAGAACAGTGTATCCTGCATATGTCCTGTCTTTATGACATATGGCTAGGGCAAGTTTGTACTGCGGCTAGGGCATCATACATTAGCATATACTCTCAGCATTTTCCCCTTCTCCAAAAATCAAAGGACGTGGAGAGGAGATCACATGAGGGGTGTGTCCAAAATGACTTCAAATCCTCTTCTATTTATACTAAAACACAGATGATGAATAGACAACTATTGGGCTTCTAAGCCTACTCAAGTTGCTAGCCGACTTGAAAAATTGATTTATAACATAAATAAATTCATAACTCCATAAATACTTATCGGAATCGGATGATCCTTAGATCAATCCTACACCTCTCCATGAGAGGGATCTAATAAAGATATTAGCTGCCATAAATAAGATTACCCACATGGAGTGTGGCCCTAGTTTCCAATTTTAACACTCCCTCTCAACTAGCGAGAAATCCATCTACTGATTCATATGTTTGACTGTACTTTATCTTCCATTAGTGCCCTGCTTAGCTCTACTCAGCTCTTGCTGGCTTTTCTCAGCACTGCTGACTCTGCTTTGCTCTTAGCTATGCTGCTTCTGCTCTACTCAGCTCAGCTATGCTCTACTTAGCTATGCTCAGTTCAACTGGCTCTGCTCTACTCTGCTTAGCTTTGCCCGGCTTCGATGGCTCTACTTAGCTCTGCTCTGCTTTGCTTAGATCTACTTAGCTCTATTGGCTCTGCTCTGCTCTGCTTAGCTCTGCTGGCTCTGCTCTGCTCTGCTTATCTCTCTTGAACTATGAAGAAGAATAATTGATCAAGAATGTCTCATACCATTCTCCACTAACTTAAAGTCAGTCTCAGAGTGCGTACCACTGGTCCCAGACTAGTCTCAACTGACCCAAAGTCATCGTCATAGAGGCTACCACTCCTACTACTAGTCCCAGACCAGTATCATTAGTCTCAGAGAGTGTACCACTGGTCCCAGACCAGTCTCAACCAACCCGAAGTTAGCGTCGTAGTATGTACGACTCTCACTAGTCACAAACCAGCCCTCCACTGACCCGAAGTCAGTCTCATAGTATGTACCACTAGTCCCAGACTAGTCTCAACTGACCCGAAGTCAGTGTCATAGTAGGTACAACTCCTACAACTAGTTGTAGACCAGTATCATTGATCCCAGGTCAACGAAGGTCATCCTAGCATAGGGAGTATGGTAGATACAATAATGCGACCATTAGTACTACTATGGTCCCTATCCTCATTTCTGTGCTCATTTATCATATGAGAAGTACTTCCCATGAGTCCCAGACTATATGGGTAGGATGCCTTGATAGGAGAACTAATCAATCATGTCCTCACAGGAGAACTAATCATCCTGCTACACAATCGTCATGGAGAACACATCATCTAGACCTCACAGGAGAACTAATCATCCTACTGCACAATCGTCATGGAGAACACATCATCCAGACCTCACAGGAGAACTAATCATCCCGCTACACAATCTTCATGGAGAACACATCATCTAGACCTCATGGGAGAAATAATCATCTTTCTACACAATCATCATGGAGAAAATATCATCCAGACATCACAGGAGAACTAATCAACTAACCTGCAGTTGGCTTCTTAAAAATTAGGGATCTAGGTTTATTTATACCCAGGTTGTTATAGCTCTTCTCTCAATAAGTTTTCATTCATATTATTTCTGATTTAGTCCTGATGATGGACCCCCTTTGGGGTTTGAAACGTTGACACAATGAACACGAAACTGTGGATAATCCGGATGATACCACTGCAAAAAACTACCACAGAAGCTTAAAATCTAACAGAACTAATCATCCTGCTACATAGGAGAGCGAGTCATCCTATCCCACAAGAGATCAAATCATCTTGTCCCACAAGAGAGTGAATCATTTTGTTCACAGGAGAGCAAATCATCCTATTCACAGGAGAGTGAATCATCCCATCCCAGTACACACCACTAGGGGAGGGTGAGTCACCCTGTGGTCATATGTTGCTCCAATAAGAACCGCAAACCCCTAGAGCTCCCAGAGCACAATTTAAGCAACATGTACGACTCTTTTACAAGGGTCTCTCAATGACTCGAAGTCGTTTGGGAAAATCACAAATTTGATCTTTCCTCTGGGCTTTGAAAAAGTGTAGCGAACTGTACATCATAATAGTGCGATGGAGCCTCCTTGCTCATCACCTTACCATATGTCGGATAAGGTAGTATCTGATTTTATCTGCTTGAGAAATAATTGAATATGGGATTCCTAAAAAATCAAATCCCACCTTTGGTTGTCACAGAGAATCACAGTGGTATTCATCATGTGTACTCACTGAAGAGTTTCCACAACCAGCCAACTTCATACGAGGTCATACTCATAGTTATGTATCCGGTCTTGGCGATACTTATAACAACCGACTTATGCTTCCTATTCATGCATGATATCTAAGAAGAATCCAAAGAGAACCAACACTCAGAAGTGCTCTAGTGATCCTCCACACTACTTGCCCAGTCAACATTTGAATAATCATGCAATTTTCATATTTTTGGAAGTGTATCTCAATCCATGAGAGATTGTGGCCCGAAGATATCTCAGAAGATTCTTGGCACCAATATAGTGAAGCTCAACCAAATATGAGCTCACCATTCTAACTACAAAACATATGTCCAGAATCCAACTATCTCTTACTTCTGCTAATGAAAGAGTTTGCACGTGTCAAAAATAGTTCGTCTGCATAAGGTGCCGGTATGAGAGGTCTATCATCCACAACTTTCAGGTAATGGTTTGGATTGGTCTCACTTCTAGTGAATCTCAGCTTCATCAAATAGGTATCAATCCTCTCATACTATGCCATGGGTGTTTTGCTTCAAGCCATAGCTCGGGCTTTCTTCCAATAAAGATACCTGGGATAATTTGGAAGGCCCTTCGCTTGAAACTACAAATATTGATACAAACAATCTTATTATAAGTCTTGAAAAACCTTACACATATCACATGGTTACATTTATATTTTCTTAGGGAAATTAATCGTCATGGTAACCACACCTGTGTATATCTATAATTCTAAAGGGGTCAACCATGTTCCCATTAGATAAATCTTAGTGGTACCCATTAATACAAATATCATGAAAAAATGTGTAGCCACGATGACTAGACTTGTGTATATTTAGGATTTTGAAGGAATCAAGCATGTTCCCATTAGATAAATCTCAATGATACCCATTACTACAAATATCATGACAAAACATGTAGCTAGAATGTGGTTATCATATTCTCTTTTGAAGTACAATTTTTTTCCCTCGAACATGGAAATCAAACTATATTTAATAGGCTTATATTAGGAAATGAATTTGTAAGCCAAAATGGTAAGGTATAGGTTGTTCTATAAGAATCATTAAGGATTTTTCTTGAAGAAGATGTGAGTGGCAAGAAACTTTGCAAGAGAATTGTGCATTTTTACAACTCACATGAGAAAACATTTGTTTTTGTCCCATGGTTTTTAGCATTAATTTCTAATTCTAACAATACTTTTTTTTTATTTTCAAGAAAAACATTCTAAGGAAAGTCAATAAGTGCTTCTCCACATTTGTGGATGACATATTTAATAAATCTATTGGTTTACATTAGTGTAGCTAACCTATTCAAATTTAAGCATGACACGTGTTGCCATAATTCTAGCCAAATGCCCAGTCATTGACTTAATTCAGACACTTGTTGCCATAAATCTAGCCAAATTCACAAAGTCATTGACAACAACCAGTTGATCTAAACCTTTGGGCTAATTTGAGCACCGCTTGACATGTTATTGCTTAAACATATGCATTTTATCTCTTTACATCTTTCTTTCTTTTAGTTATTCTTTCAGCCTTTTGTAACTTTACTTCTAGATATTAGATATTTTCCTTCTATTGTTAACATCGCTATAGGATCTATCTCAACTTATTTTATCTACCAATTAATTATGATTTGTGTATTATTGCTAACTATTATTTATTAGTTTTTGCTAAAAAATTGAAGATTTTCAATTTCCCTATCTATTGTTTCAAATAAAATTTTAAAAATCTTGGTCGCTTTTAGCTATGTGCTTGTGTTTTCAGCAATCCATAATTATACAATCCAATTAAAGAGCTTATATAAAAAGCAAGGGAGCTTAAAGAGATGACCAAGGAACTTAGAAAAATGGTATCTCACTCTACATACTATACCAACCATGAACTAGTGATGAGTAGAACATAGTCCTAAGTTTATTTTTGATAGGCTATGACATATTTTATCTGTCAAGGAATAGAAACTCTACAAAGGGAGGTCTTGATTTGGAAGAGATGACACCCTTGTACATGTAAAATGACCAAAATAATAGACCATTTATAAAAGCGTGCTGATGCAAAGACATTTTTGTATACAAGTCAAGCTTCTAAGTTTTCACTTTTAGGACAAACCAGAAGCATTGTTTGGAGATCTAGATAAGAATTCAAGTTTAAGAAGTTGTTTCTTGATAACTTCATTATATGGATATACATTTTTAGATATTATCAAGGGATTTCCATTTTGTGCATATTCTCGTATATTTTTAATAAGGGGACAAACAAGATGCTCCCAAATATGCTTGAATTTAATTTTCACATTTATCAGTGTTTTTATCTTATTTTAGGATTTTCCCCAAGTAACTATAGAGGTAAGATTTGAGCAAGGCATAAAAAAGTAAATCATTTGAAATTCCCCCATAAACAAAAATAATTTAATAAAAATGGAAATTATAAATGATCATAAGGTTTGAATCCATACCCTTTTCAATTTGATTACATTTTCTCACTAGCATTGAATATTTTGTTTTTTATAGAGAAAAGTATTCTTTCTTACCATAAGGTGACATTGATCCGGATTTAAACAGGAACGCAACAAATTACAGAGATAACCATAAATACAGAGATGAGATAACCATAAATACTGAGATGCAACGGAAATAATACTTCATTTCATTACTGTAAAATACTGAAATATGCTTACAAATAGAAATGGAAAGAAACCAGCTAGGGCGATGGTAGCTTATCTCTGAGAAGAGATGTGGCGGCTACATGCCTCTGAACTGTTCTCCACTGTGTTAAAATGAGGCTCGAAGGCCTATTTATTGTTGAGAAACAATGGAAAACCCTTCACATCCCGAAACCTAACCCTAGAAGATGAAACGCCAAATTGTGGGCCCCGTTTGGGTAAATTGTTACATCAATTTCCCGGGGTCGTAAATTTGGCATATGATCTCCGTTTGATGCGTATGATAGCTCGTTAGAAAGATCTATCCAAGTAATACCACTTTGGGAGGCAACATCGGTCCATGGACCCATGTCACCCGAGATTCCCAAAAAAACGTCGTTTAGGGCCTCAAAACAGCTCCGGAAGTTCAGGACCCAAAAAACTGCTAAAAATAGTAAACTGTGCTACAATTTAGGAAACTGAAAAGACTGAAAGAGACTTGTGGGGGTCCAAATGGGATAGGTGGGCGGCCACCAACATCCACCTGGATCATTCCTCCCCCCTTAAGAAGCAATGGTCCCCATTGCGTTGAGTTCCTCCATCTGCTGAACTTGTCCTACAATCTCTGATGTGTCCAGTAATGGTGGGAAGCATGGTCGACGATGGTCCATATTGAACACTTGGTGCAGGCAAAGGAATGGAGGAATGATGTGCTCCAAAGAATTGTTCCCCACAGCCTTGGTACTACTATAAGGACCATGTCGGAGTGGTCTGATCTTCTGATGGGTTCTGGTAAGGTGTTCTCTCTGTCGATGCAACCAGACTTTGTTGCCCACCTGAAACTTATGTGGTACCCCTGTGGGTGAGGAGAAGTTGTTCCTGTGTTCTGTCATGACCGTATCCCTTTGTTGCTACTACTGCGTGGAGGAACCCTTTGCAGGGGTCATGGATGTAGCAACGATCTTCCCCTTATTTTGGGAGTGAACCAGACAGATGAATTTCCTAGTCTGTGATATGAGTTTGTTGCCTTTCTTGGTAGTGATCAAGGATGTGGCAGTAGGTGGGGCTACCTCTGGTATCCTGTATAATGAATTATTTAAAGAAATAATGACAGCACGAGGCCTTGACTCATACACATCATGTCGCCTCCACAAGTATGGCTGGCCTAATAGTACATCATAAACATCCAGAGGTGTAACATCACACAATACCTCGTCTGTGAAGGGTTTGATGCTGTAGGGAAGGCGGCACTGCTGGCGAACTTTCAGATCTCGTCCTTCATGAAGCCACCCGATACTGTACGGCTGCGGGTGCGGTGTAGCCGGTAGGCCCAACCGCTTCACGACCTCTGCTGAAGTGAGGTTCTTTTGGCTGCCACTGTCGACAATGAATTGCAGCGGCGAACCCTTCACCCACATTTGTGAGTGGAAAAGACGGTCCCCTTCCTCTGGATTTTCGGGCTCATCTTTCTGGATCTTGGCGGTGGCAACAGTGGCGCTGGGATCCGCATCAATGATTTGCTTCCCTTTGCCATTCCCCTTGTCGGGTTCTGGCTCAGGGTCAGAACATGCATCTGATTCGGAAGCCTTCAACTCGGCCACAAGCGACTGCTTGGTCTGACACGCACTTGTGTTATGAGTGGGACTCTTGTGGAACTCACACCACTTTCCTGTGTCCTTCTTCGGCTTCGTGGTGTTGTTCTTTTCTTCCAGCTTCGACAGGTTGTCTTGGGTCACCCCGCCTTGGCTTTGTCCTTTGGGCTTCGGATTTGCAGATCCAAAGTCTCGCTTTTTCTGTTTGAACTTTTGCTCGATTTTGACAGCGTATCGATATGCTGTGCCAAGTGAGGAGATGTTCAAGAACACCATCTCTTCCTGGATGTACTTGTGCAGGCAGCCACGGTATTTGAGTACCAGATGCAGCTCAGAATCTTTGATACCCAACTGTGTGCGAAGGGTATGAAAAATGTTTGTGAACTCCGGCACATCTTGGTCTCGTCCCTGCCACAGTGTGGTCCATTTGATGTATTTTTCCTCATAGCTTCCGACAGGGTAGTACAGCTCCTTGATGGCATCCCGGAAGTCATTCCAAGTGGGTGTGGCTGAAAATAGTGAGACTGTACTTTCGTCTTTCTGCTCGCAGTAGGTTTCCCACCAGTCCTTGACGTGGGGGCTGCTTTGAGAAGAGCGAAAACAATCTTTTCCCGACTTCAAAATTCATGAACAGAAAAATACCCATCTAGCAGATTTAACCATTTATCTACGGCATCTGCATCTATTTGACCCTCGAAGATGGGGATTTCAAAATTCACTTGTACCTTAAACGGTGTGGCGTTTCCAGAGTCGCTGTTGGAAGCCGATGCGTCGCCTCTGGGTAGCCGCTGAAGGATCTACGCAGAGCTATCCATCATCGCGTTCCTTTGCCGCTCAAGGGCTTCTTCGAGCAAGATTTTGATAGGATCTCCTGCCCCCTCGTCTTTCTTCTCATCTGCCATGGGAGGCCGTCGGGATTTTCGAGGCTGGTCTTGCAAAGGTTTGACCAATTCAAGCCCTAACTCCTTATATCCTGACCTCGTTGGGGACATGCAAAGAAAAACAGAGAAAAAAGCAGACCGCTCTGATACCACTGATCCGGATTTAAACAGGGACGCAACAAATTACAGAGATAACCATAAATACAGAGATGAGATAACCATAAATACTGAGATGCAGCGGAAATAATACTTCATTTCATTACTGTAAAATACTGAAATATGCTTACAAACAGAAATGGAAAGAAACCAGCTAGGGCGATGGTAGCTTATCTCTGAGAAGAGATGTGGCAGCTACATGCCTCTGAATTGTTCTCCACTGTGTTAAAATGAGGCTCGAAGGCCTATTTATTGTTGAGAAACAATGGAAAACCCTTCACATCCCGAAACCTAACCCTAGAAGATGAAACGCCAAATTGTGGGCCTCGTTTGGGTAAATTGTTACATCAATTTCTCGGGGTCGTAAATTTGGCATACGATCTCTGTTTGACGCGTACGATAGCTCGTTAGAAAGATCTATCCGAGTACTACCACTTTGGAAGGCAACATCGGTCCATGGTCCCATGTTGCCCCAGATTCCCCAAAAAACGTCGTTTAGGGCCTCAAAAAAGCTCCGGAAGTTCAGGACCCGAAAAACTGCTAAAAATAGTAAACTGTGCTACAATTTAGGAAACTGAAAAGACTGAAAGAGACAGTTGTGGGGGTCCAAATGGGATAGGTGGGTGGCCACCAACATCCACCTGGATCAGACATGGGAGAAAGGGTTGAAGATGAAACTTATCAAAATTTATACATGTACAATAGGTGGATACAAAAACAAGTGTTAATAGGTGAATAATATTTCTTTAACTAAGTGATGGGTACTAACCATCAAGATTGAGGTGTTTCTATAGGAGTTTGTAACCACCCATATTGACCTTAACAGCCATGGCATCTTCCACTAATTAATGGTGCCCTTGGAAAGTGATGTTTACCTGTGGGAGACAAACATGGAAATGTAAATGTATAAAATGGTATCTCACTCTACATGCTATGCCAACCACGAATTAGTGGTGATTAGAACATTGTCCTATGTTTATTTTTTATAGTCTATGACATATTGTATCTGTCAAGGAATATAAACGCTACAAAGGGAGGTCTTGATTTGGAAGAGATGGCACCCTTGTACAGGTAAAATGACCAAAAGAATAGAGCATTTATACAAGCTGCTGATTCAAAGACATTTCTGTATGAAAGTCAACCTTCCAAGGTTGCACTTTAAGGACAAACTAGAAGTATTGTTTGGAGATCTAATAAGAATTCAAGTTTGAGAACTTGTTTCTAGATAAATTTGTTATATGGATACACATTTTCATATATTAACAAGGGATTTCCATTTTTATGCATCTTCTCCTATTTTTTTAATAATAGGATAAACATGATGCTCTCAAATATGCTTGAATTTAATTTTCACATTTATCAATGTTTTTATGCTATTTAGGATTTTCCCTATGTAACTCTAAAGGTAAGAATTTAGTAAGGGATAAAAAAGTAAATCATTTGAAATTCCCCCATAAACAAAACTAACATAATGGCAAATGAAATTACAAATGGTCATATGATTTGAATCCATACCCTTTTTAAGTTGATTACAATGTCTAACTAGCATTGAATATTTTGTTTTTCATAGAGAATGGTATTCCTTCTTACTATAAAGGTGAGAGGAAAAAGGGTTGAGGATGAATCTTACCAAAATTTATACATGTACAATAGGTGGATACAACAACAAGTGTTATAATGTGAATAATATTTATTTAAATAATTGATGGGTACAAACCATCAAGATTTAGGTGCTTCTATAGGAATTTGTAACCACCTATATTGACCTTAATTATAATGGTATCTTCCACTAATTAATGGCGCCCTTGGAGACTGATGTTGACCTGTGGGAGACAAACATGGAAATGAAATGTATAAAATAGATATAAAAATATCGTTAGTATTGGTAAGGAAAATAAATTATTAAAACTTCAAACATACTTGTAATAAGTGCACCCATAATGAAATCAAATTATTCAGTGCCTCATAGTTTAAATGCATTCGGAATTAGAATGGAATTATTAAGAAAATGTTGGGTATATGTTATATTATTTTCATGATTAGACACACATGTGATTTGTATGCATCATGAGAAATGGGATGTCACAGTGGGGTCTTAACCCCCCTAAAAAATATTTCAATGGTTTTTAATGTCCACTTTTGACGATTTTCAACACAGAATTTTTACTTTTGGCGGTTTTAAGACACACAATTATTGTAGTCCATGGTAATGTAATTCTAATTAAATAAATATATATGATTAATGGATCTACGGTTAATGGATTCCACATAATGTACAAATCGTATTGTAACATTGTAAAGTAATATTATATACTGAAAAATATTTCTAGTTTTCCAAATTTGGATTTTCTTGGTAAGGTCTTTATTTTAAATGTTTGTGTGAGTCATTGCATTTTTTCTTTCTTATTTTTTTTCTCTCCGTTTTCTTTTGAAGAGTGGCTTGTCGATCACTCTACCCCTTTTTTTCACTTTTTATACTCAATATCTCAATACACATTACATCTCCAATGTTTCTTTACTCTCCACCTTTGACAACAATGGCAGAGGGATGTAAGATGCCACTGATATTAATTTTGATACTTGTTGGTACCACTTAATTGAAATGATACCAATTGAAGGTAGATATAGAAATACTTAGGAAACATGCAAATTTTCCAGCTCATAGTACATTATAATACACTTTTCTCCCCTTAAACTTTTTGCCTCTCCTTCGGATACAGGTATTTTTCTTTTGTATCGATTATCCTACTATAGGAATTGACTTTGTGATTGATTGCCTAGACAAGCCTACTTTAGTTTATCCTAGCTTACACCACTCTATACTACTCTAGCCTAGCATATCCTACTCTAAGCCTAGACTAGTGTATCATATTCTACTCTAGAATAACTTATCTAATCCAACATAACTTAACCTACCCTTCCCTACTCTTTCTAACTCTACTATATCCTAGCCTACTCTAGCCTAGTTTAGCTTAACCTACGCTAGCCTAGCCTTGCCTACTTTAGCCTACTCTTAATTGTAATTGTAACTGTAATTGCAAATATTCACTAACCAATTATATTGAAACTATACCAATTGAGAAACTAAAGTTAAACACATTAACATGTTGAAAATGAGAAACTAAAGTTAAATACATTAGAATGTTGAAAATGCATACATGAATATAAAATTTCATGATGAATAGAGAAACATGTATGGATGAATGAATATTTTGAACAAATGGAATAGTTACTAGATAAATAGAAATGAGATTAATGAATTTCGTCGGCACCAAATAGAAAGATGAGATAAACGAAACAATATTGACAAGTCCAGCTAAAGAAAACCCAAGTAAAAAAACCAATAGAAAATACATTCAATTAAAAAGACATATTACAAGGTTGATTTCACATTTCGCATTCATTCAATTAAAAGAAAATACTCATTACATGAATGCTTTGACATTTAAGTTTCGAGCGTTCCAGGGCTGAAAGGAATTAATCGAGAGAAAAATAAAGAAAATGCCCTATTCTTGTCGTGGTTTGATTTGGAAGAAATTAAGGTAAAGAAATCTGAAATGAAGGAATTGGGGTACCCGTACCTGTAATTGAATCCCTGTGCATTGATCATCCTTTATGAACTCTTCAATTGGAGGTGGTTGTCTATTGATCCTCTTAAACACCCCGCATCAGTTTTGAGATAGGCGGATCTGCATAAAAATGGCTGAAATGAATTAAAAATATATTATCGCAATTGAAAAGCAGAACACAAATGAATTAGTGATGGTATGTACCTGACATTAATGTGGGAGAGCAGAGCCATTATTGAGAGATAGTCGTGATGGTTCAGTTGCTGGAGACCGTCCTTCCTGTGAAGAAAACAAACTCACACTCACTTGGCTCAGATTCAGAGATTCATGCATAGGCTCAAACATGCATTACACAGGCACAGAGAGATTCATGCACATGCACAGACAGAGACAGAGAGATTCATGCACACGCACAGACACACTCATGCATCATAAAGACTCATGCAAAAGCACATACACACTCATGCATCAGGTACAGACTTGGACTTGGACTGAAATGCTCAACCACACCAGAGTAAAATGTAAACATAAAATTTATGTAACCTTCGATAGATATTAATAGCATTCCTTTGAACGGATACAGTGACCTCCATAACAACCGTTTCACATACACAAATCCCCTATTTCATTCCGGCTGATAGTTTTAAAATTGGCACCGTCCTAAAAAGGAAATTATATTTAGAAAACAAACATGCTTTTATTTTTTTTAAATTTCAACTCAAGATTCCATAGATTTTAATATTGTTTCCGTTAGCCCCATCTCTTGCGTAACCATTTCACAGATTGATAAATCCGCTTTCTTTCCAACTGGTACATTGCCCTCCAACACCTCTCCCCTTGCTTTCGATATGAAGGAAAGTTTTGAAATTGTTTCACACCACCCTCTCCCAAAACGAAGAGTTCTAAAATTGGTTCCCACCACCGTCCCAAAAAAGCAAGTATATTTAGAAAGTCGATATGCTTTTTAGTCGTCTTTTTAAATTTTGATTTAAGACTTTGATTGTTTTGATTTTGAATCTTATTATTATTTACTAATTTTGATTTATAATAAATTTCTCAATTCTGAATTTGACTTTTTTTTTTTTTCAAATTTAAAATAAATTTCATATGATTTGAACAAAGATTCTATAAATATCTATACAACGAATACATTAGCCACCATTTTTTGGCCTCCATCTCATTTCCTCTTTATTTTGACTTGAAGAAGAGTTTCAAATTAAAATTATTTCACCCCACTGTCCAAAAAACGCAGGTATATTTAAATGTTGGGCTTTTTTTTCATTTTTCCATTCAATATTTTTGGATTTTCATTTTCTTTTAATTCTTGTTTGTTTATTAAAGGTTCTATTTTCCTTTTTTTTTCACATTGTTTTATTAGTTTTATTATTATTATTATTATTATTATTATTATTTATTGGCTTTGATTTCTTTTAAATTTGTGTTTCAAATTTGGATTAAGTTTCATATTATTTTGACTGAGATTTATTTGGAATTTATGAATCAATAGAAGCTAAAACTAAAATGTTGAAGTTGCAACTCAAATGTATTAGCTTCTTTGGTAACACATGAAGAGTGGTATGAGATATAAATTTAGCATTCAGTTGGTATCTAAAACAATAATGAAGGTATTAGGGCAAGAAGAAGTTAATGTTTGCCTAAGAACTAGAAATACCAATGATTTCTAAAACAATAATGAAATTTATTTCATGGATCACATGTGACTCAATTTAGTATTTAAATCAATGTTTGATGAATCTATACTCTTTGTGATTGGTATTGTAAACAACTATCTTGATTCCTTCTCTCCTCCCACATCTCTCTTTAATCTCAATTTTTAGTCTACATTTCAGGGTGGCTTTCATTTTTAAAGAATCAAGGAATCATTTTGCTATTAGATGCAAATTTAAGCACGGTGAAGTTTTCTCTAAACATGAAACCGGAAACTCTAAACCCTAAATCCTAAGCATTTTATAACATTGTAAAAACCATTTTGTAACATTTATTTAAGTGTTTATTAGAGGAATTTACTAAAGTGTTATAAACCCTCAACCCTAAACCCTAAACCTAAAACCGAAAATCAAAACCGAAAACCGAAAACCCTATAAACTCTAAACTCTAAGCATTTTATATCATTTTAAAAAGAATTTTTTAACTTTTATTTAAGAATTCATTAAAATCATTTACTAAAGTCCTATAAAGCATCAACCCTAAACGCTAAACCACCCTAAACCACCCTAAACTCTAAACCCCAAACCCTAAACACTAAACCCTAAACCCTAATAATTTTATATCATTTTAAGAGTCATTTTGTAACTGTTATTACAGTGTTTATTAAAATAATTTACTAAAGCTTTATAAACCCTAAACACTAAACCCTAATATCTAAACCCCAAACCTGAAACCCTAAACCCTAAACCTTAAATCGTAAACTCGAAGCATTTTATAACATTTTAAAAAGAGTTTTGCAGCTTTTATTTAAGTGTTTATTAAAACCATTTGTTGAACCCCTATAAACCCTAAACCCTAAGCATTTTATAACATTTTAAAAAGAGTTTTTTCACTTTTATTTAAGTGTTTATTAAATAAATTTACTAAATTCTTATAAACCCTAAATCCTAGAACATGAAAACTAAACCATAAACCCCAGACCCCAAAGCCTAAATACTAATCATTTTATAACATTTTAAAAAGCATTTTGTAACTTTCATTTAAGTGTTTATTAAAATCATTTTCTAAATGTTATAAACACTAAACCCTAATAATTTTATAAAATTTTAACAAGAGTTTTGTAACTCTTTTTAATGTGTTTATTAAAAGAATTTACTAAAGTGTCTTTCAAACCTAAACCCTAAGAATTTTATAAATTTTTAGCAAGTGTTTTGTAACTTCTTTCTAAGTGTTTATTAAAAGGATTTACTAAAGTTTTATAAACCCTAAACTCTAAACCATAACCATTTTATAACATTCTAAACCGTAAACCTTGAGAATTTTATATAATTTTAAAAAGTGTTTTGTAATTTTTTTTAAGTGTTTATTAAAAGAATTTATTGAAGTGTTATAAGACCTAAACCTTAAACCCTAAACCCTAAATACTAAGCATTTTATAACATTTTAAAAAGTGTTTTGTAAAATTTTTTAAGTGTTTATAAAAGGAATTTACTAAAGTCTTGTGAACACCAAACCCTAAAATTTAAGCATTTTATAACATTTTAAACCATAAACCTAAACCCTAAGCATTCAATGACATTTTAACAAGCTTTTTGTAACTTTTTTGAAGTGTTTATTAAAAGAATTTACTAAAATGTTATAAACCCTAAATCCTAAAATGTAAGCATTTTATAACATTTTAAACCCAAAACCCTAAACCCTAAAGCCTAAATTCTAAACCCTAAGTATTTTATAACATTTTAACAAGTGTTTTCTTACTTTTTTTTAACTTTTTACTAAACGTATTTACTAAAGTGTTATAAAACCTAAACCCAAAACCATGACCATTTTATATATTTTGAATCCTAAACCCTAAATCCTCAGCATTTTATAACATTTTAACAAGCTTTTTGTAACTTTGTTTATGCTCTTAGTAAAAGAATTTATCAAAGTGTTATTAACCCCAAACGCTAAACCATAAACCATATTCCTAAACACTAAGAATTCTATAACATTTTAAAATACATTTTTGTAACCTTTTTAAGCGTTTATTAAAAGCATTTAATAAAGTGTTATAACCCTAAACCCTAAAAATTTGATAACATTTTAACAAGTATTTTGTAAGTTTTATTTAAGTGTTTATTAAAATAATTTACTAAAGTGATATAAACCCTAAACCCTAAACCCCAAACCATAAACCCTAAACCCTAATAATTTTATAACATTTTAAAAAGTGTTTTGTAACCATTTTTAAGTGTTTATTAAAAGCTCTTAATAAAGTTTTATAAACCCTAAACCCTAAACCGCAAACCATAAAACCTCAACCTTAAACCCTAAATAATAAACCCTAAACACTAAACCCTATAAACTAAACCCTAAAGTGCATTTTATAACATTTTAAAAAAAGTTTTGTAACTTTTATTTAAGTTTTTATTAAAATAATTTACTAAATTGTTATAAACCTTAAACCATACACCCTAAAACCTAAACCCCAAAACCTCAACCCTAAACCATAAACAAAAAAAAACCTAAAAGCTAAAAATAAAAGCATAAACCCTAAACCCCAAACCCTAAACATTTTATAACATTTTAAAAATTGTTTTGTAACTTTTATTTAAGTGTTTATTAAAATCATTTACCAAAATGTTGTATACCCTAAACACTAAACCCTAAACCCAAACCAATAACCCCAAACCTTAAACCCTAAACCATAAACCCTAAATCCCAAACACCAAACACTAAACCGTAATCATTTTATAACATTTTAAAAAGTATTTTGAAACTTTTATTTAAGTGTTTATTAAAATCATCTACTAAAGTCTTATAAACCCCAAACCCTAACCTATAAACCCCAAACCCTAAACATTAAGTCATAAACCCTAAACCCTAAACCTTAAACCATAAACCCCAAATCGTGAACATTAAACCCTAAACCCTAAGCATTTGATAACAGTTTAAAAAGTGTTTTGTAATTTTTATTTAAGTGTTTATTAAAATATTTTACTAAACTGTTATAAATCGTCAACCTGAACTGTAAACCACAAACCCTAAACCCTAAACTCTAAACCTCAAACCCTAAACCCTAAACCCTAAACTTTAAACCCTAAACCCTAAACCCCAAATGCTAAACCCTAATTCTCGAGTCATTTTGTTTCTTCCATTAAATTATTATTATTTTTAATGAGTTTGGTTTTATTTAACCCCCAACTATTTTCCATTTGTTTTGGTTTTTCCAATCAACTATTATTATTATTATTATTTGAATACCAAATGTTGTATAGAAAAAAATCTAAGATTAAATTTTTAGTTTTTATAATCATATCTCTCTCTATTTTTTCTTCATTATAAAACTCCACTCAACTGTATTCAATTTTGTTATGATCAAATATATATTTTTGGTGTAAGATAATATTAATTTATTATTGTATTTATGTTGGTTTTTACTTTTTGTAAATCCCTTTTCTTTTAAGTATGGAAATGTATATTTATTTCACCTACATGCATATAAATATTGCACACTTATTACTTTATCAAAAATACTCATGTTACAATGTATTATTTATAAAAATTGTTAAAATGTATATCTTTAGTTTTAGTTTTTTACATTGCACTTTAAATAGCATAATGGGGTGTAATTATTTTATTAATATTGAAAAATGGATTTCAAGTTTATAACGTCTATAAAATTGTATAATATGACCATATATGTCTGTTAAAAGAACTAGTTTCACTTAACACTAAGTAATGTTAAGTGAAGTCAAGTTTATAAATTAGATTTAAGATTTAATTTTTAGCCTTAGGATTATGCGAGGGATGGAGGAAAGGAGGGAGGGAGCGATGGTGACATAGAGAGAGATTTTGGGAGACTTAAACATATATTAAGAGGGAGGGTGGGGAGTTAGGGTGGAGAGAATGAGAAAGAGGATGAGAAATGAAAAGAGAGGCAAGGAGAGGAGAGGGAGAGAGAGGAATAAAGGGAAAGAGGGAAGGAGTATTCAGAGGTAAAATGGGAGAGAGAGAAGGAGAGAGATGGAGAGTGAGTGAGGAGGAGGGGGAAAGAGAGGGAGAAGAGAGAGAGGGAAATAAATAGTGAAAGTGGGATATGGGGGAAAGAGGTGTAGAGAGAGAGAGAGAGAGAGAGAGAGAGAGAGAGAGATAGGGAGGGAGAGAGAGTGAATTAGAGAGGAGGGGGAGAGGGAATGAGATAGGGAGTGAGCAAGAGATAGTGGGAAAATGAGAGATGGGGATAGAAGGGAAGAGTCTTGCAAAGGGATAGTGATGAGGATATAATTTCAGAGAGAGTATGCGAAAGACACCTTCTGAGAGTGAGAAAGAGAAATATTGGGAGAAAATGAGAGAGGAAGATAGCAAAAGTGAGGGAGAGAAAGAGAGAGGGGGGATGGAAACAGAGAGGAGACACAGGGGAAGGGAGGAGGAAGTAGAAAGGGAGTGAGCAAGAGATAGAGAGAGATAGAGAGGGGGAAGAGAAAGCAAGGGAGAATGAGAGGGTGATATATTGATAGAGAAAGAGATACAGAAGGATACAGTGTCAGAGAGAGAGAGTCTGAAAGAGACATTGTAAGAGTCAAAGAGAATGACTGAGAAACAAGGTGAGAGAAAGATAGCAGGAGTTATAGGGAGTTAGAGAGAGAAAGAGAGAGGGACAAAGGGGTGGAATGTGTGAGGTATAAGGGAGATATTTCATCTCCACAGAGCACAACTACTATCAGTTCACTAATGACGAACCTCAGGGACCTAGCTTACATCGTGAGAGGATATCTTTCATCTCCATGGATGCACAACTACTATCAGTTCACTAATGAGGGACCTCAGGGACCTAGCTTACATCGTGATAGGCTACACGTGTGATTCATTAGTGCGAGAAATCATAGTGTATTCATATTCTAGGAGGCCCATACAATTGCTCAGAATTTGAGTAAACCTGTTGCTTCAATATAACTTCAATATAATACGAAGTCCGCAAAATTGCAAATAATTTCAGTAGAAACCTTTCACGAGTATAATATTAAGTGGGATTTACAAGAAACAAAAAACTAGTAAGCCTGCGAAGTTGTGCATAAATTGAGTGGAAAATAGTTATTTCAATATAATATTGAGTAGCATTCACAAGACATAGGAACAAGTAATTTGTATTCATATTTTCTAGCTGCAACTATATAGGGCCAAGAACTATATTAATTTGTTTTTCTCACTTATAATGTGTATGATTCAGTTTTATCGGAAATTGAAACAACTATAAGTTATGTGATCTAAAGTATAACACATATTAGTTAAATTGTAACATGTGAAAGATTGTAGAAACATTTAAAATTAAATTTTTCTCTTTCAAATTTGATGAGATATCCAATGTAGTTAATTAAGAGAAAATGAGAGGTATGTTGTTGGACAACAGACAAGCATATTGAAAAGATCATGAACTAGGATCCTGTAAGACATTTTATGATTAATGTAAGAATGTTTAGTTTTTTCTCATGGAAAAAAATAAAAAATAAAATGTTTCATATAGTTTCAAGAATTATGTTTGCATTTTTTTAGTACTAGAGAATTTAAAATGATGTTGTTTATTAATTAGGTGAACAAAGTATTGCTATAATATCACCTCTAATAATTATAATATGTGTCATGATACATTCAAATAAGCTATCATTTTATGAAACACATTTATTAATGTAGTTATGTTAGTTAACTAATATAAGTTAAAATTTGTAAGTATTGATAAGAGTAAACCATTAATATTATTACTCATAGTAAAAATTAATGGTAGTTATCATCATGATAAAATTGAGATAGCCAAAAAGAATTATAGTGTAATTAAATTATGTTAGGAAAATTATTTTAAATTTAAATTATTAGAATATATTAGAAAATATTTCTTTATAATAAAATAAATTTCTAATATAGTATTACAATATATTAAAAGGAAATAAATATGTATTACAACAAATTACAATGTAGTTGCTAGAAATTGAAGGTAGATGTTGAATCATATCAAATAATTTCTTAATTCAAAAATTTTAATGTAGCTATAATTTTAATATGGTCAATAATAGAAATAATAAAAATAGTAGAGTCAGTTCCATGTATTGATCCACCCTTTATTGTACAAATATAGATGAGTAGTTATTAGTGTTGACAACTAGAAAAACCACATTATTAAATGTGGTTGATATACACAGTAAGCTACAACTTAATATATACTATATTATAGACTTATAATAATATTATACGCTGACAAAAGATTAGAAAATGCAACATATTATTCATATTATAAACCCAAGGGGTTATAAAGCACAACCAAATTAATAAATGTGGTTAATACACACTGGTAAGTTATACCAATCACATACATCAACATATTAGTAAATGTAGTTGAAATAACCCAATAGGCATTAACTGTATAGATTTAACAGCCATATTAACATAGATAATGATAGATAGATATAAATAAAAGTAATATTATAAAAATAATAATTATATTATATTATATTATTAAAAATGATTGCTTTTATTATTATTTTTAAAAATAAATGTTATTATTATTATTTATTTTTTAAACCCTATCATTATGATAAATCTAAGGTATTAATATTATTAACTCTTTGGATTATGAATCCTAATGACTAATATTATATATCCCAGGGATTTTTAAAACCAAACTATTATATTGTTAATAAAGGGATCAATAATATAAAACAAGTCGATTGATACTATAAACCCAATGTATCAATAAACCTAAAAGATGAACAATATATACCCAAAGGATTATTCAGAATAATTTATTTATATATTATATATAAATTTAATATATATATATAATCGCGACAATAATAAAATGAAAAACTAAACATCATAAACACTTATAAATATATATATTTGAAAAGAATAAAACATCATAGATTAATAATTTTGCTATCATATACTTCTAGACTGTGTTATTTGTAATAAAAATTTTGATGCACATTAATAGTAGCATACAAATATAACAAAGAAAAACATATTTGGAGACATATTTTAAATAACAAACTTTATTTCCAATAAATCATTAAAACCAAATATTGATGTTAGTATAGACAACTATTGACTTAAGCAAAAAATAATAATAATTATCCAATAAATTCTTTGTTATATTTGTACGCTACTATTAATGTGCATTAAGTTTTTTTATTATGAATAACACAATCTAGAAGCATATGGTAGCAAAATTATTAATCTATGATGTTTTATTCTTTTCAAATATATATATATGTGTGTGTTTGTTTATTATGTTTAGTTTTACATTTTATTATTGTAGTGATTAAATATATTTATTTATATATATAATATTTATATATTAAATTTATATATAATATATAAATAAAGTATTATGAATAATCCTTTAGGTATATATTGTTATTTTTTGGGTTTATAGATCCATTGGGTTTATAGTATCAATCCATTTGTTTTATATTATTTATCCCTTTATTAACAATATAATCGTTAGAGTTGATAATCATTTGGTTTTAAAAATCCATAGGATTTATAATATTAGTCATTAGGATTCATAATCCAAAGAGTTAATAATATTAATAACGTGGATTTATAATAATGATAGGGTTTAAAAAATGAATAATAATAATAACAATTATTTTTAAAAATAAATAATAATAATAGCAATTATTTTTAATAATATAATATAATATAATTATTATTTTTATAATATTACTTTTATTTATATCTATCTATCATTATCAATATTAATATGGATGTTAAATATATACAGTTAATGCCTATTGGGTTATTTCAACTACATTTACTAATATGTTTATGTATGTGATTGGTATAGCTTACTAGTGTGTATTAACCACATTTATTAATTTGGTTGTGCTTTATAACCCCTTGGGTTTATAATATGAATAATATGTTGCATTTTCTAATGTTTTGTGAGTTTATAATATTATTATAAGTTTATAATATAGTATATATTGAGTTTGTAGCTTACTATGTATATCCTATACATTTAATAATGTGGTTTTTCTAGTTGTCAACACTAACAACTACTCATTTATAATTGTACATTAAAGGGTGGATCAATACATGGAACTGATTCTATTATTTTTACAATAATCTATAATTTATTATTTCTATTATTGACCATATTAAAATTATGGCTACATTAAAATTTTTGAATTTAAGAATTATTTAATATGATTCAACATCTACCTTCAATTTCTTCAAATACATTGTAATTTGTTGTAATACATACTTATTTCCTTTCAATATATTGTAATACTATATTAGAAGTTTAATTTATTATAAAGAAATATGTTTTAATATATTCTAATAATTTAAATTTAAAATAATTTTCCTAACATAATTTAATTACACTATAATTTTTTTTTGGCTATCTCAATTTTATCATGATGATAACTACCATTAATTCTTACTATGAGTAATAATATTAATGGCTTACTCTTATCAATACTTACAAGTTTTAACTTATATTAGTTAACTAACATAACTACATTAGTAAATGTGTTTCATATAATGTTAGCTTATTTGAATGTATCATGACACATATTATAATTATTAGAGGTGATATTATAGTAATACCTTGTTCACCTAATTAATAAACAACATTTTAAATTCTCTAGTACTAAAAAAATGCAAACATAATTCTTGAAACTATATGAAACTTTTTATTTTTTATTTTTTTCCGGGAGAAAAAACTAAACATTCTTACATTAATCATAAAATGTCTTACATGATTTAGTTCATGATCTAGTCAATATGCTTGTCTGTTGTCCAACAACATACCTCTCATTTTCTCTTAATTAACTATATTGGATATCTCATCAAATTTGAAAGAGAAAAGATTAATTTTAAATGTTTCTACAAGCTTTCACATGTTACAATTTAACTAATCTATGTTATACTTTGGATCGCATAACTTATAGTTGTTTCAATTTTGATCAAATTGAATGATACACATTATAAGTGAGAAAAACAAATTAAGATAGTTCTTGGCCCTATACAATTGCAGCGAGAGAATATGAATACAAATTACTTGTTCCTATGTCTTGTGAATGCTACTCAATATTATATTGAAATAACTATTTTCCACTCAATTTATGCACAACTTCGCAGGCTTACTAGTTTTTGCTTCTTGTAAATCCCACTTAATATTATACTTGTGAAAGGTTTCTACTGAAATTATTTGAAATTTTGCGGACTTCATATTATATTGAAGTTATATTGAAGCAATAGGTTTACTCAAATTTTGTGCGGGCTTCCTAGAATATGAATACGCTATGATTTTTTTCTCACACTAATGAATCACATGTGTAGCCTATGATGATGTAAGCTAGCTCCCTGAGGTCCCTCATTAGTGAACTGATAGTAGTTGCGCATCCATGGAGATGAAAGATATCATATCACAATGTAAGCTAGGTCCATGTTCCCCCTTAGTAAACTGATAGTAGTTGTGCATCCGTGGAGATGAAAGATCTCCGCTTAAACCTCACACATTCCAAGTTCACTCTCCTCAAAATTCTTAAATAAAATACTATATTTACGATTCTTAAATAAAATACTATATTTATGAAGTATCAAAAATTCCACCTTAAATTCAAATTGAAATTGAACCACATTCAAAAGCATATAACCGGAAAAGGCCTGTACCAAAATTATTTCATAAAATACTTACTATAATTCAAACACATTCCAAATTTGAGTGAACATTCCAAATTTGCACTGAATGTGAAGAGAATTTCTTGAAAACATTCTCAATGTTTTACGCAACTGCTTTGCACTAGAATTTCAAAAAAAGCATATGAGGCTTTTTCGTTATATACGTTGATCCGCTCTATTGAAAAGAATCTCAATGTTTTACCCAACTGCTTTTCCAATTTCAAGAAAAGCATATGGGGCTTTTTCGTTATATACGTTTATCCGCTCTCTTGAAAAGAATCTCAATGTTTTACCCAACTGCTTTGCACGAGAATTTCAAAGAAAAACATCTCAGGATTGTTGATCTGCTGCTTTAAGGATCACAACATTTTTGAAATACACTAGAGATGGCCTGGAAATAGATGAAGTTGTTATTAAAGGTAAAGAAATAAATACCGTCAATTATATTGAATGCGCGAACAACAAAAGCAGAAGACCACAAGTGCCAGGATTATGTTACCGACTATCAAAGATTCCGTCTTAAATTCAAATTCAATTTGAAGGCTGCACATTCCAATTCTGCGCCGACATGGATAGATGACGTGGTTTCCAATTTTGCCCCGAGGTCGGATAGATGACTTCTTGAAAAGAATGTTAATAGAATTTCAAGAAACACATCTCAGGCTTTTCCGTTTAGACGTTTATCCGCTCCTTTAACCGATCACGTCTTTTTGAAATACACGAGGGATGGCCTGGGATCCGCTCCTTCAACGGATCACAGCTTTTTTGAAATACACAAGGGATGACCTGGGATGTGCTCCTTCAACATTGTCTTTTGCATTGATTGCTTCTTTTGCATTGATTGTTTCTTTCATATGCCTGTCGGTCTGTCCTTCTCTTTTGTTAAAACGGATGTTATTTAAATCTCAAATCGACCAAGAAGATCAGCGAACGAATGAATGAAACTCGACGTCACGAATAAATGAAAGTCAACCCACGGATGGACATCCCTGAGGTATACACGGGAGAGCGGTAATAGTGATATTGCTTACAACCATGATTGAAAAGTATGTCTTCTTCTATTTAGTTTATATTCATAATTATATTAATGACTTATTCTCCCGTTTTGGTTGAATAGATTAAAGCAGAATTTCCAATTTTCATGTCTTTTGTTTGTATGACAATTCCTCTTTCACTACGTGAATGGCCCAGTGTTTTCAAATATTTATGCTCTGTTGTTATTTCTGCCTATCTCATCAATCTCTTATGTACTTGTCCTTTAATCTTAATTGTTATTCAGCAATCCCATTAATTTCTCTTAATTTTTTTGTTTGCTTTCCATCTTCTAAATTTGTTTTTGGTCAATAATCCTTTAATTTTAATTGTTATTCACCAATCCCACTTATTCCTTTTATTTTTTTTGTTTTCTTTCCATCTTCTAAATTTGTTCTTGGTCGCTAATAACGTTAATTACTTATTAATAATCTAATGTTATTATTGGATTTTTTTTCTTAATCTTGATCAGCAATTCCATTAATCTTATTGCAATGTTCTTTGTCATAAAGCCTAGCTTGCTAATTCTCCCACAATATCTGAGGAGAGATTCTCTTTGTTTGAATTTTTTTTCAAATCTAGTGTTCGAGTCTTCTTCATGGAAATTTTGTTTGAATTTTTTTTCAAATCTAGTGTTCGAGTCTTCTTCATGGAAATTTTGAAGCGGAAAATTAAAAAAAATCCTTCTATCTGCAATCCTGAGAATTTTGGCATATTTCCAGTCCAATCCTCGGCAAACAGAGGGCGGGGATCAAAGTCCCTGTCAACTACTTTGCTGAGTGATAACATCGGGAAAACGAAATTAAAACATGATATAAAACGTTGAAGATGCAACAGAATATGAATAGGATTCTAAAACTATATCTATGTATTGCCTTGCACATGTAAGTTAAGTTGCGTGATGATTAACTGGTTTCAATTTATGAATTTATTAGATAATTATTGCTCTTTTTTATTTTATTGGGTAGCAATCTATCCGAGGGTCACTATTCTGTTTTAATGATTTATTTAAAAAAATATATATTTTTAAAATATGTTTACTATATCCATATCAAAGAGTCAAAGAGTGTAATGTGCATTAAATTTTTGTATGAAAATTATGCCGCTAAGAAGTTTAGTTTAGTTTAGCTTAGCGAAATTATTAATTTAGTGTGTTATATATAAAGTTTATTATTTTAAATTTTACAATTTATTATTGAAATATCTATATCTGTATATATATAGAAGAATGAAATTTGTTATTTAAATTAAGTTGTGATTTTAGATTTATTAAATATTAGCATTCATGTAATTTTAATTTTCTGTTTATTAAAAATATTTTCTTAAATTTTACAATTAATGAAATATTTGTTTTTTAAAGATTTGATCAATTTAGATGTTTGAGAAAATAGAAGTTGACATGAATTTCCTGGACTCCTCCACATATCTTGACTATCTTCTTCAAGTGGTTACGAGCTAGTTGCTTCTCACTATCATCATCCACTACATTCTAAAAAAGATCCAATGCCTCTTCTTCCATAAGATTTTCAATAGGCTAGGTTTTACTTCACTTATATTTTTAGGGAAGATTTCCATTAGGGTAAAGTAAGTATTTAACTTATTCAATATCAAATTATATTAAATTATATTAAATTATTTATTTTTTGCAAATTGGACGATATAAAATAATTTATTTATGAGTAGAATTGTTTTATTTTTATAAGACATGCTAAATGTATGTGTTTGTTTATTTAAATGTGAAAAGAGGCTTAAAAAGAATAAATAAATATCTGAAAACATTTTTTGTTGTTTATGTGATATGATGGTTGTTTTTTTGTTAATTAGATAATATGTGTAGATATTTTTTGTAAGATTAATTTGTATACAATTATTTATGTATTTGTTTTATTATTTCTTAGATGATATAATGATTGTGTTTCTTAAATAATATGATGATTATTCATTTCCGATTCATAAGATCTTTTTGTTTGCTACATGATGTGGATTATATATGTTCAATGATAGGACTAACATACCCATGATTATGTTTTTGTTTGTTAAATGACATCCTAAATTAGGTTGTTTGATGATATGATGGTGATAATGAGAGCGAGAGAGATAATGGGAGTAAGGAGCAGAGAGAGAGAGGGGAGGGAGCGAGAGAGGGAGTGGGGGTGTGGTAGGAGGGGGATAGAGACAGAGAGAGACAGAGGGAGTGGGGG
Source organism: Pinus tabuliformis (assembly GCA_031772625.1). Classification (NCBI taxonomy): domain Eukaryota; kingdom Viridiplantae; phylum Streptophyta; class Pinopsida; order Pinales; family Pinaceae; genus Pinus; species Pinus tabuliformis. The sequence goes on along the minus strand of CM062816.1, from coordinate 1,545,064,168 downwards.
CGTGGTAGTAGGGGGAGAAAGAGAGAGAGAGAGAGAGAGAGAGGAGGGAAGGGGAGAGAGAGAGTGAGACAGAGAGATGGGAAGAGAGAGAGAGAGAGAGAGAGAGAGAGAGGGAGAGATAGGGAGATAATGGGAGAGATAGAGAGAGACGGAGAGGGAGAGCGAGAGATGGAGGGAGGCGGGGAGAGAGGGGGTGGTAGGGGAATGATGGGAGGGGGAGAGAAGGGGTGGAATATTGGGGGAGAGAGGAGGATAGGGTTAGGGAGAGGGGGAGCTAGAGATAGGTGGGGGCAGAGAGGGGGAGGGGAATAGAAAGAGGGAATGGGAGAGGGGGAGAGAGAGAGAGAGAGAGGGGGGGAGAGGGAGAGGGAGAGGTAAACAGAGAGGGAGGGGGGCAGGGACAACACAGGAGGAGAGGGGGAGATAGGGAGAGGGAGAGAGGAAGGGAGGGAGAGGCAAAGGTGGAGGGATGGGGAGAAAGAGGGACAGAGAGATGGGGAGGGACGAGGAGATAGAACGGGTGGGAGGGAAGAGAGGTAGGGAGAGAGAGAGGAGGAGGAGAGAGAGATGGGGGAGAGAAGAGGATAGGGTCAGGGACAGGGGAAGGGAGAGAGAGAGAGGGAGAGAAAGGGGGAGATTGGGAGATAGTGGGAGAGATAGAGAGAGGGGGAGGGAGAGAGAGAGAGATGGAGGGAGGCAGGGAGGGAAGGGATGGTAGGGGGAGTGATGGGAGGGTGAGAGATGGAGTGGGTGGTGGGGGTCAAAGGAGGATAGCGTGAGGGAGAGGGGGAGGTAGTGATAGGTGGGGCAAAATATAGGGAGGGGAATAGAGAGGGGAGGGGGAGAGGGAGATAGGAAGGAAGGGAGGGACAAAGTGGTAGGGATGGGGAGAGAGAGGGAGAGAGAGATGGGGAGAGAGTAGGAGAGAGAAGGGGTGGTAGGGAAGGGAGGCAGGGAGAAAGAGAGAGGAGGAGAGAGAGGCGGCGGAGAGAGGAGGATAGGGTTAGGGAGAGGTGAAGGGATAGAGGAGGGGGAGGGAAGCGAGAGAGAGAGAGAGAGGGAGGGAGAGGCGGAGATAGGTAGATAGTGGGAGAGATAGATAGAGAGGGAGAAGGAGAGAGAGAGGGAGGGAGGCGGATAGAGAAGGGGTGGTAGGAGGAGTGATGGGAGGGAGAGAGAAGGATGGGAGATTTGGTGAGAGAGGAGGATAGGGTGAGGGAGAGGGGGAGGTAGATATATGTGGTGGAGAGAGTGGGAGGGGAGAAAAGAAGCAGAGGGGAAGAGGGAGAGAGAGAGAGTGAGAGGGGAAGAGCGATAGAAAGTGGAAGAGGGATAGGGGTAGGGGAAGATAGTGGGAGAGGGACAGGTAGAGTGGGAGGGAGTGGGGTAAGGTCAAGGGAGGAGGGGAGGGGGAGAGAGAGAGAGAAGGAGAGAGGAAGGAAGGGAGAGACAAAGAGGGAGAGATGGGGAGAGAGAGTGAGAGGGAGAGAGAGAGAGAGAGGGAGTGACATAGAGAGAGAAGGGGTGGTAGGGGGAGTGATGGGAGGGGAGAGAAGGGGTGGGAGATGGGGGAGAGAGGAGGATAGGGTGAGGCAGAGGGAGTGGCAGATATAGGTGGGCGGCTATAGGGGGAGGCATAGGGAGAGAGAGAGAGGGAGGGAGGGAGGTAGAGAGAGGAGGGAGGGAGGGGAGTGATGGTAGGGAGCGAAGGAGTGGATGATTGGGGTGAGATGAGGATAGGGTGAATGAGAGGGGGAGGTAGAGATAGGTGGGGGGAGAGACAGGGAGGGGAATAGAGAGGGTAGGGGAGAGGGAGAGAGAGAGTGAGGGGGGAAGAGGTAGAGAGAGTGGAAGAGGGATAGGGGCAGGCGAAGAGAGTGGGAGAGGGAGAGGTAGAGAGAGAGGCAGAGGGGGAGGGGCAAGGGAGGGGGAGAGTGAGGGAGAGGGAGAGGGAGAGAGGAAGGGAGGGAGAGACAAAGGGGGAGGGATGGGGAGAGAGAGGGAGAGAGAGATTGGGAGGGACAGGGAGAGAGAAGGGGTGGCAGGGAAGGGAGGCAGGGATAGAGAGAGAGGAGGAGAGAGAGATGGGGGAGAGAGGAGGATAGGGTTAGGAAGAGGGAAGGGAGAGAGAGGGGGGAGGGGGAGAGAGAGAGAGAGAGAGAGAGAGAGAGAGAGGGGAAGATAGGGAGATAGTGGGAGAGATAGAGAGAGGGAGAGGGAGAGAGAGGGAGGGAGGCAGAGAGAGAAGGGGTGGTAGGGGAGTGATGGGAGGGGGAGAGAAGGCATGGGAGATTTGGGGAGAGAGGAGGATAAGGTGAGGGAGAGGGGGAGGTAAAGATATGTGGGGGAAGAGAGTGGGAGGGGAACAAAGAGGGGAGGGGGAGAGGGAGAGAGAGAGTGTGAGAGGGGAAGAGGGATAGAAAGTGGAAGAGGAATAGGGGGAGGGGAAGAGAGTGGAAGAGGGAGAGGTAGAGAAAGGGGTAGAGGGGGAGGGGCAAGGGATGAGGAGAGGGATGGAGAGGTAGAAGGAGAGAGGAAGGGAGGGAGGGACAAAGGGGGAGAGATGGAGAGAGAGGGAGAGGGAGAGAGAGAGAGAGGGAGGGACGCAGAGAGAGAAGGGTTGGTAGGGGAGTGATGGGAGTGGGAGAGAAGTGGTGGGATATGGGGGAGAGAGGAGATAGAGTCAGCGAGATGGGGAGGTAGAGATAGGTGGGGGCAGTGAGGGAGAGGGGAACAAAGAGGGGGAGTGGGAGAGGGAGAGAGAGAGGGGGAGAGGGAGAGATGACAAAAGAGGGATAGGAGGAGGGGAAGAGAGTGGGAGAGGAAGAGGTGGAGGGGAAAGGGAGGAGGAGAGGGAGGGAGATGGAGAAGGAGAGAGGAAGGGAGGGAGAGACAGAGGGAGAGAGAGAGAGGGAAAGATGCCGAGAGAGAAGGGGCGGTAGGTGGAGTGATGGGAGGGGGAGAGAAGGGGTGGGAGATGTTGGAGAGAGTAGGATAGGGTGACGGAGAGAGGGATGTAGAGATAGGTGGGGGGAGATACGGGGAGGAGAATAGAAAGGGGGACGGGGAGAGGGAGAGAGAGAGAGATGTGGAGAGGGTGAGAGAGAGGAAGAGGGATAGGGGGAAGGGAAGAGACCAGGAGAGGGAGAGGTAGAGAGAGAGGGAGAGGTGGAGGGGCAAGGAAGGGGGAGAGGGAGGTAGAGGGGGAGCGAGGGGGAGGGAGAGACAAAGGGGAGGGATGGGGAGAGAGAGGGACAGAGAGACTGGGAGGGAGGTTGAGAGAGAATGGGTGGGAGGGAAGGGAGAGAGAGAGGAGGAGAGAGAGAGGAGGAGAAAGAGAGGAGGATAGATATGGGGGAGAGAGGAGGATAGGGTGAAGGAGAGGAAAAGGTAGAGAGAGAGGGGGTAAGGGGGAGAGAGAGATAGGGGAGAGAGGGAGAGGGGGAGATAGGGAGATAGTGGGAGAGATAGAGAGAGAGGGAGAGGGAGGAACGTAGAGAGAGAAGGGGTGGTAGGCGGAGTGGTGGAAGGGGGAGAGAGGGGAAGCTCTTAATAAATTTTTATAAATCCTAAACCTTAAACGCTAAACCCCAAACCCTAAACCCCAAATCCTAAACCCTAAACAATACACCCTAAAACCTAAACCCTATAAACTAAACCCTAAACCATAGGCATTTTAGAACATTTTTAAAAGCATTTTGTAACTTTTATTTAAGCGTTTATTAAAATAATTTAATAAATTGTTATAAACCTTAAACCATAGACCCTTAAACCTAAACCCTAAACTGTAAACCCCAAGCCCTAAACCCTAAACCCTAAACCCTAAGAATTTTATAACAATTTAAGAAGAATTTTGTAACATTTATTTAAGTGTTTATTAAAAAAATTTACTAGAGTTTTACGAACCCTAAACCCTAAACGCAAAACCATAAACCCTAAAGACAAAAACATAAACACTAAACCCTAAACCATAACCATTTAAAATTTGTTTTGTAAGTTTTATTTAAGTGTTTATTAAAAGAATTTACCAAAATGTTGTAGACCCTAAACACTAAATCCTAAACCTAAATCGAAAACCACAAACCTTAAACACTAAACCCTAAATCCCAAACACTAAACCCTAATCATTTTATAACATTTTAAAAAGTATTTTGAAACCATAAACCCTGAGCGTTAAACCCTAAACCCCAAATTGTGGACATTAAGCCCTAAACCCTGAGCATTTTATAACATTTTAAAAAGCATTTCGTAATTTTTATTTAAGTGTTTATTAAAAGAATTTACTAAAGTCTTATGAACCCTTAACCCTAACCAGTAAACCACAAACCCTAAACCCTAAACGCTAAACTTAAAACACTAAACCCTAAACCCTAGACTCTAAACTCGAAACCCTAAACCTTAGACCCTAAACGCTAAACCCTAATAATTTTATAACATTTCAGAAAACATATTGTAACTTCTATTTAAGTGTCTATTAAAATCATTTACTAAAGTGTTATAAACCCTAAACCCTAAACTATAAACACTAAACCAAAAACCATAAACCCTAAACTCTAAGCATTTTGTAACATCTTACAAAAATTTCTAACTTTTATTTAAGTGTTTATTAACAGGATTTACTAAAGTCTTATAAACCCTAGACTCTTAACCCTAAACCCTAAGCAATTTATAACATTTTAAAAAGTGTTTTTAAACTTTTATTTAAGTGTTTATTATAAGAATTTACTAAAGTCTTATAAACCCTAAACCCTAAGAATTTTATAAAGTCTAAAAAGAGTTGTATAACTTTTACTTAGGTTTTTATCAAAATAATTTACTAAGGTGTTATAAACCCTAAACCATAAAAACTAAACCCTAAACTATAAACCCTAAACCAAAAAACCTAAACCCTAAATGCTAAACCCTAAGCCTTTTATAACATTTAAAAAAATGTTTTGTAACTTTCATTTAAGTATTTATTAAAACATTTTACTAAAGTGTTATAAACCCTAAACCCCAAACCTTAAACCCTATACCTTATACCCTAAAACCTAAACCTTAGGCATTTCATCCCTACACCCTAAACCATAAACCATAAACCCTTAACCCTAAATCCCAAACCCTAAACCATAAACCCTAAACCCCAAATCGTAAATACTAAATCCTAAGAATTTCAGAACATTTTAAAAAGTGTTTTGTAACTTTTATTTAAGTGTTTATTAAAACCATTTCTAAGGTGTTATAATCCCTAAACCCGAATCCCAAAACCCTAAATTAAAAATCTTAAAACTTAAACCATAAGCATTTTATAAAGTGTTATAAACCTTAAACTGTAAACCCTAATCCCTAAACCATAAACCACAAATGCTTAACCCTAAACCCTAGACCCTAAACCCCAAACCCTAAATCCTAAACCCTGAACCCTAAACCCTAAGCATTTTATAACAATTTTAAAATGTTTTGTAACTTTTATTTAAGTGTTTACTAAAAAAATTTATAAAGTGCTATAAACCCTAAACCATAGACTTTAAACCATAAACCCCTAACCCTAAGTATTTTATAAAATTTTAAAATGTGTTTTGTAACTTTTATTTAAATGTTTATTAAAAAAATTGACTAAAGTGTCATAATCCCTATACTGTAAACTCTAAAACCTAAACCCTAGATTTAAAACTCTAAACCCTAAACTGTAAAACACAAACCCTAAACCCTCAAAATTTTATATCATTCTAAAAATGATTATGTAATTTTTACTTAAGTTTTTATTAAAATAATTTACTAAAAAGTTATAAACCATAAACCCTAAACCCTAAACTGTGTAGCCTAAACCCTATACCCTAATTGTTTTATAACATTTAAAAGGTGTTTTGTAACTTTTATTTAAGTGTTTATAAAAATCATTTACTAAAGTGTTATAAGCCTTAAAAACTAAACCTTAAACCCTAAACTCTAAACCCTAAGCATTTTATAAACCTTAAACACTCTACCCTAAACCCTAAGTCCCAAACCCTAAACCCTACACCCTAAACCCCAAACCCTAAACCCTAAAACCCAAACCCTAAACCCTAAACCGTAAATGCAACTCATTTTATAACACTTTAAAAAGTGTTTTGTCAATTTTATTTAAGTGTTTATAAAAAGATTTTGCGAAAGTGTTATAAACCCTAAATTCAAAACCTTGAACCCTAAACCCCAATAATAAACATCAAACCCTTAACTTTAAACCATAAAAACTAAGAATTTTATAACATTTTGAAAACGAGTCTGTAACATTTATTTAAATGTTTATTAAAAGCAATTACTCAAGTGTTATAAACCCTAAACTCTAAACCTGAAGCCACAAACCCTAAACCCTAATGCCTAAACCCTAAATCTTGAGCATTTTATAGCATTTTAAAAATTGTTTTGTAACATTTATTTAAGTGTTTATTGAAAGCATTTACTAAAGTGTTATAAACCCTAAAAGCTAAACCCTAAACCCTAAACATAAAACCCAAAAACCTAAACCCTAAGAATTTTATAACAGTGTAATAAGTGTTTTGGAATGTTTATTTAAGCCTTTATTAAAAGAATTTACTAAACTAGACTAGAATACTCTAGCATAACCAAGCCTACTCTAGCCTAGCATACCCTAACCTAACCTAACCTAACCTAACCTAGCCCAGCCTAACCTAACCTAGCCCAACCTAACCTACTCTACCTTAGTCTACTCTAGCCTAGCCTACTGTGTGGTAGCCTACTCTAGCCTGGCCTAGCATACTCTTGCTTAACCTAGCCTACTATTGCTTAGCCTAGCCCACTCTAGTCTATCCTACCCTATTGTACTCTAGCTTAGCTTAGCCTAGCCTAGGTTCCCTATCGTACTCTAGCCGAGGTTATCTTACTCTAGACTAGTGTATCCTAGCATTGCCAAGCCTTGCGTAGCCTAGACTACTATATTGTAGCCAAGCACAACCTTATGTAGTCTAGTCTATTCTAGCATAGCTTAGGCTATTCTACTCTAGCCTGGCCTAGCCTACTCTAGACTATCTTATCCTACTGTACCCTAACCTATCCTAGACTACTATATCCTAACCTATCTTAGCCTTTCCTGACCTAGCCTACTCTAGCCTAGCTTAGCCTAGCCTAGCTACTCTCTCCTAGCCTAGCCTTCACATTCCTAACCTAGTGTAACCTACTATAGTCTAGCCTTGCCAACACTAGCCTACCCTAGCCTACCCTAGCCTTCTCTAGCCAAGCCTAGCCTACTCTATCCTAACCTACTCTAGCCTAACCTAGTCTACTCTACTATAGCCTAGCCTAGCATAGCCTACTCTAGCCTACTCTAGCATAGCCTGGCCTACTCTAGCCTAACCTAGGATGGGCTAGTCTACTCTAGCCTAGCCTAGCCTAAGCTAGTTTAGGATAGCCTAACCTAGTCTATCCTAGCCTACTCTACTCTAGCCTACTCTAGCCTACCCTAGCCTACTCTACTCTAGCCTATTCTAGCCTAGCCTACTAGTCTACTCTACTCTAGCCTACTCTACTCTAGCCTAGCCTATCTTAGCCTAGCCTAGCCTAGATCTTAGCCTAGCCTATATCTTAGCCTAACCTACTCTAGCCTAGCCTATTGGCCTACTCTAGACGAGATCTTTGCCTAGCCTAGACTAGCCTAGTCTACTCTACTCTAGCCTAGCTTAGTTTGCCCTATTGTAGCTTAGCCTAGAGTAGCCTACTCTAGACTACTCTAGCATAGCCTAGCCTATTCTAGCCTAACCTAAGCTAGGCTAGTCTAGGCTAGCCTAGGCTAGCCTAACCTAAGCTAGTCTAGGCTAGCCTAACCTAGCCTGGCCTAGTCTATTGTAGCCTAGTCTATCCTATCCTAGCCAAGCCTAGCCTAGCCTACTGTAGCCTAGATCTTAGCCTAGCCTAGCCTACTATACTCTACTCTAGCCGACTATAGCCTAGCCTACTCTACTCTAGACTACTCTTGCCCAGCCTATCTAATCCTCTCCTAGCCTAGCCTAGCCTAGCCTACTCTACTCTACTCTACTCTACTCTACTCTAGCCTAGCCTACTCTACTCTACTCTACTCTAGCCTAGCCTACTCTACTCTACTCTACTCTAGCCTAGCCTACTCTACTCTACTCTACTCTACTCTACTCTAATCTATTCTACTCTACTCTAGCCTACTCTATTGTACTCTACTCTAGACTAACCTAGCCTAGCCTAGCCTACTCTAATCTACTCTACTCTATTCTACTCAAGCCTACTCTAGCCTAGCCTAGCATAGTCTAGATCTTAGGCTAGCCTAGCCTAGCCTACTCTACTCTACTCTACTCTATTCTAGCCTACTCTAGCCTAGCCTACTCTACTCTATCCTATCCTAGCATAACCTACTCTACTTCACTCTAATGTACTCTACTCTACTCTACTCTACTCTAGCCTACTCTAGCCTACTCTACTCTACTCTACTCTAGCCTAGCCTAGCCTACTCTACTCTACCCTAGCCTAGCCTACTCTAGCCTAACGTAGCCTACTCTAACTTATCTGATCTTAGCCTAGCCTAGCCTACTCTAGCCTATCTTATCTTAGCCTAGCCTAGCCTACTACTCAACTCTACCCTAGCCTAGCCTACTACTCAACTCAACTCTACCCTAGCCTAGCCTGGCCTACTCTACTCTACTCTACTCTAGCCTAGCCTACTCTACTCTGCTCTACTTTAGCCTATCCTACTCTACGCTACGCTAGCCTAGCCTACTCTACTCTACTCTACTCTATTCTACTCTAGCCTAGCCTAGCCTAGCCTACTTTACTTTACTCTACTCTAGCCTACTCTAGCCTAGCCTATCTGATCTTTGCCTAGCCTACTCACCTCTATCCTATCCTAGCCTATCCTAGCCTACTCTACTCTACTCTAACCTAGCCTAGCCTAGCCTACTCTACTCTACTCTAGCCTAGCCTAGCCTACTCTACTCTAGTCTCGCTTACTCTACTCCACTCTACTCTACTCTAGCCTAGCCTAACATAGCCTAGCTTAGCCTAGCCTACTCTACTCTATTGTACTCTACTCTAGCCTACTCTATCCTAGCATATCTGATCTTAGCCTAGCCTAGCCTACTCTACTCTACTCTAGCCTATCCTAGCCTACTCTAGCCTAGCCTAGCCTAACCTAGCCTACTCTAGCCTATCTGATCATAGCCTAGCCTACTACTCTAATCTACTATAGCCTAGCCTAGCCTACTCTACTCTAGCCTAGCCTAGCCTACTCTACTCTACTCTACTCTATTCTATCCTAGCCTACTCTACTCTACGCTAGCCTAGCCTAACCTAACCTAGCCTAGCCTACTCCACTCTACTCTACTCTACTCTAGCCTGGCCTAGCCTAACCTAGATATTAGGCTAGCCTAGCCTATCCTACTTTACTTTACTGTACTCTAGCCTACTCTAGCCTGGCCTATGTGATCTTTGCCCAGCCTACTCTACATTACTCTATCCTAGCCTAACCTAGCCTAGCCTAGCTTAGCCTACTCTACTCTACTCTACTCTACTCTAGCTTAGCCTAGCCTAGCTTAGCCTACTCTACTCTACTCTACCCTAGCCTAGCCTAGCTTAGCCTACTCTACTCTACTCTACTCTAGCCTAGCCTACTCTACTCTACTCTAGCCTACTCTACTCTACTCTACTCTACTCTAGCCTACTCTAGCCTAGACTACTCTAGCCTAACCTAGCCTACTCTACCCTATCTTATCTTAGCCTAACCTAGCCTAGCTTACTACTCTACTCTACTCTACTATACGCTACTCTATTCTAGCCTAGCATACTCTACTCTACTCTACCCTACCCTACCGTACCCTAACCTAGCACTCTAAAATATAAAAGTATAATTGTATGAAGTAAAAGCATTGCTCAACATCATTTGGAAATAACTAGTTATCTAAATTAAGTAGTTAGAGAAATTAAACTTTTATTACATATAAATGAAAAGCATAAAATATAAATAGAATTTAGAGCCTCAACACCACTTCAATAATTTTATAAAATTCCCTTCCCTACCTTAGCACTCTAAAATATAAAAGTATAATTGTAAGAAGTAAAAACATAGTTCAAAATCATTTGGAAATAACTAGTTATCTAAATTAAGTAGTTAGAGAAATTAAATTTTTATTACATATAAATGAAAAGCATAAAATATAAATAGAATTTAGAGCCTCAACACCGCTTCAATAATTCTAGAACTCTAAAATATAAAAGTATAATTGTATGAAGTAAAAACATAGTTGAAAATCATTTGGAAAGAACTAGTTATTTCAATTAAGTAGTTAGAGAAATTAAATTCGTATTACATATAAATGAAAAGCCTAAAATATAAATAGAATTTAGAGCCTCAACACTGCTTCAATAATTTTATAAAATTCCCTTTTATGTTTAATTATTTATTGTTGAATTTAAATTAAGAATATTTTCTAAATTTAAAATCTTTTATTGAGAAATATCTTTTCTGTTCTCAAAATATTTAAATAAAGTAAATTCTTTCACTCCAAATTTATAAGAACGCAATCATGTAAGTAAAATATCAAAACACAAACCCAAAGTCATAGGTTTAGGATTAAAATGCCATTAACTCTTTAGGTTCACTCTATAAACTTACACACACAAGCTATTACAGTAAAAGCGTGCAACCTACATTCCATTTACATTTCCATTCTCACCCAAGAACATCAACATATTATGTACATCAAAAGCAATTGCTTTGCATGTACATATCACACTCCAACATGATAAATATGTAGTTCTCATCTCTTCGGATCAGCCCTTTCATATCACTAGTAACGCTCGTAAAACCTATTAACATAAAATACTTTCATAAAACTAACATAAAATAGGCTTCATTACTAGTAATAAACGCATAAAATACTCTCATATAAAAGTAACAAAAAGCACGCATTATTAAAATTAAATTGTCAGAATATTCTTCTCAAAGAAAAGAAAATTTTGAATGAAGTGATCATCATTTAACCGAACATTGCTTTCTCCAATGAAGGGAAACTCTAGCAGCCTGAAAAGACCACAACAAACAATAGATGACTATTTTTGGTTAGTTTTAACACAATAATTTTGGCTCATCCCCAACGATAATACAACCATAATAACACAATAATTGCTATGCTTGTGCCTTATTAGCTCCTCCACTCACTCAACATTTTAGTTTCATATCGTCAATCATGATTGAAGGGTAAGGTACTAGGGGAAGCAAGTGAGATTGAGAGGAAGTCTATGCCATCTTGGGAGCTAGTTCAGGAATAGGAGAGTGTGATAGGAGAGAATGAGATGTCGAAGGAGTGGATAAGGTCTCGTAGAGATTCGTGGAGACTATTAATTCATTAGAATTAACATCCTTCCTTATGGAAGCTTATTTGGCTTGTTTTTGCTTCCATAACTGTATCGATAGTAAACTTTTGAGGCCAAATGGCCATCACCTAGGTGCCTTATTTCATCATCTTCCATGGAGGATACATTGTGTGGTATACTTTCATGAATATTTTGGATGAAGAGATGATATTTTTTGTCAAATTCTACATCATGGGGATGACACTCACTACCACATCCATCACCTCCATTACTTATGCATCTACTCTTCTGAACCATAGTAGCAAGTGGGAGAATGAGGATGAGGAATTTAGAATCACTGAGGGAATGGTAGGTTTTCTTTAGGAAGGAAATAAGAGTATGACTAGGTGAGTGACAATGCATGAGAAAGTTGGGTGACAAAAGAGCCAAGAAATATTTAGACAAAAAAAATGTTTTCCATTGCCGGGAAGGTTAATGAGGCGTTAGTGTTAAGTACAAGCAGATCACAGAGAGGATATGGAGCAGTGGATTAGACATCATGAAAATCGATGGATTAGCTGATTGAGTGGGCATACTACACATGGATGAGAGTCACTATTTGTGTGAATGCATGGTGATGGTAAATGAATTCAGGAAAACCATCAATTTCCATGCAAATTAGGGGAAATTTTATATCAAATTAACATTTATAAAGAGAAAAAAATTGAATGTAAAATATTTTTTCCTCTATTCAAAATTATTTTCCACTCAATAATATCATGCACATGTTAAATTTATTTAATACGTAATAAAATTTCATACCAAACATTTAGAAAATATTGATGGCAAGAAGAAATTTATTGTAAAAATAAATAAATAAAGCGAAGGATATTTCTCATTTAATTAATTTGTGCTTTCTAATTCAATGACATCATGGAGATGTATAATTCCTTTAGTATTTGATATGACTTAGAATTTAAAATACATTAAAAAAAGGGAAGATTGAAAACTATGTATTTAATACATAAAAGAATTGAAAAAATTATAACTAATGATTCAAAACTTTTAATGGTGTCTATGTCAAAATGAAGGAGATGTGTAATTTTTTCCTTATTTATTGTCGAGTTGAAATATGGCAAAATGTGTGTGTCTGTGTGTCTATGTTGTAGTAGTATAGATAAATATTCAAATTTCAACTATCTATATATTATATTGGCAGTTGGCACATGAAAGATATATGCTCTCATCTTTTGTGAAAAATAAAATTTAAGATGTATTTTTGATAGGCTTAAATTTACCCCATTTTTTCAAAAAGGAAGGGGACTTTTATAAGTGCTCAAATTAGTTTTTGGTTTTGCAAGGATAAGGATAATCGTAAGAGGTTCCATAATATGAACATGTGTAGGGTAATCCTGGACATGTGTGGTATAAATTGAAGATAGTGTAACATAAATCTAAAAGAGACTATCCATGTGAATTTATGTCAGATATATTCATAGACCTTGAAAGTATCCTTTATGAAGGATTGTCAAAATTTTATTATATGGAATTGCTATACTTTTCCAAAACATATCACAATGGACAAACATATTTGATATATCTATTTTAATACATATACAATCGCTTCATGCTAAGAATTACAACATTTTTTTAATTTTCATCAATGCCAAATCAAGGTAAATGGGCCACATAATAGATTGTATGACATTACTTCTTTCACTATTCAATATCGCATAATATACTTTCTAGATTATGTTTAAAAAAATACTAACTCAGTTATGAAACTTCTAGTATTATGTTTGCTAGTTTTGGCACTAGGCTTCACCATGTACTCATAAAAGGTGTATATAGATATATAACTGTTTTCTCTTTCAATTGTTTCACCATGAATTGAAACATGGTATAAAGGAGTCACCTTTATCTCTCGTGCTAAATATTTCTTGCTTATGAGAATTTTGGTTTAGGGTTTTGAGGTTCATACATTACAATATTTTATTAGCTCATTTTCAAGGTTGATGTATTTACATGGTTCCTTAATCATTTTCTAATTATATCAATACACGTCGCAGTGAAGACAAGAAACATATCTCTATTCCTTACTGTTATGATTTTTTAAGGATGATTTTCATTTTTATTACATTATTCCTCTCTTTCTAATGCCAATGATCAAATCTATGCTTGTTATATTCTTGGTGAACTAAGAACATTTGTTGAAATACTTACAAAAATAACCCTTGTCCCACATTATGGTGTTCATTTTAATATGGGGTCCCAAATTGATATACATTAGGAAACGAATGTAATATAAATAACAATAATAAGAGAATGTGTTTGGAAAATTCTCATTCTAATATTTAGGGCATGCATGTTTTGATACCAATTGATGTTATAATAAGGGTGAAATGTTGGTGATAACATCAATCTTAAAGTATACTATTTTTCATTTCCTTTCTCATTCATCCCTAAATGGTTATTTCCAATGTAGCTCCCAACCGCTTTGGTCATGTTATATGTTGATATACGATAATAACATATGTACCTTTCACATAGTGTTATTTTGTTAAGTTTGGAAATGCTCCAATAGTTTTTGGTTTGGCACATAATTTATTTTAACAAGGTATGCTCAAATATATATTTATTTTATTTGTTAGAAAAGCATTACTTGGACTATCTACAAAATAAGGAAATACCCTCACATATGAAGAATATTTATAAGATATATATTTCGCATAACTCAATGTCACATCCTTTTCAAATTAATAATTGCATCTTTTATTTTGTAATATTTATCCTCTACAAATACTTGGTAATACTTTGAATATATTCTCAATTATGCCTGCATCCCTATATTTCACTGTGTTCTTATTCATTATAGTAGATATATGGTTTTAATTGGAATTATTTATTAGATACAAGCCTATCTGGAAACATAAACCATACTATTTAACACTCTCAAACAAATTCTATTAGCTAAATAACAATCACTTACAATTGAAATTTATTGCATACATATTTTTTACATTATAAAAAAATCACTAAAATGTATTAAAAATCAACTAAAAATTACATATATATTCACTAAATTAACTACTCCTATTAATGTATTATAATACATGTAAAATTATCATTAATATAGTTTTAAGCATTAAAATTATTATTCTAAGTCTATGGATATAAAATAATTAATATTATTAAAATAACTCCTTGGCTAAGATATCATCTTCCAAGGGCGTAAGGAAATGAAAAGGAGATTAATGACCCAAGCACCTTGTAGACCACTAATCGGTCATTCTGTATGGAGTAGTTCTCCTTGAATAATTTTAATGAGTTAGACTACATTTGTGGATAATGACCAAAGACGATTATCGTTGCTAATCATGTTAGGTTTTTCTATTGTTAGAAAGAAATAATTATTATTATACAAATTTATATCTTTATTAGCTACTTGTTGTTCTTATAGGACATTGGATTAAAATTATAATATTATTAAAGCATATATATTTAAATATTATATTAAATATCAGTTTAATATAATTATTGCTTTTATGGGTAGTCTAAATTATGGGTGAAATGTAATTTTTCACGATCATTTTTTTAATTAATACCAAATTCCAACATAGATTTTTAAAAACCTAAGTTTAAGTTGTTTAATTTGTAGAATTTTTAGTGGTTGAGGTTTTTTTTAGGGGGTTGAATTCATTTATGCATCAAAAATATATTTTAAACAACAAAAAATCAGTGTTGCTTGAAATTTATCTTTCTTGAAATTGTATCCCCAGATTGTCATGAAAAAAACTATTTTGTCTATAAATTAGACTACTCTTTATTTATATATTTTAATTTATAGATTTTATTATATTGCTTTGGAATTTTTCTATTCAATATTGTTACATTGCTCAGTAATATTTATCACTAAATGTATATCGATAACTAATTCAAATGTTAATGATATCTTAGCTTAGCACATTAAATACTTAGCTCTATCACTTGAAGCTTTCTACTCAATGTTGTAAGAAAAATATTTTTTATTGTATTTCCTAAAAAGTTTATGAAGGATAACCATGCACAAATGACTTGAATTTGGTTTGTAGCTAAGACAATTCCTTACTAATATAAGTTTGAACCTTTCTACCTAGAACTCATAATAGTGCACAAATAAAATACATAATTGTCAATCAAAATATGAAAACAATATTTTTGACTGCAACTTAGTGAATATTTGGAGACAAATACAATAACATTAAATTATAAATTAAATTAGATAAATATTTAATGAGATACTTTATTTAGTATCGATTATTTTTGTACTAATATTATATGACTAGCCCTTTCAAATGTGTTTCAAATTAATACATTGAATACTTATCTCCAAGAAGTGAAGCTTTTAACTCAAGTGAACTCTTACACATTCGGTTGGATGTTTTCTTGTGGAAA
Organism: Pinus tabuliformis; assembly: GCA_031772625.1. NCBI lineage: Eukaryota > Viridiplantae > Streptophyta > Pinopsida > Pinales > Pinaceae > Pinus > Pinus tabuliformis. The sequence goes on along the minus strand of CM062816.1, from coordinate 1,545,048,445 downwards.
TCACAATGTTGCACACAAAATTGTTAATGGAAATTTAAAAATAATATTTTTGACAACTGCTTAATGAAAATTTGGAAGCAATAAGTAACTTAAGACATCTCTATGAGGGGTTGGACAATCATTACACCAAAAATTTATCACTATCAAGTTGGTTTGGGAAGACACTGTCCATCCCAACAAATAGTAGAGTGTCATCATGGCCTACCTCACTCCAATTAAAAATAAACACATAGATTTGAAATTACATCAATGATTCAAGTAGTCGTCCTGTGGACTTGAGAAGAGGAGTTAACCTACAGAATTTGGGTTTATCACACAATCATATCCATGGATGACCCCTACTCTTAGACATTGTCTCTGAGCTTTCAAGACATAAGAATCTAGATCACTCCATAAATAAAATCAACAGTTCAGTCCATGCCACCTTCAACCAAGTACTAGAGTTGCAAGTATTAAATATTTTCTCCAATTTTCTCAATGCTACAATTCCATCATTTTTAAGAAATCTTCTGAATCTTTTATAACTTAACTTAACCTACAATTTTCTCACTAGAGCCATGTTGTTTGAGCTAGGAAAACTAAAGTACCTATAACTTCTATGGCTAGCGTGTTACAATTTAATTGAATAATTTTTTTGGATGTTGTTGTGTCAAGTAATGATTATGCTTCCTACAATCATTTCTATCATTTAATAAATTTTAACGAATTATGTAGAAAAATATGTTTACTCCAAATTTAGAGAAGGATGCTATAGAAGTAAGCCTTAGAATTTTTATGACAGTAGGGTTTAGCTCCTCATCATAATAATAATAACACTGCTTCTATCATCTCTTTCTTGATTTATTCTCTTTTGAATGAGGTAATTTCTCTTTCGGTCTATTTTTCTTAGTTGATATCTTCCACCTCTCTAATTCTCTTTTTATGTAAGACAAAAATACTTTCTACAATTGAAAATCGAGACATACATTTAAAAATTGAATGCTAAAAATTAATATAAGAAAAATCCTCAACATAGTTACTTTAGTGAATCTGGGAGGTCATTCTAGATACAGTGAAACAACAATTAGAACTTAGCCATACTACCTCCTACGAAAATTCATATTTCTTCTAGGAAAGAGGTCAAAAGTAATGATAATCATAATGTGTACCTTTTGGAAGACATCAGTTTTGGTATTTTTGTAGAATCCAATCAAAATTGCAATACACATAATTAAATTTAGAAAAACATATCTATACTTTGTTAATTTTAGTGCATCAAGGGATAATGTGGAAAAAATCATATTGTTTTATAAAATCTAAGATACATAAAATTAATGTTGTGAAAGCATAAGCATAATAGAAATGGGCTTGACACACAAACATTAAGGCCTCAAGTGATCTAAAAATTATAGGCCATGATCATATCATATAATGGAATAATTATGAGTACTCATCAATATCATTACCATATATTGAATCCCATAAAAATGCTCTTTTGGTCAATGTCAATAGTTAAAATATCATGTGCATAATACAACATTTTTTATATTCCCTTTTCATGGAATTTAATTTGAATGAGCTACACTTGATTCACCTTTATATTCACTATGTTTAGCCACTTTAAGTATATATAAGTTATAGATAATATGCTAAGTATTAAAGTTGGTGTGTACTATGACTTTTAGGAGTTACAATGTCTTTATTGTGACACTGTACTAGGGGGCATAGTTTCAAGAATTCACTGTGTTAAAGATCATAGTGCACTATAGTTTACCTAACTTTAGAGTTAGTATGTTAAGGATTATAAAGTAATCAATGCCATTTTTTTAATGGTAATAGTGGTTAAAGGTCGCATTGTGGAAGGCTTTGTAATTCTCTAAGAGTACTAGTGATCACCCTAAATTAGGGGTTATATGGGTTATGGGACATCTCAATTTTTTGGCATTCATAATGACTTTTGTTTAAGGGACACATATTGCATTGGATATTATAGTGGTCATAGTGGTGAAAGGGAAGAGAAACAATTATTGGAGTTAATATATAGTGAAATGAATAGGAATATCTAATGAAAAAATTATTATAATTAGTTTTCAAAGATAAATATATTAATATATGTATTTTAAAATCTAAATATTATTGGAAATGGAGTGGATACTTCCATACGATTTCCCTCATTGTTGTAATCATGCAACTAATGGACCGTACTCGAAGATTTAGTATCTAGGGTTTTTCAAAGGTCTAGGGTTTTGCAACTCTTAAAAATATTGAAAAAAAAAGATTATCCATAAATTTGAGATAAATTATTTATTTATATAATGTAGCATTCAAATTTTTCTAATCTAGAAATATTTAGAATAAAATATAAATTAATTATTTTTTATTATTAATTAAAAAGAATATTAATCTATATGACTTTATTTATTTATTAAAGAATAATATTATTAATGCATATGCATTTTAATAGGTACTTTTGCTATTAAACAAACTATCTTTAAATTTTATCTTAACAATTTTACTATATAGCAAAAAAATACTAATTATAATTACGCTCATTTCTATTTGCTTATTCATAATTATGTGAATTCACTCCTGTTATTAGAGACTGTATTGAGATGTTGTGTAGATAATTTTTTAGAGAATGTCCATGGTTTGGGCCACTTATATAGAGATTCACCTTTTAAATTTATGTGTTAACTTTGTGCATTTTCTGTGCACTTTCATGAAAGCAATCCAAGTTTGTTTTTTAATTTTACCAACACTTTTTTAAAGTTCTTCTTTCCACAATCATTATTGCTTTTTAAAATTTAACTCTTTTTTATTTTTATTTTTGAAGCATTCCAGAATGAAATTAGCATTATCCTTTCTAAATTTAGGTGTTAAGTTTTTGTGTTTCAAAAATCTAATTAATATTTCTTAAATTCAAGAAGTGGATTGGGTTACAGGTGAATATGCAATTAGCAGAATAGTTGATGAAGCTTGAACATGTATTGGGTGTTCAATTGAGATCTGAAGAACTCAGAGAAGCTGAATTGGATATGGAAGTGTCCATTTGTGAACCAGAATACGATGAAGTTTTGGGTGAAGAGGAAGAAATTATTGATGACTTTCTGAACTGTTGGACAAATGAAGACCAGAAGGAAAATGTAAAACCTTGTATTGTTGAATACAATAACTTTGATGTGATTACAGGTTTTACAGAGGATGAGCAATCTTTTGAAGTTGTCAAAAGTATGGGAGAATATCTATCAGAAGATAAAAACTATGAAGTAAAGGAGGATGGATAACATCTCTTATATGAGAGCAGCAATGATTTATTGCAGCAGAAAGAACTTAATAATGCAATGATATTTGAAACTGTGAAAACACATGAACAATTTCTTGTGAAAGAAGGAGATGAAATTTAGTCTAAAGAACTGATATGTAAAGCAACAGTTGGGACTGTTGAACCTTGTAAATTTCAGATTGATAATTTGTGTATAAATGCATGAATCATAAGTAATGATGAAGTACTTATGAAGTGTCACAGAGAACTTGAATTGCTAGAGTATTTGTTGGGAAATTGAGAGTATGATAGTGTGATTGCAGAGGAAGAAGTTCATTTCAGTGGAAAAGAGCAAAAAGACATCATTGAAATAGATGGTGTGGAGGAAAGACTAACTAATAGTCTTTGAAATACTTTAGATAATTCTTTGGAGAATTATTTAAAGAGGTTGAATCAGCATACTGATGTGTTGATAGAAGAGGAGAAAAAAATAGAGCAGCATATTGATGTGTTTCCAAAGGAAGAGGTGGCACTGAGGCCTTATGATTTTTATTTTAACAAGTGTTTTATGAGTGTAGGTTTAGTTGCAGGTGCTAGAGGAAATTTGGCACAGATGGATAGCCAAACAAAAATGGAAAAAGAAGATTCTATGGAAGAATTTAATCCATGGAAGAGAGATGTTCAATTGCTGGGGAGAATGTTGGAATGTTAGCATTCAGTGCAGACAGAGATAATCTTGACAGAGGTTAAGGATGAAAGGGAGGCAATCATAATAAGCAAAGAACAAGTAAGAGTAAGTGATAACATTCGACAAGTATAAGGAGAACATAGTTTCAAGAGTTAGTGGATAGCAGCAACAACCTGAAGCAAAGAGAAAGAAATAATAGTGAATTGCAGAATATGGACCAGTCCAAGGATGTGCTGGAGACAGAAATTGAAGAAATGTCGCAGTTGTTGATGAAGCAGTCCATATGGAGGAAAATGATAGCAACAGGAAGGATGATCAATTTGAACTTGAACCTGGTTGACAAGGAGTTTAAGATAAAGCAAAAGACAACAGACATGCAGCAGCAAAGGTGCAAAGCGTTTGGACAGCTACAAACTAAAGTTTGAGACTCTGGAGGTTTTATATCAACATATGAAGACACATGATTAGGAGATCATGAAAATTTTCTACTTTGGGAGTCTAATGCAGGAGCATTCAGCTCAAGGAAAATCATTGTATTTTAGTAGACATATGGGGTCATGTGTTTTCAAGGAAGTTGGTTTCTTAAGAGTGAATTAAATGTAATTATTAATGTTTTGAGTGATTTTAATGAGAGAATCTAGAATAGGGAATTAATTTAATATTGTGAGGCATATTTGTAAATGTTCTCTAATGTAGGAGAACATGAGAGAATTAAGATAGATTGAGGGATTGAGAATCGATTGTAAAACTTAGATTAGGAGTCAGTCCATGAATTTATGGATTAGAGAGGAGTTTTAGAAATGAGGAAGAGATTTAGGAATTTTGTTAAGGAATTTATGGATCTAAACTAGAATTGGTTTTAGAATCCCTTTGTTTAAATGTAGCCCAAAAGGCAAAGAAAGAGGGTTAGAAAGTTAGAACCTAGATAGATAGGTGTGACAGGTTTGATTGTAAGCCTACAGGCAGAGTGTGCAACAGAGGCCACTGACATTGAAGATTAGACCAAAGAGAGTCTTTTATGTAAATATTTGGTTATTAATACTAACAACTCAATTATGAGTTCGAATGTGTATTTCGAGTGTTGAATGATGAGTGATGACTGAATTGGAATTCAGTATAAATATGTGTGTAGGTAGAGTCGAGGCGAATACACAGAGGAGGAGAAGAGACAGAGGATCTTAATGGGCATTGAACGAATGCAAAACCAAAGTAATGGTTGAATCATTCATGAGTGAAGAACTCACATAGTTAAGCTAGTAAGAGTACGCGGCAGAATAGTGAGGACGAGAAACCTTTGAAGAAAACCCAAAACCCCAAAAGAACATCGAAGAAAGGCGGATTTATAAAACCACAAGTGGATATCGGGCGGAAGAAAGGCCGTAAGTGGTAATTTCCCCATTGGCTCTGATTCCATACACCATTTGACACGTATCACTAAGGAGGAGAGAGGAAACTGCTTCATCGGGAAGCTATCCTTCATGCTTATGTCTCACCTGAATTTGCTATCAGTCATCGGATTCGCTAAGTGAAAATATATGGTGGAAGATCATCGGGAAACTTTTGGATCGGGAAAGGAGATTGACCGTTAGATCGGAACCAGATCAACGGTCACTATCTAATCGCAAATTGGAGATCGCAAGGGCAAGTGACAGTGGACAATAGAAATGCGATGTTGTGATGGGCCGATACGCCGATCGTCGATGAAGCGCTGATTGGAGGTATTCGGCATCAGCGATAGCGATGAGGATATGAGCCAATAAGCAATAAGTGATTGCGATAAGGGGCGGACCTGAAGGAGTTATATATGCGGGTGGAATCTATTTAAGATATGGTCTTGGCTTTCGGTTGGGTTTCCACGTATTTTTGTGTATTGTGATAAAGGGTTGTTGTTCGGGTTTTTATTACAAAAGCGCAGTTAACGCTTTCAATAGAAGTGATGAAGCGATGAAGGGAGCGGAATCGAGAAGGTAATAAGCACAGTTATATAATATTAGAATCCGATATTGCATTATTGCATATTGGATGTGACAGAGAATGTGTTAACGAAACCCCGCGAAGGAGCGATTAGCAATAGTGATAAAGGGACATCTCGAGAACTATGCAAAGGCTAAGGAATAAGCGGAAAATGTATGTTATGCATGGGTTATGTGATTTCTATTATAAATGAATTATAATAGAATTAAAGCGATATGAAGGGTTGGTGGTTTAAGTCATATATAACCAATGTTAAAGAGTGGGGAGAATTATACATGCAAGCATAAAGTTAATGAAGGTTTAGAAGGGTGAATGAGTCCCGATATTAACCTTAATGAAGGTTATGAGGTGTTTTAAAATTCCGATAGTAATGAAAGGATGGATTAAAGGTTAGACTTTCTTAGTCTATAAATCATTTCAGGCAGTTAGATAAAGGGGCCTAAACCATTGATGGTTGAAGATTTGACTCCTTAGAGAGTTAAAATTCCTATGAAAAACAATTATATGCATAGACATATGCATACTGTGGGTAAAGCAAGGGTAACCCTGCGTCAAATAGCTAGTAAATGTTGATATGCTTCAATTAAAAAAAAATATCAAAAGGCTTACTTCATACTTCATGTTACGTATCACTTTAATAATACCAAAAAGTCATAAAAATATAACTAAATTATATTATTATTATTATAAAAAGAGTTAATATGAAAAGTAAAACATATATACATTTAAAAAAAATATTAATAAGATTCTTAATCATGGAGATTTATCCTTACTTTACCCCCAAGATTTTTAATTTGTAAATAATATTTATTCCAATACCATCACTTATCAATACCACAAGCCAATACCATAACTTATGGATATCATATTCCCAAAAAAAACATAACTTCATATAATACATGTTTATATTTCATTATTTTTAAATAATTAATTTAATTAAAAAGACAAAAATGCATAACTATTTTGGAAATAAATCCCAAGCTTTGATTTGTACTATAATATTATGATATTCTAAAATATTCATTGTAAGTTAAATCGTTACCGTTCATGAAATAATTAGTAATAATTAAATTAATATTATACAAAATCTATTCTAGAATAAGCATTCCTATCTCAATAAATATTCATTCAAAAATATCTTCTCAATTATAGATCTAGCAATAACCCTTTTTATAAATCCCTTTAGGGATTTGATACATCTCTCTCTCTCTCTCTCTCTCTCTCTCTCTACACACACACACACACACACATATATTGATTTAATCCCTTGAAAATTCATTAAATAGATGGAAGCTTAAACATGCAATTCCAATAAATATTTTCTCCAGTCAAAATAAACCCTTAATATAATGGTCAAATTATAAAATAATGATATTTGAAATATTATAACAATAAAAATTTTAATTTTTAAATTTTTTCCATATAAAAATATTTTTAAATACATTTCAATATTACATTCAATCTTCATACTTTCAATTATTTCTTCTTTGTGCACATTGAAATATTTTACTGTGGTTGATGTGTGTGTTTATGCATATCTTATTTATAATGATAGTGAAATAATTTTACCATATCTCTTTTGTATTGGGTTGTAATATCAACAACCAAGGCGAGAACAATTAGAGTGTGGAACAATGTTTATAATATTTTAAATAAAACTAACTAACTATATATATATATGTTTTCCATTTTGATTATAGCCAATATTATTTTTTAATTTAAATAATATCTTACTTTTATTTTAAAAGTAACACATGTGAACTCCACTTTGAGTATGGATAGAATTACACATCACCTTTATATTGAGTTGTAGAAAAATCTCTTGAAATGCAAATTCATTTTATAATACAAAATTTAAAAAAATTAAACCTCCAATAATTACATTCCTTCAAAGAATTGATAAATTATAACTAAGATATACTCTTCTTTATCTCTGATGAAATGTTTTAATAGAAATTGAACCAAATTTATTTACTTCTGATGTCTGATATTTTAAATTGAATTTAACAGAGTACAACCATTGTGAGGCTACTCATTATACTAATTATATAAACTTGCATCTCCCTAATCCATAGTTATTTGTATTTGAGAAATCTTTTTGCATTGTGATATCTGAGCATTGAACTGCTTGCATATTGTGAAAACACAAATAATAAAACAAATAATTTCTTGTTGTTAACAAGAATTATTGGTTGTACTTTTTATTTGCTTTTCAAGTATAATAAAACAATAACAGTTTGTTCGACATCTCATTCATTATTATTTTCTGGAATTCGTCTTATTAACACAATAAAACATGTAAGCTAACGTTCTAGAGATTTTATTCATTTTACTTGTGTCATTTGCGATCTCTATGGCAAAGAGAAAATGGAATTCAAAGTAGAGCCAGCGCTAGTCCAATGATTGTGAATAAGAACAAATTGTAGTACAATGAAAACGAATCGATCTAGTGTTTATAAGATCAAAACAGAGCAGAACTCAATCGTTGTTTTAATTGATTTTTTATTTATTTATATTTCTATGGTGATAGTTAAAATGGTTTTAATTTTTTAATTTATTGTTTAAGATGAGTTGATATTAGTTAAAAATATTTTTATTATTTTTTAAGGACTTCACATATTTACACAGGGGTCACATTGGACTGTAGACTGAGCTTCTATGCAATAAAAATGTAAAATAATAATCTTTGAAATGTTATAACAATACATAATAATTTTTCAATTACTTTATACAATATATACACATAATAATATTATTATTATTATTATTTTAAACCATATATAATATATATATATTTTTTATATTAAAATAATTTAGTTAACATGAACATTGGGATTTTTTATTTATAGATTACACTTCGCATGTTAAAGTTTTTTTATAATATAATTTTAAATACATTCCAATATTACTTAATTTCATATATTGAAATATTTATTTATGGTGCATATTAAATCTTTTAATTACTATTAATATATTTTTAATGTTTCAATTACTTTTTTTTAAAGGTCAAAATATTCTATTGAGGTTCATATATATTTTTCTAGAGTTAAAATGAATATTAAAATAAATTAATTCATATGGATATTAAAACGATTTATTTATGTATCGAATTGAAATATGAAAATATAAACAATATCAATTTTATTTTTTTTTAAATATGTTAAAAGAATCTAAAAAGTTGGTATAAAATTATCTTATTGCATATGGACATAAAAGTATTTTATTTATAAATGAGAGTGAAATAGTTTTACCATTTTTTTTATTGGTTATAATATAGACCAATAAAATAAATATATATTTGATTAATAATATTTTTAAGCAAAACTATATATAAGCCAAAATTATTTTTTAATTTAAAAAATATTTTATTTTATTTTAAAAGAGACGCTTACAATCATGAATGGAATTATAAATCCCTACCTAATGAGCCTTCAACTCAATTATATATATAAGTGATAAACATATAAATTACAAGAAATTAGGCTCAACTCAATTATATATGTAAATGATAAACATATAAATTACAAGAAATGAATAAATTAGATTCAAAGTAAATTGATTACAAATTCTCTAATCTTGAAGTCAACGAGCCGTAATATGCACCTGTAACTTCCGAACAACCGTACTCCCATGATGAACATTTTGTCCATAAACATTATGGGTTTGGGGAATCACTTCAAATTACTGGGTCTTAAACATGTTATTATGGATACTCGACTTTTCATTGTTCTTATATAGGAAATTCTTGTTGACACACAATGGACCATTGCATATTTCAAGAAAATTTTCCCATTATGGCACATAGTTGTTGTTGGTTCTATGCACAACTGTACTCCCATGATGAACATTAGGGGTTTTGGGAGTCACTCCAAATTACTAGGTCTTAAACATGTTATTATGGATACTCGGCCTTTTATTGTTCTTATATAGGAAACTCTTGTTCACACACAAAGGGCCATTGCATATTTTACGAAAATTTGCCCGTTGTGGCACATAGTTTCTGTTGGTTCTATTGGTACTTATGGTGGTGTAATTGTTATGTGGGATCTTGGTCGAGCACATTTTCATGCTTTTAGTATTTTTGGAGGAATCTTATTAATGTGACACATTTTAGGCATCTCTTTTCACATACTGTTGAGGGCCCCGAAATCGGGTCAACAACAAGGGGGATACCCACCCGGTCCGGAACCTGGTTGGCGGCTCCTTGCCCGTTTGGTGTAGCAGGTCCGACTGGGGATAATGGGACCAGCTTCCCAATCTAAAGGATGTCTGTGTGTGTGTAGATTTTGACGATGCTAATTTAGAGGTAATTTTTAAGCTAATTTAATTCTAAACTCTAAACTGACTCTATACTACTGTAATCTAACAAAAACAGCACATCTAATCTATACTAACCCGGGTAGAATTATTTCATTATGCGATCTAAAAAGATTTCATACAATAACTAGTAATAAAGATCATTCAGCTATCATAAGAATATAAATCAATTAAGATAAACCATTCTGCATAAGAAGTTAGGCAAAACAGATGTGAACAGCATATCGCATAACAGTTCATTCATATGTCAAGCACAAACAAATGACTCCACCGTACAAAAGTGCCAAATGGTAACACACATATTCATACATTAACATATAAACAACTCAGCTATATATCACTCTAAGAATATGAGCATAAATTAATCAAGAGATAAAAGTACCATTTATGACTGATTCCACTCACAAACTTCAAGCAATAACGATTTATCTCTACTTACTTCTAACATCTACTAAGAGTACAGAAGTGCAACATCAGTAGCAGACATTAAAATGCAAACATAAATAAATATCGATCCATCTATTCATCAAAAACCCCCTCCGACGGTGCAAAAGTGCATGTTCTGAGGACAAGTTTTTTGACAAATTTCCAGACCCTTCTCCGAATGCCATGAGAAGGGTTAAATACTACTAACTAACTAATCTTAATTACACAAATTTAGGAAATGGCTTCAAATGACCGCCCTTTTACTAAAACAAATTTAGCTCTAAAAATTGAATCTAATTTCTAACCGTTTCTGTATCTGCTCCTTAGTGTTGTAAGTAATGCAAGGTTTGCCTGGAAAGAGTCGGCTGGTTGTCTTTTTCTTTAGCTCGAGCGATAAAAGTAGAAATAACAAAAGTTGGCACCTCTTTCTAACAAACTAGAAGATATTTTTGAAAATCTTCCTCTGGCTGGGTGTATTTGCTGTGTGTATACTTAGTATAACCCAGATTTCTTTCAAACTGATTGTGCTGTTGCTATTTCGGTTTCCGGTCGTGCGAATGACTCAATGAGTTAGGGATTTCGTTGCCTAAACAATCTTCCATTCTTTGTTCCAGGCTTTTCTGGAGCGTCCTCCCTCTTTAGCGTTTTTCTTTTTGCTTTACCCAGTCTGAGCTTCAGGATCTTTTGCAAACATGCTGCTTTTGTGCGCCTTTGACTCTGAGTCTTGGATAGTCTATTTTCATCAATGTCTGTTGAGTGATACTCTGGAATCCGCGGCCCTGCTGCATGCGGCATCCATCTGCGAAGGCATATCCTCTCTGTTCTTCTAGTATTGGCGCTTTCCCCTTTTCTTTAGATGTTTCCTGCATATAGATTTGTATTAGTTGTTGCCTTGCAGTTTACGCAAAGGAAAAGAGAAATGACGAAAAGATTGACATGAAAGCTTTAAGTTCTAATGAATGCATAATCATGACACTCATAATGACTTGACTCTTCAAAAAGTGTAACACGATCATCCTTCGATCCTCAGGCGTGCAATCATTGATTTCCCTTAAGGTGCGCGCTCAATTTTGGGTTTACAGATCATGCCGAAGAAACTTTGCGATGAGTGGTTTTTGCGATTCGCATCGCAGCAATTAATAGTCTCATTCATCGCAGATCGCAAATCGCAAAATCGCAGGTCGTAATATCGCAGATCGCAATATCGCATTGTTCATTTGATCACTGTGCGCTGCTTATGCGACGTTGCGATATGCGACGTCGCATATCGGCCAGCAGCGATTCCTTTTTGTTTTCTTTTAAGGGCGCTTTCAAAATATGCAATGGGATGAATTTCGCGTCGCTTCTTTGCAGCTTATTTATGCGCATAGGGAAACGCTTCACTCTCTCTTTGCGATGCGATATAGCTTTTGGGGAGTTAAATACAAAAATTTTGATAAAAATATTTTTTGGATTTTTTGTTAAGGGTCCCCCTTTACTTGATGTTATTGCTAATATCAAACAAAGATGGGGGTTGTTGGTGACCACAACAATGGCGATTCACTGTGAAGAACCAGTTATCTCTGGTTTTCTATTGGCATTTCCAATTCCGAAACAGAAAAATTTTCATATGTCAAAATTTTGTTATGGACAGATAGAGTAGATTACCCCTTATCCTGTCAATGATACTTTGTCTCAACCTTTCTTTTATTCCAATTGTCTGCTTCCTTAAGCTTAGTTCTTGCATTCATACCAGACATTACTCGGTCCTTTTTAAAGATAAAATAAAGTCTTCTCTATGTACTGGCTTTAAAATATACTCATTTGTCATAGGTAGAGCCTCTCCTGCCCACAAACGCCCATAGCCTTGCCAGGGTTACCATATTATCCAGCAATGATCCTTTTTCCTGCTTGAGGTTATTTACAACATTTCAGAGAAAAATCCTTTTTGACACTTTTTCCTTTTTTATTCTCTAAAGAACAATGTCTTGGTTTGGTGGCCAAATTATGACATAGTCATTCACTTGATTTACACTTTTGCTGAACAAGCTGGCTTGTGATAAGACCCCTTGTCTTTTGATTGCAACAATCTTTGAGGCATTGCCCTGTTTTGATAGACAGTATTGGCAAAGTCAGCAAGTTATAATATCTGTGATCATGATAAGTCGGCTCATGATGAGACCTCTTATTCTTTGAGATATAGTGTTTTCTCGGATTGTTTCTCTGAATCCTGCAGTTTCCTTTAGCAGGGAGGAAGTCATTGTTTTTCCTTAAGAAAGCTCTGGACGACAATAATAGAGTTTGAAAACAACAGCTTTACAGAGAATATTTATTTTATTATTGATGATACCTTTCATTATGCTGACATAAAACAATTTTTTACCAAAGGTTGCTTTCATCAAAGTTTTTTGAGAGGTTGAAACTAATATCATATTCAGGTTAAAGTTAACTCTATTTGTCAATAATAAAAATCAAATTTTTTGAAAAGTTTTGCTATTTGTACAAGTGAAATCAAAATCTGATAGAGAGTTGGTGTGCTCTTTCATGAATCCTTTTCAATGATCATTTACAACCGGTTTTATTTATAAGAAAGAGAAAAACAAAATAAAAGAAACTAAAACTATCCTACAAAAAATAGAAGAATGATCTTCTATGGAAAATACATTTTAAGAATCTGTCCATTCACAGGCAAAGAATCTCTTCTACCTGCCAAATCATGCAACACAAACGTCGATGGGCCTATGACTTCTACAATCTGAAAAGGACCAAGCCACAGCTTCTGAAATTTCGTATGTTTGCCATTTTCTTCATGAGCCTTATCCCATTTCAAAACTAAATCTCCCATCTGAAAGTTCTTTCTGGTTATGATGTTTGAGTCAAAAGAGGATTTTATTAGCGCTTGGTGATGAGCATGGGTTTTCTTAGCTTGTTCTCGTTGTTCTTCTAGTTTGATTATCTCCATTTGTCTCAATTGTAAGGAGGAAGTAGCTACTTCACCGATGTGTTGTACTAAAGACAAAGAGGGAATGACTAAGTGAGTTGGAAGAACCACTTCTTTCCCATAAACTAAATTAAAGGGAGAAGTGCCGATTGAAGCTTTCTTCGTAATTCTATCTGCCCATAAAGCATTTACCAGCGCTTTGTGCCAATTCTTTTGTTTTGGTCGACTGTTCTTTTAATAATCCTGATTAGGTTTTTGTTTGTTGATTCAGCCAACCCATTACCTTGCGGATAGTAATTGGCAGAGTATTTCAGTTTGAATCCTCTTTTAATTGCAAACTCAGTCATTACATTTCCAGAAAAGTATGATGCATTATCAAACATTAAGGCCATTGGCAATCCAAACCTAGTGATGATAAATTGATCTATGAATTCAATAATGTTTGCAGAATTAACTGTCTTGAGAGGAACTGCTTCTACCCATTTAGTAAAATAATCTGTTTCCGTGAGGATATACCTATGCTGCTTAGAAGAGTGAGGAATGATCTCACCTATTATGTCCAAGCCCCATTGGCTGAATGGTTGCTTGATGTTAACCGGCTGTAGTGGCATGGATGATTTCTTTTATTTCCCTGCAGCAGTCTGGCAGATTTGGCATTTCCTTACGTAATTGTATGAGTCTTTGAACAGCGTGGGCCAATAATATCCTGCACATAATATCTTATGCGCAGTAGCTTCTCCAGCATAGTGTCCACCTGCTGGTCCATCGTGGAGTTCCTGCAAAACCTCTTCGGCTTCAGTTTTCTCAAGACACCTAAGAAGTATAGAATCGTAATTCCTTTTAAACACAACATCATTTATGAGTTGGTATTGTGTAGCTTCCAATCTCAGAGCTCTTTTCTTGGTGTGATCCAGATGTGATGGAGCATACTCGTTATGAAGATAATAAATGGTGTCCGCATATAATGATTCTGCGTTGTTTAGGCTTACCTCATATGTATGTACCTCTTCAAATGAGTTATCAGGAATTTTCGATGCTCCAGCTAACATTTTGCAGAAGCCTTGACCTCTTACGATGTTTGTTGGCTTGATCTCAAGATCGTATTCTTGTAAAGCGGTAATCCAATTTGCTCTCTTTTCGCCCACATCCTTCTGTACTAACAGGTTTCTTACCGCTGGAAACGGTACTACGACTTTGGTATGGGCCTTAAGTAAGAAAGGTCTGAAATATTTGATCGCTTTGAAAACAGCATATGCTTGTTTCTCCGTGTCTGAATAATTGAGTTCAGCACCTTGTAAGTTCGAGCTAAAGAATGCGATTGGAGCTTCCGCCTTCTCTTGATTTGTTTGAGTTAAAATCGCGGCATAAGATTTCTCTGAGGCAAAAGTGTATAAGATAAAAGATTCTAAAAAATTTGGGGTAGCTAAAGATGGAGCGTTGATGATAGCTTGTTTGATCAACTTGAATGCTTCATGCTCATCTTGATCCCATTTAAAATTTGAATTCTTTTTTATCATATTTTTTAAAGGAGAAATAATACGTGAAAAATCCGGGACAAACCTTTTTACAAAATTGATTTGTCCAAGGAAAGATTGCATGGCCTTTTTGTTATGGGGCATGGATATTTCGGAAATTTTTTTGATTCTGTCAGGTTCAATGTGAATACTAGATTTCGACACTATGAATCCAAGCAATTTCCCTTCACTTAATACGAAAAAAGATTTCTTTGGGTTAAGTGAAATCCCATACCTTAATCATCTTTGAAAGATTTGTTTCAAATCTTTGAGATGGTCGCTTCGCTTCTTGGAGTACACTGTTATATCATCTAGGTAAATCACTACTGATTTATTAACTAAACCTTTAAACGCGATGTCCATGGCTCACTGAAAGGTAGCACCGGCATTGATCAGACCAAATGGCATCTTCCGATATGCGTATGTGCCCCATTTGGTTCGGAATTTGGTTTTCAACTGATCATCGGGATGTACCAGCACTTGATTGTATCCTGAAAATCCATCCAGGAAAGACATTAATTCTGAGCCTGCTACTGCCTGTAATATTTGCTCCATAGGTGGGAGGGGAAAATTATCTTTCTGACAGGCTTTGTTGAGATTCCGGAAATCAATACAGATCCTGATATCTCCGTTTTTCTTTCTAACGGGCACCATATTGGATACCCATTTGGAGTATCTGACGGGGAAAATTATTCTGGCTCTCAACAATTTATTTAGCTCAGTCTTTATCTGATTTTCTAAGTTGGGGTGGATTTTTCTGAGCTTTTGATGGACAGGTTTTTCATTGTCAATCATAGGGATAGTGTGTTGAATGATAGAAGTGTTGTATGTCTTCAGCTCATCGTAATTCCATGCAAAAACGTTTTTGTATTGTCTCAGAAGACGGATATATGCTGATTTTTCTTCAGGGGCTAGGCCGTGGCCTAGATGAACGTTTTGCGGCTTCTGATCAGTTCCTAGGTTCACTAATTCATAGTTCAGAGTTGAACTGTAGAGTTTAGAATTGGCAGACCTTTTAAACCGACTTTTCAAATCATATAAATCTTCTAACTTAACCACCGATTTAGGTATAGCATTATCAGTGCTATTTTGTTGAATTTGGTGATCATGATGGTCTTCGTCAATTATTTGATTTGAGTAGGAGCCTTCAGAAGTGAGGAAATTTACAATGTCTGGATCGTCGTTGAATACTCTCCAGTTGGTGATGTTGTCAGGAATGGATGGTCTAAAGATTAATTGTATTGAAAACCTATCTGGACTGAAATTTTGGGAGGGGATGAGTCTAGAGGCTACGTTAGTTAACAAGTCTGCGCTCGCATTTTGGAGTCTTGGGATTGACGAAATATTGAATGTTATGAAATGTGAAGTCAGATCTTGAACAAAAGATTGATAGTGCTTTAAATAACTTGACAGGCAATGTATGGTGTTACGTACCTGCTTGACAACAACTTCAGAATCTCCAAAGACTTGAAGATACTTAACATTCAACCCGATTGCTTTGTATAGGCCTTGCACCAAGGCTTCGTACTCTGCTGTATTGTTTATGCAATCGAACTCAAGTCTGCATGTAAGCATGATCTTGTTTCCGTCTAGGCTAATCAGAACGCATCCTGCTCCTGCTCCCTCGTTAGATTTAGAGCCATCAAAATATAATTTCCAAAATAAAGACGTATTTACAGAGTTATCTAAAAAATTAAAACACTTTGAATCATCAGTTTGGAAAAAAATTTCCACTTGGGACAAAACTGAATTTTCTAAGTAAGGTGAGGTGTGAGCATTGAAATTGCTAAGGAAAGAATCTACCGAGTAATTGCCTATGATACTGCTATTGTATGCTATTGCTTTGTTCTCTCCTTCCAATTCTGTCACTATGTACTTTTGGTGCAACTCTCTTTCAACCTTTATTTGATTTGGTTTACCGTTGTATGGTAACCACATGTGCGACTAGTCGGTTAAGAAATATCCGTGGAGTTTTTCGGACCAATCCCTACTAAGAAACCATAAAATTCAGGGATATCAGCTACTAGAATTTCGATAACATGGCATACTTTTGGGTTAGACGACAATCTTATGGTCACCTGGTTAAGTTCACCAATCACTTCGACTTGAGATCGATCAAGTTGAACTATGCGCACTGCGGATTTTTGTGGTTGAACATTCAATTTAGCACATATTGATCTGGGTAGAATATTCGTTGAAGCACCAGAATCAACCAAGCAATTGTGAACGTTTTTATTAAAAATTTCATAAGTGAGAAGAAAAGGAGGAGTATGGGATCTTGACCTTCCTCCAATCAAGGGAATGTCATTCGGATCAATCTTATTGATCATGTTGGTTGGAGGTCTTCCCATGTTGTGGGAAGCTACAACTGTAGGTAAAGATGTAGTAGGCACGGCATGTAATTCTTTCATCATTATTTTCGGTTGATGTTTCAATTTGCTCAATTTGTAAAGAGTAATATTAGCCCTAGTCTTTTTCATGTCATCGATAATGTTATACTCCATTTCATCCGACACTATCAGTGTTCTTGATGGAGGTGCTTGATCTGATTGGACTAGGCTAAATTGGGTCGCTCTAGCAGTTGTTTTCTTTGATGCGACCTTATCTTTTGTTGCAGGGCTTGCGCCCTTCTGTTTAGGGGTAGTTTGGGGAGGATCAAGTTGATTTTTGCTTCGTGTGCTAATCAGAAATGCTTCTTGATCCTCTTCTTGTGGGAGGATGAAATCCCACATTCCTTGTAGTTCCACAACTTCTTCATCATCGGTCTGCCCTTCAGTGGTATTCTCTTCTTCTTCTTCTTCTTCAGATTCGACGTTTGAGACAGCATTGGGTGGTTTCACCTCCATGGGAGGATTTCTTTTAAAAGATATGTAGGGTTTTTTTGAAGAAGTTTCTGCTACTTGTTTTCTTATGTCAATCATCTCATTGGACATGGCCTTTAACACCTTTTGTAATCCTTCCATATCGAAAGGATCTTTCGTTTGCTTCTTCTTGGTGTCTTCTTTGAAAGAGATTTTCTTAGATTTGCGTTCTTCTATTGCAGATCTCTTTTCTAGGGCAACTACGCGTTTTTCTACTGCTAACGCCTCAGTTAAGTTTTCAACTAAAGTCGTCTTGTTTGCCCTATCTACGAAGATAGCCAAGTTTGATGGTAAGGCCATGATGTACCATTCACATCTTACTTCCTCGCTGGGTTGAGAAGCAACGGGAATTTTGTTGAGGATCTTATTGAACCGTAAATTGAAATCTTTAATGGGTTCTCTAGCCTCAGCTTTAAGATTAGATAGGTCATTGATCAATGTCGCTGTTGATCTATCATCGCCAAACTTGGTGAGGAATTGACTTTGAAAAGTGTCCCAACTTGTGATGGACCCAGAAGGTAACGAAAAGTACCATGACCCGGCTGTTCCTTGCATTGTATAAGGAAAAAGCCGGACGACAGCATCCTCGTTGGTAGCTCCGTTGAGATTAACAGAAAGCATGAAATTATTGATATGCTCTTCAGCTAGCATGCCTGTTTCTGGATTGAACTTAGGTAGCCATTTCTCAGGATGGGCCGGTATTGGTCTCAGGGGTGGAGGCATTAAAACCGCCCCAGGATTGTTCCATGGAGACTGGGCCATTGTTGAGCTGCTAGTTAATGAGAGTGCAGAAGACGGTCCCTGATGCTGAGAAGATGAAGGTATTATCATCTTTGATGATTGAAGAGGAAGTGTTGTGGAAGATGGATGAGTGATTTGGGATGAGGATGTGGGTGGTTGACTTCGCGGTGAGGGTGTTGAAATGGACGAAGTAGATGAAAGAATCTCATGGTCAGACTCTGGTGGTGTTTTCCTTTCTCTTTTCCTAGTAGGGAGAGGGAGTTGACTTGGTTGAATACCAAATTTCTCACTCTTCAATCTGGTCAGGGGATGAGCAGGATTGTACTGCGAAGTCACACTGCTGTGAGATTTATCAGACTTCTGAGAAAAAATAGAGAATCCCTGGAGTTTATGAATCAAAGTTTGAATTTTTGGGGGTTCAATGATAAGTTGGTCTGATATATTAGGGTAGGTAGCAGTGGTGGATACTCGAGCGACTCCTAACTCCGGGATTAACCGTACTGGAGAAGTCGGGGGAGTTGATGAGGGTGATTTACTCTCAGAATGGCATTTAGATTTTGACTTAGTTGCCATTCATAGTTCGTGCACTCCTTCTAGCGCCAAATATGTTGAGGGCCCCGAAATCGGGTCAACAACAAGGGGGATACCCACCTGGTCCGGAACCTGGTTGGCGGCTCCTTGCCCGTTTGGTGTAGCGGGTCCGACTGGGGATAATGGGACCAGCTTCCCAATCTAAAGGATGTGTGTGTGTGTGTGTAGATTTTGACGATGCTAATTTAGAGGTAATTTTTAAGCTAATTTAATTCTAAACTCTAAACTGACTCTATACTACTGTAATCTAACAAAAACAACACATCTAATCTATACTAACCCGGGGTAGAATTCTTTCATTATGCGATCTAAAAAGATTTCATACAATAATTGGTAATAAAGATCATTCAGCTATCATAAGAATATAAATCAATTAAGATAAACCATTCTGCATAAGAAGTTAGGAAAAACAGTTGTGAACAGCATATCTCATAACAGTTCATTCATATGTCAAGCACAAACAAATGACTCCACCGTACAAAAGTGCCAAATGGTAACCCACATATTCATACATTAACATATAAACAACTCAGCTATATATCACTCTAAGAATATGAGCAGAAATTAATCAAGAGATAAAAGTACCATTTATGACTGATTCCACTCACAAACTTCAAGCAATAACGATTTATCTCTACTTACTTCTAACGTCTACTAAGAGTACAGAAGTGCAACAACAGTAGCAGACATTAAAATTCAAACATAAATAAATCTCGATCCATCCATTCATCAAAAACCCCCTCCGAGGGTGCAAAAGTGCATGTTCTGAGGACAAGTTTTTTGACAAATTTCCGGACCCTTCTCCGAATGCCATGAGAAGGGTTAAATACTACTAACTAACTAATCTTAATTACACAAATTTACGAAACGGCTTCAAATGACCGCCATTTTAATAAAACAAATTTATTTCTAAAAATTGAATCTAATTTCTAACCGTTTCTGTATCTGCTCCTTAGTGTTGTAAGCAATGCAAGGTTTGCATGGAAAGAGTCGGTTGGTTGTCTTTTTCTTTCGCTCGAGCGATAAAAGTAGAAATAACAAAAGCTGGCACCTCTTTCTGACAAACTAGAAGATATTTTTGAAAATCTTCCTCTAGCTGGGTGTATTTGCTGTGTGTATACTTAGTATAACCCAAATTTCTTTCAAACTGAATGTGCTGTTGCTATTTTGGTTTCCGGTCGTGCGAATGACTCAATGAGTTAGGGATTTCGTTGCCTGAACAATCTTCTGTTCTTTGTTCCAGGCTTTTCTGGAGCGTCCTCCCTCTTTAGCATTTTTCTTTTTGCTTTACCCAGTCTGAGCTTCAGGATCTTTTGCAAACATGCTGCTTTTGTGCGCCTTTGACTCTGAGTCTTGGATAGTCTATTTTCATCAGTGTCTGTTGAGTGATACTCTGGAATCCGCGGCCTTGCTGCATGCGGCATCCATCTACAAAGGCATCTCCTCTCTGTTCTTCTAGTATTGGCGCTTTCCCCTTTTCTTTAGATGTTTCCTACATATAGATTTATATTAGTTGCTGCCTTGCAGTTTACGCAAAGGAAAAGAGAAATGACGAAAAGATTGACATGAAATCTTTAAGTTCTAATGAATGCATAATCATGACACTCATAATG
This sequence comes from Pinus tabuliformis, assembly GCA_031772625.1. Taxonomy (NCBI): domain Eukaryota; kingdom Viridiplantae; phylum Streptophyta; class Pinopsida; order Pinales; family Pinaceae; genus Pinus; species Pinus tabuliformis. Next base: position 1,545,027,559 of record CM062816.1, on the reverse strand, counting down.
ACTTGACTCTTCGAAAAGCGCAACACGATCATCCTTCGATACTCAGGTGTGCAATCATTGATTTCCCTTAAGGTGCGCGCTTAATTTTGGGTTTACAGATCATGCCGAAGAAACTTTGCGATGAGTTGTTTCTGCGATTCACATCGTAGCAATTAATAGTCTCATTCATCGCAGATCGCAAATCGTAAAATCGCAGGTTGTAATATCGCAGATCGCAGATCACAATATCACATTGTTCATTTGATCACTGTGCGCTGCTTATGCGACGTCGCATATCGGCCATCGGTGATTCCTTTTTGTTTTCTTTTAAGGGCGCTTTCAAAATATGCGATGCGATGAATTTCGCGTCGCTTCTTTGCAGCTTATTTATGCGCATAGGGAAACGCTTCACTCTCTCTTTGCGATGCGATATAGCTTTTAGGGAGTTAAATACAAAAATTTTGATAAAAATATTTTTGGGATTTTTTGTTAAGGGTCCCCCTTTGCTTGATGTTATTGCTAATATCAAACAAAGAGGGGGGTTGTTGGTGACCACAACACCTACATATTCTTAACATGTATGCACCATGTTGAGAACATACGTCTTTCTAGGAGAGAATTAAACTTTGCAATATCCTTAAAATTAGCGGGCTCTTTCTCGTTGGAGATCTGAATAACACTCTGATGGCGTAGGAATCTTGGGGGACACACTACAGAACAGATCCTCTCACAGATTGTCCTTATAATCTCTTTGCCGATAATTATTTGGTAGAAATTTCTCCCTTCCCTCTCTCTCCAACTTGGAATAATAGATGGGTTGGAGAAGACCACGTTGGGAAATGACTTGATAGATTCTTGGTTCAATAAGACTTGATTGAAAGGCTTGGCAATTTGAAGTCATTAATAGATAGGTCATACATTTCTTATCACACTCCATTTATTCTCAGCTGGACGATGGATAATGTTCAAAAGGGGCTTCCATTTAAGTTCAACAAAGCATATCTCGATGATTCGTAATATAATGACATGACACTCTCCCTTTGGTCTGATATGTCTGATATAAGAGAATAATAAAAAATGAGAGCTATGGTTATAAAGGTCAACATAATAAAATCAAGAAATAGAACATGGGAAAGAATATAAAAAAATCAGCTGATTGTGGAATTACAGAACATCTCCAGTAACATTTCTATTTTTGGCAAGACTATGCAGGGGAAAAACCTAACTAGGGAGGATCTGGATCATCTAAAATTATTGGGAGAAAGGAAAAATGACATCCTAAAAATATAGGACATTACCTGGAGACTCAAGTGCAGAGAAATATGGTTGTGCAAGGGAGACCATAACACCAAGTTTTTTCACAAGTATGCTACCCATCGCAAGCATCTCAATACAATCTAGCAAATTGAAACAATTGAGGGATATTTAGAAAATACCACACCTAAGATACAAGAAGAAGCAGTGAAAGTTTTTTAACACTTCTATAAGGCCAGGGAGGATGTAGATTTTGACGATGAAATATGGGCTCTAAACCTATACCCAACTATGTTTGATGACATCGCCAATGATGAAATTTACAGTCCTATCACATTGGATTAATTTTGTTAGACACTAGGATCCTTTGCAAAGGATAAAAGCTCTGGTTTGGATGGATGGGTAGTGGAAATTTTTATATAATTCTACAAGTTCATGGGAAAAATCCTCTTGGAGGTTGTGTAAGAAGCCAGGACTGGTGGCATGATTATTGGTGCCATATCTCTTGTCCTCCGTGTAGCCATCACAACCAATATTTTGCACTAAGGGCATGAGATAACAACTCAATATTTTTCAGTCCTAGGCCACCATGCATCTTTGGTTTATACAACTTATCCCATGCCACTAGGGGTCATTTATTGGGTTGTGTTATATTCTTTCCACGACTAGCCCATGTAGTTAACCGAGTGGTTAGAAGGGGGGTGGAGCCCCCCCTTCGTTGCGCCGATTGGGCAGCGGGGGGAGTCACATGGGTTTTGAGGGGTGCAGTTAACCCTATATTAGGTTGGGCAGACCTACCTATGGTTTTGTGCATGATTTTTCGCACACGGTTTTGGACGTGATAGTTTTTGGTCCATAGTTTTGGATGTGATGGTTTTCGGTCCATGGTATTGGATGCTTCGGCATGTATAAATATGTATTGTAACATTGAAAGGAACATAATGAAAAATCAAACTGGTAGTCCCGGTTTTGGGATCAAGGGGAAAATATTTGTGTATATGTTTTTTATGTGTTATGCTCTCACATTGTTTATTTTTTGTGTTCTAGAATCATATGCAGGTAATTTCTATACGGGGTTAGAACCTACATTTGGTATCATAGATGTTTTGGCTTCAATGGGATGCATTTATTGCTAAGGGGTTTTGCTCGGGCTTGTGGTAGACCTTGTTCAATGGGAAATCTGCAAGATCGATTCTAGTGGTGAAAGAAGATGGCGAGGAGTGGAAAGATAAAGATCGAGAAATTTAATGGTCATAGTTTTGAGTAATGGAAACTCAAGATGGAGGATCTATTGGTGGATAAAGACTAGTGGATCACAATATATCTGGGTACTAAACCAACGAGACTGTCTGATGAAGAATGGAAGAAGTTGGATCAGAGGGCAAAGAGCACAATACTATTGTGCATCTCAGATTCATTTTTCTAAATGTATCTGGGGAAGCTATGATGAAGGCTTTGTGGGACAAGTTAGGGACTTTGTACCTATCTAAGTCTCTGGTGAATAAACTGCTCCTGCAGAAAGCTATATAACCTGAGGATGAAAGATGGAGACTTGCTGACAGAGCATCTGAATACATTTAATACTGTGGTAAGTTCGTGATTATTTGTTGATATCAAAATTTCAGATGAAGATAAGTGAATCAGTTTGTTGTGTTCTCTACCAGATTCATGGGATAGTTTGATTATCGCAATAGGTAGCAATACAACTGCCTTGCAATTTGATGAAATAGTCTCATCCTTGCTGACGGAGGAGATGAGACGAAAAAATATGGAGAGCCAGTATGGTGATGCCTTGTCTGTACGAGGATGGTCCCAGAACAAAAACAAAAATAAGTCATCGAGTGGGAGATCTAAATCTCCACGAAAACTTGTAAAGGTGGTGTGCTGGAAATGCGGAAAGGAAGGGCACTACAAAAAAGACTATAAATCTAAAGCTCTTGATAAAGGAAAGGGATCTGATGATGCTCCTTCTAAAGAGGCGAAAAACACCTCTGATGAAGGTGGGGATGTGTACTTGGCTTCTTTAAGTACACATGTAGATCATGAGGCATGGTTGTTTGACTCAGGTTCATCCTTTCACTTCACTCCCTGTAGTGGCCAATCTAGGGTGCTACATTAGACTATATTTATTATCAACCAGGGTTGGTAAACTTCGAGGCATGCGTCTATAGTCTATAGAGATAAAGGATCCCTAACTAAGTGTTTATTGTGATGGGTCACAGTACTTCTTTACAGAATATTAAGATATGTTTCCTCTCACCTTAACACTCAGATCATCTAACTTGTCTAACTGTCCTAAGGATACAGCGTATCACTAGACTGAGGTTTTGATCCCCTTACAAGGATGATATGCATAAAAACTCTGTCTAGTTAACACTTGAGCACTCATGAAAGATCAAAGGCATACTACAAATTTAAATACATGTAAACAGAGTCTATGAGGATGCTTTAAAAATATAACGATGGATTAGATCTCTTACAAGATATGGTTCAATGATCTTAACGATAAATCCTTTAAGCTATCACCATAAACATCATTCATAAGGATTGCTAATTAAATCAACAAAATTATAAGCATAACTCTAATTACTATGCATGCTATTCAATATTCAAAAGCTGCTAATGAAATGAAAATGACAGTATACCAGTCCACGTAGGGCCCGTTCGCGTTTCAATGGTACACTGGAATATGCTCAAGCAACTAAGGTATTAACTCATGAACAATGTTATAATAAAACTGTGACTATAATCGAGTTCTGGTATTAAGTTCTGAAGATCTTACAAAAAGCTTGTTCTCAAAACAATACACAGAGATCACCAACCCCGTAACTGTAACTATATCTTTGTTTTTAAAAACAATCAATGCATCGTTTTCATTTGGATTGAATATACATTCACTATGCAATTGTTTCCACTTTTACTATGGAATGATTTTTGGGTCATTTCCATTCTAAACCGATTTCCAAAAAGAAACAAAATGAAACTGTTTTGGGAAACCTATGGCTGTTGCTACCTTTGTCACCAAAAGGTTGGGGCTTTGACCAGCATTGACCGCATAACCAGGAGTGTTTGATTTGCTATAGGATCGATGTGTCTCCATGCTTGTACATTCCAGTTTTCGTTCCTATCCATTCCTTTGGCTTGCCTATCATGCCACGTGTCAGATGATGAACCATTTACAGGATGTTGTGACTTCCTGTAACATTTTTATTAAAAATTCCTAATTTCTAACATAAAAACTCATAAATTAACTTTAATGCAAACTAACAACTATAATGTTATTAATTAATCAATTTCAAGGAATATAAGGGATCTATGGAGGAAAAAGGTAGATGCACAAATTCCATATACGGAAATTGGGCATATACGGAAATTGTGCATATACGGAAGACACGCGCATATCTTCCATATATGCCCAGTTTCTGTATATGTGAAATTTCTGTATATTGAATTTGCACGTATACAATGCAGATACACGAACGGCGTGCATAATCGAGAGGCATGCACATACAAGAAAGTTAGGGATATACGGAAGACATGGGCATGTCTTCCGTATATGCCTAGTTTCCGTATATGCGCATATCTTCCGTATATGCCCAGTTTCCGTATATGCGCACATCTTCTGTATATGCATAGTTTCCGTATATGCGCAATTTATGTATATGGAATTTGCGCATATACGATGCAGATACATGAACGATCCTGTATGTGCATATCTTCCGTATATGCACGTCGTTCGTGTTTTCCGTATATGCATAGTTTCCGTATATGCGCAATTTCTGTATATTGAATTTGCCCGTATACGATGCAGATACACGAACGATGTGCATATACGGAAGGTATGCACATACAAGAAAGTTAGGGATATACGGAAGATGTGTACAAATATTTCGTATATGCATAGTTTCCTTATATGCGCACATCTTCCGTATATGCCCAATTTCCGTATATGCACACATCTTCCGTATATGCACAGTTTCCGTATATGCACAATTTATGTATATGGAATTTGCGCATATACGATGCAGAAACATAAACGAAGATGTGTACAAATTCCATATACATAAATTTGGCATATATGGAAACTGTGCATATACGGAAGATGTGCGCATATACGGAAACTGGGCATATACAGAAGACATTCTGCATCGTATATGCGTAAATTCCATATACACAAATTGCGCATATACGGAAACTGTGCATATATGGAAGATGTGCGCATATACGGAAACGGTGCACATCTTCCGTATATGCCCAGTTTCCGTATATGCGCAATTTCTGTATATGGAATTTGTACACATCTTCGTTTATGCTTCTACATCATATATGCGCAAATTCCATATACATAAATTGCGCATATACGGAAACTGTGCATATACGGAAGATGTGCGCATATACGGAAACTGGGCATATATGGAATACATGCGCATGTCTTCTGTATATGCCCAGTTTTCGTATATGCGCAATTTATGTATATTGAATTTGCGCATATACGATGCAGATACATGAACTTTCCTGCATGTGCATATCTTCCGTATATGCACGTCATTCACGTATCTTCGTCTATGTTACAGAAACTGTGCGCATATACAGAAACTGGGCATATACGGAAACTGGGCATATACGGCAGACATGCGCATATTCGGAAACTGGGCATATACGGAAGATATGTGCATGTCTTCCGTATATCCCTAACTTTCCTGTATGTGCATATCTTCCATATACGCACGTTGTTCATGTATCGGCATCGCAGATGCGCAAATTCCATATACAGAAATTGCGCATATACAGAAACTGTGCATATACGGAAGACACACGCATATCTTCCGTATATGTTCAGTTTTCGTATATGCGCACATCTTCCGTATATGCACAGTTTCCCTATATACGCAGTTTCTATAACATAAACGAAGATGTGTATAAATTCCATATACAGAAATTGCGCATATACGAAAACTGTGCATATACGGAAGATGTGCGCATATACGGAAACTGGGCATATACGGAAGACATGCGCATTACTTCCGTATATCCCTAACTTTCCTGTATGTGCATACCTTCTGTATATGCACGTCGTTCATGTATCTGCATCGCAGATGTGCAAGTTCCATATACAGAAATTGGGCATATACGGAAATTGTGCATATACGGAAGACACGCGCATATCTTCCGTATATGCACAGTTTCCGTATAAGCGCAATTTCTGTATATTGAATTTGCGCGTATACAATGCAGATACACGAACGATCATGTATGTGCATATCTTCCGTATATGCACGTCGTTCGTGTTTTCCGTATATGCACAGTTTCCGTATATGCACAATTTCTGTATATTGAATTTGCACGTATACGATGTAGATACACGAACGACGTGCATATACGGAAGGTATGCACATACAAGAAAGTTAGGTATATACGGAAGAAGTGTACAAATCTTCCGTATATGCCTAGTTTCCGTAATGCGCACATCTTCCGTATATGCCCAGTTTCCGTATATGCGCACATCTTCCGTATATGCACAGTTTCCGTATATGCGCAATTTATGTATATGGAATTTGCGCATATACGATGCAGAAACATAAACGAAGATGTGTACAAATTCTATTTACAGAAATTTGGCATATACGGAAACTGTGCATATACGGAATATGTGTGCATATACGGAAACTGGGCATATACGGAAGACATTCTGCATCGTATATGCGTGAATTCCATATACATAAATTGCGCATATACGGAAACTGTGCATATATGGAAGATGTGCGCATATACGGAAACGGTGCACATCTTCCGTATATGCGCAATTTATGTATATGGAATTTGTACACATCTTCATTTATGCTTCTACATCGTATGTACGCAAATTCCATATACATAAATTGCGCATATATGGAAATTGTGCATATGCGGAAGATGTGCTCATATACGGAAACTGGGCATATACGGAAGACATGCGCATGTCTTCCGTATATGCCCAGTTTCCGTATATGCGCAATTTCTGTATATTGAATTTGCGTGTATACGATGCAGATACATGAACTTTCCTATATGTGCATATCTTCCGTATATGCATGTCGTTCACGTATCTTCGTTTATGTTACAGAAACTGCGCATATCTTCTCAAAAACTTAGCACTATGTAAATTAAAAAGCTAATTATAAGATTTTCAAAATATAAATAAAAATAAATTGAAAAAGACTCATCGGATAGATATATAATGTAGACCATTGAAATTTCAGTGGAAATTTCGTTATGATAAAGTTTGATAGATATATAATGTAGACCATCGAATTTATTGTTAAAATACAGAAAATGTTTCATTGAACTAAAGATTGTTAATTTTCACATTTAAAAAATTACCACATGCTGTTTTTGGAGAGGACAACCAAGGCCTTAGCTTAGGGAAGAAAAGGAAAAAATTCCATATTTATAATCATTAATAGAGACAAAATTCGAGAGGAAAAGAAAGATAGAGTCGTCGTTAGTGACTCGTTTGGGGCTCTCTTGTAAATAAAAAGTTTTTGTTGAATGGCGTCGTTACATATTTGCAATAACATCCCCAATCCTCAAACAATGGAGAGACAATGCCAGATCCATATAATAGACTTGTCGAGGATGTTGTTAAAATCATTCGATGGTATTCCCATTCACCTTTGTTGGCTTTCATCGCCAAATTGCATCGGCAGGGCTTTAGAAAGGGATGTATGGATGTAGCCCAAAGGATGCAGCTCATTTTCCATTTCAAAAATCAATATCTTAAGCTCATGCTCAGCTATACCAAGGCACAAAATGTCACATGGGAAAGGAGAAACCTCCTGGAACATATCTAACAATAGATGATTAAATGGAAAGCTTTGAGCATCTCTTATCTCTGTCATGTAGTCGAAAACTCCCTTCAGCACACACAACGGGATCTAATTCTCCAATTTAATAATATAGTGCATGATACGCATGTAATAAGCCACACAAAAACCTTTGTTTTAGAGTCTAAGCTATGTATTGATATAGAAGAGGAGGATGCAAGGATTAATGATTGTAAAAGGAATGATAAATCTACGAACCATCATTAGAGTGAAGTTTTGAGAATACTCACCGAAATTGTGAGAGTGAAACGAACTTGGCACAGGTTATGTGAGAATGTGGTCACGAAGTTTATCTTGTACCTCTTCACCTATGAAAGCTACGCACAAGGAGAGTCAGTATCTTTCTCCATCCTCCAATGGTGGTAAGGCCCAAGGGAGATTAGCTATGGAATATAGGCGCCTGGTTTCATCATTAGTAAATGAGTCACTGCGCGCTAGTTCACAACCATGTTTAGTCGAGGATTATCGATTCAATTTCAAATTCCAAACCGGCAATGGCACGGATTCAAGCTCTATGGGCGAGCCTTATACAGTCTCCAAAGTATGCTAGCTGCTTGTCATCCTCGGCTTGCCTTCCATACTATAATGAAATAGCACACTTTGAAATTCAAATTTGAATTCAAATCAAATGGGTAGATGAGTATTAATGTCGACGGACTAGATTACGTACTATCATGTATGTTATGTCCATGAAGTGCATTCTCGTCAGTATTATATGGTCATGGAGCAGTCGCCGGAAATAATCGCGTTATTTGTTGCCAAGAAACCAGGGAGATGGGAGTCCCCATATCGAGGCGGCCAAAACCCACTGTCAAGGTACTGTCTCTCGTACTCTTAAGGTGTAATAAATATCCTATAGGGGTGGAAATAAGGCTTGTCGAGTATATGACGTTTCCAAAATATTTGACTAATCACATGGCCGTCATCAATTCATTAGTAAGGACCAAGTATAAAAATAATGAGAATAGCATGAATGATTCAAATTAATGCAAGAATTAAGAAATGCTGCTAAGAGTATTTAGGTTGATAGATGTCGGTAGAGTAACTTTTTTCAATTTAAATGTTATATATATATATATATATATATATATATATATATATATATATATATATATATATATATATATATATATATAGATATTCGATATAATTTTAAACCACATTTATTTTATATACTTATAAAATTAATATTTAAATTATTAAATAATATAATATAAATGTAAATTAAAATAATCAATTAAAAAATCACAATAATTTAGTTTTATCAACTATATTTATTAATATAATTGCAATAATAATAAAGAAATTATTAATAAACAAGTGTTATATAGTAGCTATTATATGTTGTTTAGTTTTAATATAATTAAATTAAACTAAAAGTAAAAGTATTAAATTTAAGTTAGTGTTAAGGTTTAGTATCTAGTTAATTTAAGTTTTATTGATTGGTAAATTGAGTATTTTGTTAATAGCTGCATTATGGTGGTGGAGAATTCAATCTTACCCAACAATAGTAATGGCTTATTGTGCTAGTAGTACATTTGTCGTGAAGGTTGTCTAGAAGGTTTTACATTTTCCACAAAAAAGTTAAATAGATATATTTTAAAAGGTATTTGTTCTTGCCAAAGTATAAATAAATATTTTTCTTGCGAGATATATCTATGAAACATAGATTGAATATATTCCTTAAAAATATATATATTAAAATTGAAGTTGATTTATTTACTAAGTTATTTCTTATTTGAATTGAAAATTATTTGAATTTATTATCAATAATTTTATACTTATTTGTTATTAATATTAAGTAAAATCACAACTTTTTTTACTATAAGTAAAATTATTTGTTAAAAACAATTTTTTAAGTGTCAAACTAGTTGTAATATATATTAAATAAAAATTTATTATTTGAATCAATTTTCATTTAATTATTGATGAGTTTATGAATATAGTTATTTATTTCAACTAATAAAGCCTGCATGTACCAATATTTATTAATATTGAACTTGTTAATTAATAATATTTATTATAAAAGTAGTTTGAATATTATAAAATAGTTAAGTAATGTTTTAGTTAATTAATGGTTGATAAGATTTTATTTTGTTATTATATGAAACTGAGAAATTTTGTTGGTTAGTAATCACTAGAAACTCTGTACATTTACATTTACATATTAATCTTATTTATTTTATGCAAATATTTGATTAAATTATGATAAATAGTAATTGATAGTATTTAAGTGAATATGAAAATGAGCTATTTGCAAGGATTTTAATATAGTGATTTTTTATGAAATTTAAATATGAAAAATTTTAATCCTAAAATCATGACATAAATATTACAATTGTATCTAAAAAATTATCACACAAATATAAGTCAATTACCAATATTATGTTAAACAAAAATTGCAAGAGAAATATTACAAAATGAAACTTGAATCGATAAATAATTTTAGATATTACAGAGAATCTGCAATTTTCTTTTTATTATCAAACACAAAGTAATAGTTAATGAAAATAATACTTTTACTTAAAAAAAAAGGTAGCACACCTCTCCTAACAACATTTACTATAGTTGTGGAATGCATTGATTGCCACTCTACTTGGTGGAAAGTTTCAGATTGAAATCCCTAAAATTTTATTGGCTCCATTCCCTGTCACGGGATTTATTCATGGTGTTCCAGAAAAAAGTTTGTCCACAGCTCATTCCTTCCACACAACGTTGCAGCCCAACTTTGTCTAAAGCTCTCTCCACCTATGCGTAAGTGATTGCAACGGGCTTCATGTCTGTAAATAATTGAATTCATGTATACATTCTTTGTCTTGTTCGTTATTGTAGTTTTTTTCCATTGCTCTGTACAAGTCTTCTGATGTAAAATCTGTTGAACAGACGAACAAAGAGGGAGAAAATTACAGTATTGAGACGACTGCTTGTTTGAAACAATGAACTCTTGGCTAAACTAACTGCATCTCCCCCAAAATAATCGTAATGAGGAGATTGTTGGTAACCTAAATTCGACATAGAATAGAAAAAATGTGTAGCTGTTGTTTCGACGACATTATCAGCCAATGGCAAACCAATACGCTCAAATTCTTCGTTTCCGATGGAATCGTTCACAACTAGGTCGCGCCATGAGAATTTCCTGGTTTCTTGAATGTTCCATAATTTGAAGGCTTCATCTGATATATGATTACTGCAGCCCTCATCGTTATAGCCATTTGCTCTTACAATTCCACAGTGTCGCACGACTATTTTTATTTTAACGGTAGTGGCTTTGAACACAGGATTTTGAACAGGAACAGGAGATTTTGATCTTGTTCTTCGATTTTCTGAAGTCCTGGGTTGAGATTTGTTCATTGACAGGCACAGCTTCTTGCCCATATGAGTGTTCCAGTAATTCTTGATTTCGTTGTCTGTTCGACCAGGCAGTCGTCCTGCTATTAGAGACCACCTGCAAATACATTGTATAGTTGAGATTAACTCAATGGAAGATTTCCAAAATATTTCAAAACCTAAGAAAACCGAAAGTGTCATGTGCACTGATTTTCTACATACCGATTGCCAAGAAGACGATGCAACCGAATAATGAGCTCCTCCTCGTCGGGAGAAATGTTACCACGTTTAATGTCGGGGCGAAGATAGTTAAGCCACCGCAATTTGCAACTCTTTCCACATCCCTTAAGACCTGCAAAACAAAACCTACCCGCTCATTTAGCCTCTCAATGCGCATTTTGTTTGCAATAAAAATTGCAATTAGAATTTTACTGAAACTCACCTGCTTTTTTAGGGATATTTTTCCATCCATTGCTGCTATGAATTCGAATGTATTCAGAGAGATTCATATCCTCCATGGCGGACCAAGCCCCACGGCTAAGACCTTTTGAACAGCTAGGGGATCTAACGATCTTCAATATTCTTCCGTAACCCATTAAGGCTAACTCAAAATAGCTGATGGTCTGCTCTGACATGGGACTGGCCTCCTTGCTTCCCTTTGAAAATAGCACACTTCGAAATTCAAATTTGAATTCAAATCAAATGGGTATATGACACGGGACTGTCCTCCTCGCTTCTCTTTGGAAATAGGGTGCTTCAAAATTCAAATTTGAATTCAAATCAAATGGGTATATGAGTATTAATGTCGGCATACTATCATGTTACGATCAAGGCCGAGAGTGAGGTAAATGTGCCGGAGGTTGGTAAATGTGCTCATCAATATGCCAGAGGGAGGCCAAAGTGGCTGCGGGCAAGGTCGCCGTCGAGGGGCAGGAGCAAGGCAGCCGGAGAGGGATGGATGCGCCGGATGGATGCCATGATGCATGGTCGAGGATGAAAGGGCGCCATGACGTCAACCACACCGTCTGCCGTTGTCAGAAGGGGTACCTCCATAGCATTAACTTTGCTATGGAGGTGGAAATACGAAACGCCGGGGGTAAGTAGTGGGCGCGTTTAATTTGTTATAAACTTTGACAAAAAACCGACATATGTTCGTTTGCGTTCGTTATAGGTCAAGTTTGTTATAATTTATGCGTAGTGTTCATTGAACCTTTCAAACGAATTTATGCCGAGTAGTGGGCGCGTGTAGTTTGTTATAAACTCTGACAAGAAAGTGGCATATTCCAGTTTGACAATGCCCACGACTGTTTGTGTTCGTTATATTATCTGACAAAAGCAATGTACTACACTCCGGTTCATTATATTATCTGACAAAAGCAACGTACTACACTCCGGTATGTATGGGCGCGTGTAGAACACAACCACGATGCTGAAATTTGTTATATTCAAATAAAAAATTATCACGCTCTCATAATGGCGTGATAGAAATCATGAAAATTTGGATTCGATGAAATCTTCAAAGGGTGTGGGAAGTACATATAATTGTTCAAGAAAGTGGATATATATATATATATATATATATATATATATATCTCAATTCTTATTATTTTGTTGCATTTTGGTCCTTTTCTATTTATGTTCATATTGGCACGTGTGTACTTGGATGTGGTTGGTTTGAGTCTAAGTGAGTAAGTTTGTGGTTTGAGTCTCTCTTAGTTGGTGTGGTCTGTGTGTGAGAATTTACAACTTTTGAGTTCATGGAGATAAATAACTGTATGCATGGATGTTATCTAATTACATTTATATAGTATGATTTTAAGCTTTACCATGTTATGATTCCTTTTTACCAATTTGATTGCAAATGTTGCAGTGTAACTGCATTCGGTGTTCATGTCATCCTATGTTGCACGGAATGGTAACGTTGATTCCTTGGATGAGCTCAATGAAAGAGAGGAGAGACTAGACTTCAATATGATGCAAAACCGTCAACATCCTTCACAACAACTTTGAGCTACAAGTATGTAATACCTTCCATACTGATTCAAGAGTTTCGCAAAAATAGCTCTTCCAATGGCCATGAATATTCCATGTCTACTAAATTTAATAATTTATAAACAATGGTTTCCAAAATCACTTTTAATAATTGAACTACTTCCCAAAAACTTCCAATATGTCTTTATTTAATCAAATTTTTAAGTGATTATTGTATCTTTATCTAATTAACTCATTTATTGTTCTCTATCCATGTTGAATTAACTATTTATTGGTTTCATGCTAGTTTAATCTATCCATCACCATAACCAACCGATCTTTTATTGTTCTCTATCCATGTTCAATTAATTTTTTATTGGTTTCATACTAGTTTACTCAATCCATCATCCATAATCGGTTGATCTTTGCTTGTGGAATCTTGTGGAATTAAAAGTTGTTTTTATTTACATCAACTTAACCGGGATATTTAATTAGTTGATTGACTGGCTACACAAATTTTTCCATCAATTTAGCTCGCCTGTGTTTTTTGAAAGATAAAGCTTACCTTTATTCCTAATTTAAGTCTCCTCTTCCATGCAACTTAATTACAATTAGTTTTATAAAGTTAAAAGTGCTTGTTTATTAAAATTAGTTTTATAAATTTAAAAGCTAATTACAAAATATGCGCTATTATTAAGCTCCATTTCAAATTAGTGTTGTAATATATTAAACCAGACATCTCAAATCTTGTCTACAGCATGAGTGTATAAATATTTTTGTACAAATAAACTCACTTAACTTTGACTAAATCTGTCCATAATACTTGAAGCTATATCTTGTTGTACAACGTAGCAAATATACATAAATCTCATTGTACATGATTAGATATGTGAGAAGGACCTTTAATGTCTCATCCAGAGGAAGATGAAGCACGATTCTCTACCAAGGGAGGGCATCTTCTCCCCCATAATTCCTTTTTGTGATGGATAGTGTTTATGGATAATTCTTTTTGCAACTATGTAAAGCATTTATGGATAATTTTTCTAGCACATTTGAAATGATGAGCACTTTTTTCGAAGCCTTGTTTATGTTTATGTATACTTTTTTCGCACATTTGAAATTCTGAGCAATTTCTTATTAATATTCTTCTCTCCTCACACCCAATCACAGTTAGTCCTCACCCATCACTAGGAAATTAAATTTTCTTCTAACATATAAACACAAATAACAACAAAAACTGATTGTTTACCATTTCAAAACACCATTATGTTTTCTTCTCATATAATGGTGATCAATTAGTTGAAATGGAGCACTACAGGTGCCCTATAATGGTGATCAATTAGTTCAAACAGAGTGCTATACGTATATTGTCTTAATGCACTATTATATTAAAAATACATCTTAACAGCGAAGGTATTGAAGACAATGACCAACTAGAATACAATGCTGTTGTTTTTGTAATTTGTGTTGCAGCCACCCTAACATGATTTGCTCCAAAGCTATTTGCAATTACATTTGAGACCGCATCAAACCATAGTATATGAAAAATTACAATAGTATTATTAAATATAGAAAATGGCTTGTATTGTTCCATTGTACTTACCTCTATGACCAGTGGAGGTTTTAAGATGGCTTGTATTGTTCCATCGTACTTACCTCTATGAGGTGGTGGAGGAAATCTAAAAACGTTTAAAATACTATAAATAAAGAGAATAAAATGATATGTAATTATTTGTTCCTTTTATGTTTTTGTTAGGACGATAAGGAGGATAGAAAAGGTAGAGGTTGAGAAGGAAGCAGAGGAGGTTGGGGAGGGGGAGGAGGAGGAGGATGTTGGCAATAATACTGAGAGGGGGGGTGAATCAGTATTATCGCATTAATAAAACTTTTTCATTTCCATAATCAGATTCATATATGCTACTTCCACAACTTCTTATGATTAAGTTAATTGATCTTCAATGAGTGCATTAGAACATTATCAACCATATTATCAGATAACAGATGCCGTAATAGAGAATAGATCATCACACATAAGGAACACACATGAACACCATGATATAAGGTGGAAACCCAATGCGGGAGAAAAACCACCTGCTGCAAGTCATCTCAATCTTCTTCTTAATAAGAAAATCCTTTTACAATATTTGTACTGGTGCAGTCTTATACCAGTACGGGAGCTACAACCCCCTTTGCTCTTGTACTAGCCGATCCATTTACCAGTACGCATGCTGCTACCTGCTACAATGCTCCAAAGATCTCCCTTAGCTTTTGTACTAGCTTAGATACTAGTACATAGGCGCTGGCCTACAATCTTCTCTCCTCCAGGTACCACGTTTCATCAATTTTCAGACTGGATACACCGAAGCACAACACATAATCTGAAAGGCCACTTTTCACCCAATTTTCATACTGGACCCAACAACAACATTGAAGCTCATAATCAAAAACCTTATGAATCACCCAATCACCAGATCCATACATATACAATGATATTATGAGAGTTATCAACCAGATCTAGTACATAAATATAAGTCATTAATCATGCTGTTATCTGAACTCAATACGAGTAACCAAACATCAGTTATGCACCCAAAACCCTGCAGAATAGTCAAAGGCAGTTAAAACAAATTTTAAGCAGGGATCGCAACTTCACTGGTATAGATCTGCGGATATCTGTACTACCTCCACACCTGCGCCTTCTGTGGCGCCGCGACCACCACACCTGCGCCTTCTGTGGCGCCTCCGCACTGCGCCTTCTGTGGCGCCTCCGCACTGCGCCTTCTGTGGCGCCTCTGTGGCGTCTCTGCACTGCGCCTTCTGTGGCGCCTCTGCACTGCGCCTTCTGTGGCGCCTCTGCACTGCGCCTTCTGTGGCGCCTCCGCACTGCGCCTTCTGTGGCGCCTCCGCACTGCGCCTTCTGTGGCGCCTCCGCACTGCGCCTTCTGTGGCGCCTCCGCACTGCGCCTTCTGTGGCGCCTCCGCACTGCGCCTTCTGTGGCGCCTCCGCACTGCGCCTTCTGTGGCGCCTCCGCACTGCGCCTTCTCTGGCGCCTCTGTGGCGTCTCCGCACTGCGCCTTCTGTGGCGCCTCCGCACTGCGCCTTCTGTGGCGCCTCTGCACTGCGCCTTCTGTGGCGCCTCTGCACTGCGCCTTCTGTGGCGCCTCTGCACTGCGCCTTCTGTGGCGCCTCTGTGGTGTCTCCGCACTGCGCCTTCTGTGGCGCCTCCGCACTGCGCCTTCTGTGGTGCCTCCGCACTGCGCCTTCTGTGGCGCCTCTGTACTTCCGCAGCTGCAGCGCTCGAGAGATCACCCTTCACAGATTCGCTTTCAACTTCCCTTTCATAGATCAAACTTTTAAAACAATAACCCAATATTTCAGATCTTAAGATATTCGATTTGCAAGAATGAATTAGCCAAGTGATCTCCTTTTCTTTATATAGGCTTAGGCCTTTCACAATACCACGGGCCAAAACCATAGGATCAAAAAAACTGTTGGACTAATACCATGAACCAACCGTGAGATCAACACTTTTGACAAAGTACCATGGTCCAAAACCATAGGTTCAAATACCAAGGACTAACTTCCATGGACCAAAGGTAAGTTCTCCGACATATACGCGCTTTTCCTCATAGGTTCAAATACCAAGGACTAACTACCATGGACCAAAGGTAAGTTCTCCAACATATACGCGCTTTTCCTCATAGGTTCAAATACCAAGGACTAACTGCCATGGACCAAAGGTAAGTTCTCCAACATATACGCGCTTTTTCTCATAGGTTCAAATACCAAGGACTAACTACCATGGACCAAAGGTAAGTTCTCCAACATATACGCGCTTTTCCTTGCATGAAAGTGCGTGAACTTTTTCTCTACACGAAATAAACTTTTCTCTGCATAAAAGTGCGTGAACTTTTCTCTACATGAAATAAAATTTTCTCTGCATATAAGTGCGTGAACTTTTCTCTACACTATAATTTATTATCTGAGATGAGTGGGTTGCCATCAAGTACAACATATGTATCATAATGTCGACAATCTCCCCCTTTGGACTTGATGGCAACAACAACCAATCACTCTCCCCCTTTGACATCAAGGGCAAAGGGTTATGCTCCCCCTAAGAACATGCTCCCCCTGACTATAAACTAGATCTGCAAAGAAGAACCATAATCCATGACCATGAAAGAGATAGAGACGTATTGCAGCAATATTCAGACCAGCATCCATGATCTCCTTCTGTACTTCCTCCATAATGCCAACAATGCATGATAAGCTCCCCCTGAGTACCTGTTGAAATCTTTGAATGAGCTCCCCCTTTGTATATGTCATGGTGCACCAATATGATCATGCTCTTTCTGAGAACAAGCTGAAACGTTTGCTCTGCTATATAGTGTTGTTCATGCTCAGGCTCCCCTTGAGTGTAAGCAAGGTCTGCAAAAGGATGTTGTACATCACAAATGACCTTCCTAAAATATTCAATACATACATCCTCACCCAACCAAGTGGGGATATATCCGAAAAATGAAAACCAAATAGATTACATCTTCATCCCAGGCATAGTGGGGAAACCAACATAGGTCGTTAAATGACCTGAAGAGATGACACTATTACATCATGAGTCTTGATATGACATCACCTAAATAAGATGAACATCAGCAACAACACTTTATGATCTGCTCCATAGTATCTGTCAACAGCAACTAGACCACCAACTTGTATTAGTGCATGAATCATCAAGGTATGTCCGCATCAACAGAATTTCACATTCTATGTGAGAAACATCATAGCCATGTAGATCTACATGAATCAAGAATCATCAATTGGGAATATCTGCATTAATCAACATATGTATGAAACAATCCTATCATCATATAGATAAGAGCTCATTATCATCATGTCTCCAACAATGCAACTTTGAATAATCATCCCTGTATCTAGCCAACAATCCTCATCCATTTGTGCCAAGAATGAAAGGAATCATAACTGTAATATATGATCTTTATGCATATGACGACAGCAGCATATGAGTGACTCAACATCAAGAAGATGTGAATTCAAGCTAAGTGCTTCCCATGCAAGCATCATTAGAGAATCAACCATAAATCTGATCCAAGAACCATGTGAACAACTCATAACCATAGAAACATGAATCATTTATCCATATAAGTGTCATCACCAAGGACTATTAACCATAATGCCAATAATGCATTAAGTCCATATGCTCCCTCTAAACCTGTGCCATATGTCTGATCATGCATATCAATAAGAAGTATCAAGACATCATCAATATCAAGTTAGAACCAAAACACTTCTAACCATCATATCCACACATCATTATTATTAACTAGAGCAAAACTGATCCTTCTCTTGAATCTGTCCCTACTGCCTTTCTTCAAACAATCATATACGCGACTGTGCAGTAACTAACTTGCGTATATATGCAACTTTCCTTTATGGAGTTTGCATATGAGATTTAGGACACTGAAGTTTTGTACTTTCAGCTCCCTCTGATTCTGGTATGTCTGTACGTTGTGCAGTGCCGCCTTTTTCTGACTGTACTTCCTTTTTCCTCCATATCTTCAAGCGTGATGATGACATTTTCTCCTTTTGATATGGTGCCCACACTTTGTTCCTGCATTCCTTAGCTATATGTCCAAGCTTGTTACATGCATAACATCTTACATGTTTCATATTCCTCCTGTAAAAATCAGCGGCTTTGTGACCAAACATATTGCAAGCAAAGAAATATCCATAAAAGTACCTTGAATGTGATGATCTTTCTGCATAATGGTCTTGAACCCTTCTTCTACATCTAGCTGCAACATGTCCAAGATTATGACATACATAACATTCAACATTATTCATAGGAGGAGTAAAGGATTTTCTTTGAGGAATCTCTTTTCCTGGTTGATGATGAGATTGATCTTTCATTTCTTCGTTGATCACTTTAGATTTCTCTTTAGAGTTCCTTGCCTCACCTTGTGAACTAGATTCACCTTCAACAGATTCATGGAAACCAAGACCAGTCTTTATAGCAGGAGACCTTTGACTACTAAGAATATCATCCAAGACTTTAGAACTATCTTGAAATCGTAAAAGCTTATCCTTTTCTTCTAGTTTACCTTTCAAGATATTTACCTCAACCTGAAGTTGTTCTTCCTTTTCAAGAGATTGCTTTTTCAAATCTTCTTCAGCTTTCCTTCCTTCTTCCATTTGTTCCCTTAGTTTGAGAATCTCCTTTTCTTATTCTTCATTCAGATCCTGCTGCATTTGACGAACTCGGAAGGCACATTCTAGTTGAGATTTTAAGCCGGTGACTTCGTTTTCTTGTTTTGCAATAGCTTGGAGTAGATCTGTATTCTGCTTCTTTGATTCTTCAAGATCTCCTTTTAGTGAGAGGATTGTAGCTTCAAGATTTTCATAGTAGCTGGATCTATCTTTGAGTTTCTTGATGGTTGTGCTTCTTTCGTTTACTTCTTTTCTTAATGATGTCACTTCATGCTGCAATTTTTGACATTGGTCTTCCTTGTCCTTGAGTAGCTTTCTTACCTGGTTTCCTTCTTCTAGTTGGGCCTTTAGTTTGGTAGCTTCTTCTTTGAAATCACATTCCCTTTTGTTCAATAGATCTTGTTGATCTCTAATTTTGTCTCTCAGCCTTTTAAATTCTGCCTCTATTTGATATCTTTCTTGTTCACCCATAAGAGCAAATTCAGTAGTTTCGCTATCACTTTCATCTCTTCCAAAAGGAAAGATAGCTGGAACATCAGAGGATAATATATTCAAACCTGATAATGATTCTGAATCTGAAGAGCTTCTTATACCTAATCCCCAATCGATTCTCCCACTGTCATAGTTCTTCTGAGATGACTTCTTTTTCTTAGGTGCTTTCTTCTTAAGCTTCTTTCCCATTGTTCCACGGATCTCCTTCAAGCAATCAAGCTTCTATCAAAGGACCTGCTCTGATACCAATTGTTGGAAATAATACTGAGGGGGGGGTGAATCAGTATTATCACATTAATAAAACTTTTTCATTTCCATAATCAGATTCATATATGCTACTTCCACAACTTCTTATGATTAAGTTAATTGATCTTCAATGAGTGCATTAGAACATTATCAACCATATTATCAGATAACAGATGCCGTAATAGAGAATAGATCATCACACATAAGGCACACACATGAACACCATGATATAAGGTGGAAACCCAATGCGGGAGAAAAACCACCTGCTGCAAGTCATCTCAATCTTCTTCTTAATAAGAAAATCCTTTTACAATATTTGTACTGGTGCAGTCTTATACCAGTACGGGAGCTACAACCCATTTTTCTCTTGTACTAGCCGATCCATTACTAGTACGCAGGCTGCTACCTGCTACAATGCTCCAAAGATCTCCCTTAGCTTTTGTACTAGCTTAGATACTAGTAAATAGGCACTGGCCTACAATCTTCTCTCCTTCAGGTACCACGTTTCATCAATTTTCAGACTGGATACACTGAAGCACAACACGTAATCTGAAAGGCCACTTTTCATCCAATTTTCATACTAGACCCAACAACAACATTGAAGCTCATAACCAAAGAACCTTCTGAATCACCCAATCACCAGATCCATACATATACAATGATATTATGAGAGTTATCAACCAGATCTAGTACATAAAGAAAAGTCATTAATCATGATGTTATCTGAACTCAACACCAGTAACCAAACATCAGTTATGCACCCAAAACCCTGTAAAATAGTCAAAGGCAGTTAAAACAAATTTTAAGCAGGGATCGCAACTTCACTGGTATAGATCTGCGGATATCTTTACTACCTCCGCACCTGCGCCTTCTGTGGCGCCGCGACCACTGCACCTGCGCCTTCTGTGGCGCCTCCGCACTACGCCTTCTGTGGCGCGCCTCTGCACTGCGCCTTCTGTGGTGCCTCTGAACTGCGCCTTCTGTGGCGTCTCCGCACTGCGCCTTTTGTGGCGCCTCTGCACTGTACCTTCTGTGGCGCCTCCGCACTGCGCCTTCTGTGGCGCCTCCGCACTGCACCTTCTGTGGCGTCTCTGCACTGCGCCTTCTGTGGCGCCTCCGCACTGCACCTTCTGTGGCGCCTCCGCACTACGCCTTCTATGGCACCTCTGTGGCGTCTCCGCACTGCGCCTTCTGTGGCGCCTCCGCACTGCGCCTTCTATGGCGCCTCCGTACTGCACCTTCTGTGGCGCCTCTGTGGCGTCTCCACACTACGCCTTCTGTGGCACCTCGACATTGCGCCTTCTGTGGCATCTCCGCACTGCGCCTTTTGTGGCGCCTCCGCACTGCGCCTTCTGTGGTGCCTCTACACTGCGCCTTCTGTGGCGCCTCCGCACTGCGCCTTCTGTGGCACCTCTGTGGCGTCTCCGCACTGCGCCTTCTGTGGCGCCTCCGCACTGTGCCTTTTGTGGCGCCTCCGCACTACGCCTTCTGTGGCGCCTCCGCACTGCGCCTTCTGTGGTGCCTCTGTACTTCCGTAGCTGCAACGCTCGAGAGATCACCCTTCACAGATTCGCTTTCAACTTCCCTTTCATAGATCAAACCTTTAAAACAATAACCCAATATTTCAGATCTTAAGATATTCAATTTGCAAGAATGAATTAGCCAAGTGATCTCCTTTGCTTTATATAGGCTTAGGCCTTTCACAATACCATGGGCCAAAACCATAGGATCAAAAAAACTGTTGGACTAATACCATGAACCAACCGTGAGATCAACACTTTTGACGAAGTACCATGGTCCAAAACCATAGGTCCAAATACGAAGGACTAACTAGCATGGACCAAAGGTAAGTTCTCCAACATATACACGCTTTTCCTCATAGGTTCAAATACCAAGGACTAACTACCATGGACCAAAGGTAAGTTCTCCAACATATACGCGCTTTTCCTCATAGGTTCAAATACCAAGGACTAACTGCCATGGACCAAAGGTAAGTTCTCCAACATATATGCGCTTTTCCTCATAGGTTCAAATACCAAGGACTAACTACCATGGACCAAAGGTAAGTTCTCCAACATATATGCGCTTTTCCTTGCATGAAAGTGCGTGAACTTTTTCTCTACATGAAATAAACTTTTCTCTGCATAAAAGTGCGTGAACTTTTCTCTACATGAAATAAACTTTTCTCTGCATATAAGTGCGTGAACTTTTCTCTACACTATAATTTATTATCTGAGATGAGTGGGTTGCCATCAAGTACAACATATGTATCATAATGCCAACAGAGGAGGAGGAGGAGGCTGGTGGGGGGGCAGGTGAGGAGAGACACAAGCGAGGTGAGGGCGAGGGAGGCATGGGAGGTGGGGGTAAAGAGGAGGAGGACGCGGGGGAGGAGGTGGAGGAGGAGAAGGGGGGTGCAGTGGGAGAGGATGGGGAAGAGGTAAAGGTGGAGGAGGTGGCGGGGGGGAGATGAGGAAGGAGGGGAGGTGGAGAGGGAGGAGAGTAGAAGGGAGGGGGTTGAGGTAGGAGGAGAGGTGGAGGGATGTGAAAGAGAAAGGAGGAGGAAAAGCGGGGAGGTGGAGGAGGACGAGGACGAGGATCGGGTTGTGGAGGAGGAGGAGGAGCGGTGGGACGAAAATTCGAAGGAGAAGGAGGGGGAAGAGGTAGAGGAGGGGGCAGTAGAGGAGGCGACGGGAGGAGGAGGAGGGTTAGGCATGATAGGAGGGGGAAGAGGTGGAGGAGGAGGAGGAGAAGTTGAGAGGGGAGGAAGTGGAGGGGGAAGAGGGTAAGGGGGAGGAGAAGGAGCGAGAGGCAGCTGGGGAGGGAGTGGAAGGAGGACGGGGTAGAGGTAGAGGAGAAGTGGGGTGAGGGGTGACAAGGGAGAAGAGGGGGAGGGAGGGGAGGGTGAAGATGAAGAGGGGGAGGAGGTGGTGATGTGGAGAGGAGGAGGGGAAGGTTAGGGATGGGAAGGTTGAGGAAGTTGGTGGGTGTTGGGGAGGAGAGGGATGAGTAGGTAAGGGAGGAGGTAGAGTCGGTAGGGTGGAAGAGGAGGAGGAAATAGAGAGAGGTTGAGGAGGAAACGAAGGAGGTTGGGGAGGGGGAGGAGGAGGAGGAGGCGAGTGAGAGGGGGTGAGAGGAGGCACATGAAGAGGGAGAGGTAGGGAGGGGAAGAGGAGGAGGCACGGGGGAGGAGGTGGAGGAGGAGGAGGAGGAGGGGTGGGAGGCGATGGGAGAGGTTTTCGAAGAGGCGAGGGAGGAAAAGACTGTGGGGGGGGGAAAGGAGAAAGTAGAGGAGGGGTAGAGGGAGTAGAGGGGAAGAGAGGGGGAGGAAGTAGGGGTAGAGGCAGGGGAGAGGGAGGAGGCAAAGGCGGGAGGTGGAGGAGGCAGAGGTAGAGGGAGGGGGAACATGGAGGCAGAGGGAGGCAAGGAGGGGGGAGGAGGAGAACGGAGTTGTGAGGTAGGATGATGAGGGGGAGGGGTGGGGGAGGTGGATATAAAGGAGGAGGAGGGGGGAGAGAAAAGGAGAAGATGTGAAGGGGGGAGGAGGAGGCAGGAGAGAAAAGGAGAAGATTTGAAGGGAGGAGGAGGAGGGGGAGGCGGTGGGAGAGGAGGGGGGAGAGGTGGACATGAAGGAGGTGGAGGAGGAGGAGGAGGAGGAGGCGATGGGGGGTGCTAGAGGAGGAGGAGGTGACGGGGGAGCAGGTGGAGGGCGAATAAAGTGAGGTGGAGGGAGAGGAATGGGAGGCAACAGGGGAGGGAGGGGAAGGATGAGGGGGAGAGATAGAGGTGGAGGCAGGGGAAGGGGGAGGAGGTGGAAGAGGTTGAGGAAGGGGAGGAGGGGGGGTGCAGAGGGAGGGGATGGGGAAGATGTAGAGGGGGAGGAGGTGGTGGGGGGAGAGGAGGCGGGGGAGGAGGTGGTGGGGGGAGAGGAGGTGGGGGAGGAGGGGGAAGGGGAGGAGGATAAAGAGTGAGGGATGAAGGAGGAGGAGGTAGGAGAGAGGTGGAGGTGGAGGTGGGGGATGGAGGGAGGAGGAAAGGGAGGAGGAGGAGGAAGAGGTCAAGGTGGAGGGCGGGTGAGGCGGAGGTAGAGGTAGGTGGGGGGGGAGAAGAGGAGGAAGAGGGGTAGGGGGATGCGAGGGAGGAGTGGGTGGCGAGGGAGGAGTGGGTGGCAAGGGAGGAGTGGGTGGCGAGGAGGTGGAGTGGGGGTGAAGGTGTAGGCAGGAGACGGAGAAGGGGAGCATGAGGAGGAGGACGATGAAGAAGAGGTAGAGGGGGGGGGGAGGTGGAGGAGGAGGAGGGGGAGGAGCATAAGGAAACGAGGGAGGGAGGGCAAGGAGGAGGGGGGAGAGACAGAGGTAGAGGAAATGGAGTTGGGAGGAGACAAAGGAGGAGGGGGTAGAGGAGGAGGGGGATTTGAGGGGGAATAGGTGAAGGAGGTAGGTGATGAGGAGGAGAAGGGGGAGGGGGAGAGGAGGTGGGTAAGAGTTGAATGGGGAATAGGTGGAGGAGGCAGGTGAGGAGGAGGGTGAGAGGAGGTGGGAAGAGGCGAAGGGGTAAGAGGTTGTGGGGAAGGGAGGGGGAGACGAGGTAGGAGAGTAGGAGTAGAGGGAGGAGAGGATAAGGGAGGGGTAGGAAGTAGGGGGAGAGGCATAGGTGAAGGCATTGGAGACATGGAGGAGGCGAGGGAGGAGGCAAAGGTGAGAGATGGAGGAGGCAGTAGGTAGGTGGAGGCAGAGGAAGGAGGGATGGGGGAGGAGGACGACAAGTTTATTAAGGAGGAGGAGGGGGGGGGAGACATATGTAGACTGAGAATAATTAAGGTTATATTATGTTTTAATTTAATTATCACACAACATTCACAATTAACCTCGGTTCATTTTTTTATTGAATATGTAAATATCAGTGAATGTTGTGTTTTTCAAAATCTATACAGATTTTATAAAATTTAGTTTATATTAAGAATATATATTTTATACTATTATTAATATGTACTTTTAATTGCAAGTACAAATGTTAAAACTACATGTAACAATGGTCTTATGTTTTTTCCAAATGGTTGTTGTTTAAGGTTGCTATGAGAATTTAGCTAATGTACACTGCAACTGTTTCTGCAAAATTGTAATGCAATAGAATTGCAATGCATAACAATATTGAAAGAATAGCTCTCATAGTGCAGGAGCGAGTTTAAAATCTAGGTTTTGAGTTTTAGATTGAGGTGAGGTTTCCTATGAGAATTTAGCCAATGTACGCTACAACTCTTCTTGCAAAATTGTAATGTAATTGAATTGTAATGCAATCCACTTGTTAAAGAATAACTAACACAGTGCACGAATGAGCTTCAAATTGAGGTTTTGAGTTTTAAATTAAGGTTTAATTA
Source organism: Pinus tabuliformis (assembly GCA_031772625.1). NCBI lineage: Eukaryota > Viridiplantae > Streptophyta > Pinopsida > Pinales > Pinaceae > Pinus > Pinus tabuliformis. The sequence continues at coordinate 1,545,001,824 of CM062816.1, read as the reverse complement.
AAAATAGCCAAATCAGTTTCAAGTTTACCTTTGAGTTTTAAATTAAGATTTAATTTAAAATAATGAGGGTGCATACTTATCTTATAAAGATGGAAGTAAACAACTCTTTGTTGTGAGTGATTGAAGATTTTTTTGTAAAAAAGGTTTGATTTCTTTAAGAATACATTAATAAATTTTATATTAAGAATACAAACATTAAGAAAGACAATTAATTAAAATAATAAGTACTAAGAATATGTATTTTTAAATAAAGATTAACATATTAAAACATAATTTCACCATATAATATTAACTAATATATGAAATCGCACCCAATAAATCTATTATTAGTAAAATAAATATAATAATATATGTTTAATAAATATACCCCATAAAATTAGATTTATTATTAATATATTATTATCTATAAATGCAAATATCACACATATATTAATATATAAAAAATTGTACAATATTAGAAAAACTTCTAATATTAATAAAAATTAAGCTATAATATTAACATTAATAAAACTTAATTAATAATTTTTATGTATTATCATTAATATTCATACATAATTTTCATAATAGTTACATTTTAGACATTAACAATAATAATAATAATAATAAGATATAATAGTGACAATACAAACATTAACATTATTGTTATTAATAATAAGGTTAATATGGTAAATAATTTCATATAATAATTATTTATGTAACAATTATAGTAGGTAGTAATTAATCATTTATTAATGTATTAAGCCACATGAAGTATTAATAGTTTTATTATTAGATAATATATAAAACCGTAATTTATGAATATCAATACTATTTATTATTTATTAACATTATTATGCTAAAGCCTTAATATAAGTAATATAAATAACAACATATATTTTTTTATATTAATCAATATAATATATATTAATATTAATCTTAATATATTAATACTCGTAAAATATATAGTAATGTTATTGTTAATATATTAATATTAGTATTATCATTAATGTTAATATTACTATTAACATTGATATTAATGTGTGCCTCTTACTCTAAAATATGTGTTACAATTTAATTAGTCATGCCCATTAAAACATGTGTCTCACAATGTAGTTGAAATTTTTGAGGCCATAGCTATATCGCACCCTACAAATATTTTAGCTTTATATTTTAGTGTTAATATAATATGACATAGTTTTGATGTTTATGTCACCTAATAAAACCTCATATATATAATGTGAAATTTTGCAGCCATAGTTGTAACCCACCCTAAAATGGTTACTATGTACATATATTATAGATTGTTGGAGCTTTAGAGACGTAATTGAAACATGTAGCCACCACCCAATCTAAAATGGTTACTATTTACATATATTATAGATTTTTGGAGCTTTAGAGACATAAGTGCAACATGTAGCCACCAGATCTCTTCTTAGAGATAAGCTACCATTGCCCAAGCTAGTTTATTTCCATTTTGTATGTAAGAAGATTTCAATTCTTTGATATTAATGACATGAAGTTTTATTTCCTCTTCAAATTTATGTTTATGTTTATATTTTTATTCTTTTGCATTCCTGCATAATTCTGGATAATCATAACATGCACTAGGAGTAAAAGCACTCCTCCCTAAGACCAGTACAAGCACATGTCATAGTCTAAGATTTTGAGTGTTTGTATTGAGGGAATCTTTCTTGGAGAGTGCAATACTTGGATTTTGTTTTGAATGAGGACATGTTGAGGAGAATTAAAGCTGGGATCCTCTTTTAGAGAGCACAAAAAACCATGTCACAATGAGTTCTTGAAATGTGGATCCTTAGTTTAAAGACCAGCAACTTTGGAGGTGACATCCAACAACCACATGACACTTGTACATCTTCACTAAACTACTCTGATGTGGATATACTGTAATAATTTATATTAGGTTGTTGCGCACTTGATCCATTTTCTATTATATTCCTAACTGGCATGTCTTATAAAATGGGGAGAGTGTCCTCATTCTCACAACTTAGTCAATAGATCATCCATAACTTCTATATGTAATCATATTGTAGCCCTTTTTTTGTAATGCGAGGGTTGAATATTGTGCGGATTATTGGGAAATATGGTTTTTTGGAGATAAATTAAGAGAAGTATCTCAACACAAGCATTAACATGTTGCATGACCTAAGGATTGTGAGATGAAACCTTAGAAAATAACTCAAGCACTTAATGCTAATGGAGCTTTCGTCATGCAAGTTTATATAAGTCTCGTTGAGGGCTTTTTTATGAGAGAAAAGATTTCAATTGTTAGATTGTTGGTGTGATTATAGCTTGTAGTGTAACCGTTGGTGCATCTAAGACAACTTGGTTAGCTTGGTGAGATGCCTTGATAGCCTACAACCTTGTTGAGCCAAAATTGTAGATGGAAAATGCTCTAGCTAGGATTTAGAAGGACCTATATTGTCTTTTCTAAGATGCACTAGAAAGACATGGCGTATAACATGGAATGTATAAGGAACTGTATTTTATCTTCATTTATGTTGTAATAATAACTCTACCCTTGTTGTCTAAAATTTTGTGTTGTATCTTTAAGGATTTCACCACATTTTAATTTATACTAGACAAATTAGGTATTTGGGGATGAAGAGTGATGAGGGGGGATGGTTAAAGCCACCATATGAGCTTCCAAAATCACATGGAATCTCAATATTCCTTGTATCAATCATGGTAAATCAATTATTTATAATAGACAAATTAGGTATTTTGGAATTAAGAGTGATGGGGGGACGGTAGAAGCCACCATATGAGCTTCCAAAATCACATGGAATCTCACTATTCCTTGTATCAACCATGGTGAATCCATTAGCATGTTCAACAAAAATTTTGTCAATATGACATTCATTCATTTATTATATGACTTGAAATTAATAGTTAATGTTATATTATGCTTTAATTTAATTATCATACAACATTCACAATTAACATCGGTTGAATTTTATCCTTAGGTTTTAGGGTTTTGGTTTTAAGGCTTAGGGTTTAGGGTTTATAATACATTAGCAAATGATTTTAGGGTTTATCATTTAGGCTTTAAGCATTAGGATATAGGATTTGGGGTTTGGGGCTTACCGTTTGGGGTAAAAGGTTTTGGATTTAGGGTTTCAGGTTTAGTGTTTAGGTTTTAGGGTTTATGGTTTAGGAAAACTCTTTTGAAAATATTAAAAAATAATTAGCGTTTTGGGTTTATGGTTTTGGGTTCATGATTTATAACACTTTAGTAAATTATTTTAATAAACACTTAAATAAAAGTTTAAAATGACTTTTAAAATGTTATAAAATGATTAGGGTTTAGGTTTTAAGGTTTGGGGGTTTAGGGTTTTGGGTTTTGGCCTTAAGGTTTAAGGTTTATAACACTTTAGTAAATGATTTTAATAAACACTTAAATAAAAGTTACAAAACACTTTTTAAAATGTTGTAATAAACACTTGTATAAAAGATAGAAAACACTTTTTAAAATGTTGTAAAATTCTTAGGGTTTAGTTTTTAGGGTTTATAACACCTTAGTAAATGCTTTTAATAAACACCTAAATTAAATTTAGAAAACAGTTTTTTAAATGTTATAAAATACATATGGTTTAGGTTTTAGGGCTTCAAGTGTAATGTTTGGGGCTTAGGGTTTAGGTTTTATAACAATTTAGTAAGTTATTTTAATAAACACTTAAATAAAAGCTAAATAATGATTTTTAAAATGTTATAAAATGATTAAAGTTTAGGGTATAGGGTTTAGGGTTTGACATTTACGATTGAGGGCTTAGGTTTTACGTATGTAACAATTTAGTGAATTATTCTAATAAAATGTTAAATAAAAGTTACAAAACACTTTTCAAAAGGTTTTAAAATACTTAGAATACACATAACTTCATTATATGGATACACATTTTATTAACAAGGGATTTCCATTTTTATGCATCTTCTCCTATTTTTTTAATAAGAGGATAAACATGATGCTCTCAAATATGCTTGAATTTAATTTTCACATCTATCAATGTTTTTATGATATTTAGGATTTTCCCTATGTAACTCTAAAGGTAAGAATTGAGCAAGGGATAGAAAGGTAAATCATTTGCAATTCCCCCATAAAAAAAAAAACTAATGTAATGCCAAATGAAATTAAAAATGATCATATGCACTGAATCCATACCCTTTTTAAGTTGATTACATTGTCTAACTAGCACTAAATATTTTGTTTTTCATAGAGAAAAATGTTCTTTCTTCCTATAAAGGTGAGAGGAAAAAGGGTTGAGGATGAAGGTTACCAAAATTTATACATGTACAATAGGTGGATACAACAACAGGTGTTATAATGTGAATAATATTTATTTATCTAATTGATGAGAACTAACCATCAAGATTTAGGTGCTTCTATAGGAATTTGTAACGACCCATATTGACCTTAACTATAATGGTATCTTCCAATAATTAATGGCGCCCTTGGAGAGTGATGTTGACCTGTGGGAGACAATCATGGAAATGAAATGTATAAAAATGATATAAAAACATCGTTAGTATTGGTAAGGAAAATAAATTATTAAAACTTCAAACATACTTGTAATAAGTGCACCCATAATGAAATCAAAAGATTCAGTGCCTCATAGTTGAAATGCATTCAGAATTAGAATGGAATTATTATGAAAATGTTGGGTATATGTTATATTATTTTCATGATTAGACACACATGTGATTTGTATGCATCATGAAAAATGGGATGTCACAGTGGGGTCTTAACCCCCCTAAAAAATATTTCAATGGTTTTGAATGTTCACTTTTGATGATTTTCAGCACAGAATTTTCACTTTTGGTAGTTTTATGACACAATTATTGTAGTCCATGGTAATGTAATTCTAATTAAATAAATATATATGATTAATGGATCTAAGGTTAATGGATTCCACATAATGTACAAATTGTATTGTAACATTGTAAAGTAATATTATATACTGAAAAGTATTTCTAGTTTTCCAAATTTGGATTTCCTTGGTAAGATCTTTATTTTAAATGTTTATGTGAGTCATTGCATTTTTTCTTTCTTATTTTTTTCTCTCCCTTTTCTTTTGAACAGGGGCTTTTTGAACACTCTACCCCATTTTTTTCACTTTTTATACTCAATATCTCAATACACATTACATCTCCAATGTTTGTTTACTCTCCACCTTTGACAACAATGGCAGAGCGATATAAGAGGCTACTGATATTAATTTTGATGCTTGTTGGTAACACTTAATTGAAATGATACTAATTGAAGGCAGATATATAAAGACTTAGGAAACATGCAAATTTTCCATCTCATAGTACATTATAATACACTTTTCTCCCCTTAAACTTTTTGCCTCTCCTTCCGATACAAGTATTTTTCTTTTGTATCAATTATCCTACTATAGGAATTGACTTTGCGATTGATTGCCTAGACAAGCCTACTTTAGTTTATCCTAGCCAACACCACTATATACTACTCTAGCCTAGAATATCCTACTCTAGTCCTAGACTAGTGTATCCTATTCTACTCTAAAATAACTTATCTAATCCAACCTAACTTAACCTACCCTTCCCTACTCCTTCTAACTCTACTATATCCTAGCCTACTCTAGCCTAGTTTAGCTTGGCCTACTCTAGCCTAGCCTTGCCTACTTTAGCCTACTCTAGCCTAGCTTACCGTAGACTACTCTAGCCCAACCTACCCTAGCTTAGAATAGCCTAGCCTAGCCTACTCTAGCATAGCTTAGCCTAGCTTAACCTACTCTACCCTAGCCTACTCTAGCCTAACGTAGCCTAACTTACTCTAGTGTATATTAGCCTAGCTTACTCTAGCTTAGCCTAGCCTACTCTAGCCTAAATGAGTCTACCCTACTCTAGCCTAAATGACTATATCTTAGCGTACTTTAGCTTATCATAGTCTAGCTTACTCTAATATATCATGACATACCCTATATATTAGCCTACTCTAACCTAGCTCATTTGGGACTACTCTAAAATAGACTAGCCTAGCTTACTCTACCCTAACATACACTAGCCTCACCTACTCCATCCTAGCCTAACATAGCCCATCATAACCTACTCTAGTTTAGCCTAGCCTAGCCTGAGCTATCCTAGCCTATCCAACTCTATCCCAATCTAGCCTTGCCTAGCCTAGCCTAGCATTAACTTGCCTAACATATCCTAACTTGGCCTAGCCTAGCATAACCTACTCTAGCATAGCCTAATCTAGCCTACCCTAGCCTACCTTCATTTAGCCTTGCATACTCTAGCCTAGCTTACTCTAGAATAACCTAGACAAGCCTAGCCTAACCTAACCTACTCTAGCCAAGCCTAGCCTAGCCTACTATAGCCTAGCCTATTCTTTCCTAGCCTAATCTATCATAGGCTATTGTTTCCTACTCTACCGTAATCTACTCTATCCTAGCCTAGCTTGCTCTAGTCTAGCCAAGCCTACTCTAGCCTAGGAAAGCCTACTCTAGCCAAGCCTACTCTAGCCTAGCCTAGTGCAACCTACTATACCCTAGTCTAGCTTATGATAACCTAACCTACCCTAGCCTAGCTTACCATAACCTATCCCAGCCTAGCATTCGTAATCTAGCATAGCTAGTGTAGCCTACTCTAACCCAACCTACACTACTCTATCCTAACCTAGACTAGCTTACTCTAGCATAACCTACTCTCGCCTAACCTATTCCATCCTAACGAAGCCTAACCTAACCTAGCTTAGCCTAACACAGTTTAGCCCAATTTACTATATCCTACTAACCTAGCCTAGCCTAGCCTAGCTTATAGTACCCTACTCATCTACCCTACTCTAGGCTCATATCTAACCTAGCCTCGCCTAGCCTAGACTAGATTATACTAACCTACTCTAGGCTACCCTAGCCTACCTTAACCTAGTCTAGCCTAGTTTATACTAGCCTACTCTAAGCTACCCTAGCATACCCTAACCTAGTCTAATTAATCCCAAAATAGCCTAGCCTACTCTAGTCTAGCGTACTATAGGCTACCCTAACCTAGCCTTCCTTAGCCTACTCTAGCCTAGTCTACCCTACCCTACCCTACCATAGCTTAGCCAACTCTAGCCTACCCTAGCTTAGCCTATTCTAGCCTAGTTTAATATAACCTCACCTGGCATAACCTACCTAGTATAGTCTGGCCTAACCTAACCTAACCTACTCTAGCCTAGCCTAAGGTAGACAAGCTACTCTAGCTTAGCCTAACCTAACCCAGCCCAACATACTCTACCCTAGCTTACCCTAGCCTAGCCTACTCTTGCGTAGCCTATTCTAGGTTAGCCTAACCTATGCCAGTGTACTAGCCTAGGCTACTAGCCTACCATAGCCTGCCATAGCCTACCCTAGCCTAGCCTACTCTAGCCTAGCATAGCTTATCTTAGCCTAATCTATCCTAGCCTAGCATGGCCTAGCCTACTCTAGCTTAGCTTACTCTAGCTTAGCCTACTCTAGCATACGCTAGCCTAACCTTTTGTACTCTGGCCTAGCTTAATCTAACCTAGCCTTCTCTACACTCGCCTAGCCTAGCCTAGCCTACTCTAGCCTAGCCTACTTTAGCCTAGCCTAACCTACTCTAGCCTACACTAGTTTACCATAACCTACTTGATCCTAAGCTAGCCTAGCTTACTCTAACACAGCCTAACCTTGCCTAGCCTAGCCTACTCTAACCTATCTTACTCTAGCCTAGGCTAACCTACTCTAGTCTTGCCTACTCTGGCCTAGCTTAGCCTATAATAGAGTTTCCTACTCTAGCCTACTTTACTATTTCATAGCCTAAAGCAACCTACTCTTTCCTATCCTCACTTAACCTACTTTATCGTAGCCTACTCTTTTCTAGCCTAGCCTAGCCTAGCCTCCTCTAGCATGGCCTAGCCCATGCTACCTTGGCCCTCCTCTGGCATGGCCTAGCCTGTGCTACCCTAGCTTACCCTACTCTAGCCTACTCTATCCTAACCTAATTTACTTTACCCTAGCCTACCCTACTCTAGCGTATGCTACCCTAGCCTACCCTACTCTAGCCTACTCTAGCCTAACCTAATGTACTCTAGCCTAGCTTGGCCTACTCTACTCTAGCCTAGCCTAGCCTAGCCTACTCTACTCTAGTCTACCCTACTCTAGCCTAGCCTACCCTACTCTACTCTACTCTAGCCTAGCCTACCATAGCCAAGCCTAGCCTACTCTACTCTACTCTACTCTACTCTACTCTAGCCTAGGCTACTCTACACTACTCTAGCCTAACCTAGCCTACTCTACTCTAGCCTAACCTAGCCTAGTCTAGCCTATCTGATCTTAGCCTAGCCTAGCCTAGCCTACTACTCTACTCTACTCTACTCTACTATATGCTACTCTATTCTAGCCTAGCATACTCTACTCTACTGTACCCTACCCTAACGTAGCACTCTAAAATATAAAAGTATAATTGTATGAAGTGAAAACATAGCTCAAAATCATTTGGAAATAACTAGTTATCTAAATTAAGTAGTTAGAGAAATTAAACTTTTTTTTACATATAAACGAAAAACATAAAATATAAAAAGAGTTCAGAGCCTCGACACCACTTCAATAATCTTATAAAATTCCCTTCCCTACCCTAGCACTCTAAAATATAAAAGTATAATTGTATGAAGTAAAAACATAGTTCAAAATCATTTGGAAATAACTAATTATCTAAATTAAGTAGTTAGAGAAATTAAAATTTTATTACATATAAATGAAAAACATAAAATATAAATAGAATTTAGAGCCTCAACACAACTTCAATAATTTTATAAAATTCCCTTCCCTACTCTAGCACTCTAAAATATATAAGTATAATTGTATAAAGTAAAAACATAGTTCAAAATCATTTGAAAATAACTAGTTATTTCAATTAAGTAGTTAGAGAAATTAAATTCTTATTACATATAAATAAAAAGCCTAAAATATAAATAGAATTTAGAGCCTCAACACTGCTTCAATGATTTTATAAAATTCCCTTTTATGTTTAATTATTCATTGTTGAATTTAAAACAAGAATATTTTCTAAATTTAAAATTTTTTATTGAGAAATATTTTCTCTGTTCTCAAAATATTTTTAAATTAGATAATAAAAAATAAAGTAAATTCTTTCACTCCAAATTGATAAGAACACAATTATGTAAATAAAATATCAAAACAGAAACCCAATGTCATAGGTTTAGGATTAAAATGCCATTAACTCTTTAGGTTCACTCTATAAACTTACACACACAAGCTATTATAGTGAAGGCGTGCCACCTACTTTACATTTCCATTCTCACCGAAAAACATCAACATATTATGTACATCAAAAGAAATTTCTTTACATGTACATATAGCACTCCAACTTGATAAATATATAGTTCTAATCTCTTCGGATCAGCCCTTGCATATCACTAATAAAACTAACACAGAAATAAAAGCTCGTAGAACCTATTAACATAAAATAGGTTTCATAAAACTAACATAAAATAGGCTTCATTACTAGTAATAAAGTCATAAAATACTCTCATATAAAAGTAACAAAAAAATAGGCATTATTAAATTTAAATTGTCGGAATATTCTTCTCAAAGAAAATTTTGAATGAAGTGATCATCATTTAACCTAACATTGTTTTCTACAATGAAGGGAAACAGGGAAACTCTAGCAGCCTGAAAAGACCATAACAAACAATAGATGACTATTTTTGGTTAGTTTTATACTTTATTTTTTATTTTTTGAACGTTGATTACATTTGAAAAGTCCAGGATTTCAACCAGTCGGCCCCATCGAGTGCCTCAGGTTCTTGTCCTCTACGTTCGCAAGATCGCGAGTTCGAATCCTGCCTGGAGCACTGAGGTCAAATTCGTAGCTAGTGTGTGAGAAGAGTTCTACGAGCAGTCGGTCTATGAACTATGCGGTGAAGTTATGAAGGACGAGCTCTACAGATCAGATCAGATGGGCACCCAGAGGCATTGAGATCATGGCCAATATGCGCATCTTGTTGGGGCCATCAGGCATTTGTTGTATCTTCACAAAGACGTTGCAATGCTTTGTGCACTGAATGGGAGCAACGCGATGTGCACAATGGCCGACGCGGGGATTTCAGCGTCGCTCTCCTATACGAGCACATGAAAAATCCTCAGACACACAATCTCGTCAACGCTTCAAGGTGCCTTACTTCTAAGCTCAGCGCGCCAGAAAGGAAACCACGAACTCTGATGTCTACAACTATGTTACTCTGCTTCTGGAAGCAGGTCCGTTGAGCCCAATCGGTGTTCAGAAGAGTGTGATTTTGTAGAAATGGTTCAAGTTGGGTAACTTTTAACGACCTACCTCCAAATTTGAAATAAGGCGACATATGGCCAAGGGAATTCTCTAAAAGAGTGATTTATTTGACATATGGCCAACGGAATTCTCTAAGAAAAATGAAGCTAGGAACCAAATTTCAATGAAATGTTCATTAACATTTTCAAGGTCTTGCTATCTACGATGCTTGAGTGCACATCATGATAGGAAGGCTTTTGGAATGGTTGCAGGGTGTAGGAGCTGGCTGCTGCACTTCTTGGTTAAAACTTAAAATGAATATGTTTTCTTTTTTAGGTTAAAATCAAATTTCTCTAACTAAAACGAAAATCATTTTGGACACTTCTGGACATGAGAAAATACTCCTTGAAATGGACACAAGATTTGAAGAAAAGGAAATTGTTCAATGCAGTTTACACAAAGATTCTTCAATGCATTCCATGCAACAAAGATTTTCGCAAACAAGGATATCGTTCAACAATAACAGGTTTCTTTTCGTAGCGGGGATAATCATTCAACAATAACAAAATCATTTTCGCAGGGATCTCATTCAACAAAAAAAAAATTGTATGGAAGTAAAGAGTGTTAAACTAATTAAACCAATTGTTCGCGAGATAAAATAATCCTCACCAGAGCACAGTTGCAGTTGCAAAGTAATAACTCCAAAATGTAGCAGGATTTCAGGAAACACAAAGGTTGGAAAGATCCAGCATACCGTCCTCAAAATGGAATCATCGTCCCAAAATAGTGGGTCTTGCAACAGCGCATCCTAAACCACAATTGAACAATCATCCTCCAAAAATACTTGGTGATCCAACAGAGTGTCTCCAAAATATAACTGAATGATCACTGTCCACCCGTGACACAGAGTGTTTGGAATACTCATGAAGGGATCAACTATCTAGCTGTGGGCGGGAATCATCGTCAAGGGATCAATTATCTGGCTGTTGGACCCTTTAAAAATAGAAAAATAACGGAACCGTCAAATCTTGAAAAGCAAAAAAGCTATTGGCCCATTTAAATATAGCAAAATAAGGTAATGATCAAATATTGAAAAGCAAAAAAAATAACCTAAATGATACAATGGGAAAAAAGATGCTTTTCTTGAGAAAGTTCACCGATAGAATAGAAAAAGCCATAAATTATCTCTTCCCACCCATTATAATATAATATTTAATGTAATTATAATAATTATATTTAAAATAATTTAATTAAATAACTACAATAATAATATTTATAATATTTTTATATTATTATAATATTTAATTGTATTGTTAAGACAAATATAATTTAGATTAGTCTATATTTTGAAAAGAATTTATTTTCTAGGATTCATATATTATATAGAATTTATAGTTTTAAATATGTGAGAAAAATTGATAGTTAAATTTCATTTAACTATTTGAAAATTATTTTAATTTAGTTATAAATAATATTTAAAAATAAATGAATAAATTATTTTTAATTGAATGTTTATTTATTTATTAATATTTTATAATTTTAAAATAATTTTATTAATGTAAATAATCTATTAATTTCAAAGATAACTTTCACCACCCACATTATCACTCAATCTTGTGGGTGTGTAGTGGTATATGTGGAAAAATTGTGAACCTTCACTGGTAAATATTTATTAGACTTTAGTTTAGCAGAGTTTCCAAGTTTGGTAGGCTCCACCCACCCATTTTTCATCATACACGGCATTCAAAACATATACATATGCCTTATCATATGTATATCACACCTTCTAGTCATGTCTTGACGGTTAATTCATTGCATTTTTGTTCCATAAGTTGTCTATTAAAGCCCAATCAATGCCACCTGTTTGGTCGAATTAAAGCTTTTGGTGCTTTAAGATGCCATGTGGTAGCCCCCCTTTGGAGCACCTAATCTTCCAACTATGTTTCCATATCTTTCCACTTGCACTTTCCTTGTCAATTGCTGACTCTGATGTGTCATCTCCACACCATGCCTAGTGTCAGTTCTAGAATGTGCCACATCACCCTTTGACTTTAACTTTGTGCCCATTGGTCAAAATATTCAAACTCCCATATCTTTGGCATGCATACTTCATTCAACACAATTTAAGCTACATTGGAATTACCTTGTCGAGCTCTTCAATGAGCCGCTATTTCAAGAATAGTTACTGGATTAGTAGAACAATAACTATTGGATGAATGGGATAAGATCAAGCATAACTATTGGATGGATCGATAACAAGCTGAACAATAACTATCAGATGGATCGATGACTCAGCTAAAGTAATCAATAGAAACTACTTTTAGACAATTAAAATAAAATACCTGTGTGTGGTTTGACACCGTGGTTTCCGTCATTACAGGGCTGAAGAAGGAATTACTATGGTTTGATTAGGTTGAAGAAATTAACCTACACAAAATTGAAACGAAAGGACTGGGTTCTCTCTTGAGTGCAAAGTTTAGCCGAAATGTATACGTAATTAAATCTCTCGATTAAAAGAAAATACTCATAATCGAATATACTCATTACAGGGCTTGTTTGACATTTGGCTTTCACTTAATTAAAAGAAAATACCCATTATAGGGCTGGTTTGACATTTCGGTGGTTCGACATGGCTGGTTTGATATTTCGATTTCCATCGTTACAAGGCTGAAAGAAGGAAGGAATTTACAAAGAAAACTCATTACAGGGTTGGTTTGACATTTAGATTTCACTCAATTAAAAGTAAATACTCATTACGGGGCTGGTTTGACATTTTCATATCTATCATTTAACAGAAAGAAAAATAACGAGAATACCCTCTTTTTGTTGTGGTTTGATTAAGAAGAAATTAACGTAAAGAAATCTGAAATGGTTTGATTAAGAAGAAATTAACGTAAAGAAATCTGAAATGAAGGGACTGGGTACTTGTAATTGTAATTGAAAACAAATGAAGGAACTCAGTACGTGTAATTGTAATTGGAATTGAAAACATTTACTAACCCATTATATTGAAATTATATCAGTTGAAAAATGAAAATTAAACACATTAGAATGTTGAAAATGTATACATATATATTCAATTTCATGATGAATAAAAAAACATGTATGGATAGATGGATGAATAATCTAAAGAAATAGAATAGTAACTAGATAAGTAAAAATAACATTAATGAATTTGATAAGCACCAAATAGATAGATGAAATAAAGCGAAAAAAAATCAATAAAAGTGTAGCTTAAAAAACCCAAGTAAAGAAATCAATAGAAAATACACTCACTCAATTAAAAAAATTACTTATTAAAAGGTTGATTTGGCATTTCGGATTCATTCAATTAAAAAAAAATATTCATTACAGGGATGCTTTGACATTTAGGCTTGGAGCATTCCACGGCTGAAAGGAATTAACCTAGAGAAAAATGAAGAAAATACCCTATTCCGATTGTCGTTTCACCAGGAAGAAATTAACGTAAAAAAATCTGAAATGAAGGAGCTAGGAACTAGGGTACCCGTACATGCATCATATTCACAGGCACAGAAAGACTCATGCACAAACACATACACAGTCATGCATAAGGTACAGACTTGGAGTTGGACTGAAATGCTCAACCACACCAGAGTAAAGTGTAAAGATAAAATTTATGTAACCTTCTATATATATTAATAGCATTCATTTCAACGGATACATTGGCCTCCATAACAACCGTTTCACAAACACACAAATCCCCTATTTCATTCCAGCTGATAGTTTTAAAATTAGCATCGTCCTAAAAAGGAAATTATATTTAGAAAACAGACATGCTTTTATTTTTTCCGAATTTCAACTCAAGGTTCCATAGATTTTAATAGTGTTATTTTCAATAATACATTAGCCCCATCTTTTAAATAACCGTTTCACAGATTTATAAATCCGCTTTCTTTCCAACTGATACATTGCCCTCAACTCCTCTCCTCTCGCTTTCGATATGAAGGAAAGTTTTAAAATTGTTTGGCACCACCCCGTCCCAAAAAGGAAAGTTTTAGAATTGGTTCCCACCACCGTCCCAAAAAACAAGTATATTTAGAAAGGTGATATTCTTTGGAGTGCTTTTTTTCTTTTTAATTTTGATGTAAGATTTTGATTTTTTTTTTTTGAATTTTATTATTATTTACAGATTTCGATTTATAATGAATTTGTGAATTCTGAATTTGAATTTTCTACCTTTTTCAAATTTAAAATAAATTCTATATGATTGGAACAAAGATTCAAGTATGTTTAGAAAGCTGATATGCTTTTTAGTGTTTTTTTTTTTTGAATTTTGATTTAAGATTTTGATTTTCCTATTTTTGAATTTTATTATTATTTACTAACCTTGATTTATAATGAATTTGTGAATTCTAAATTTGAATTTTTCACATTTTTTTTTTTCAAATTTAAAATAATTTTTTTATGATTTGAACAAAGATTCTATAGATATCTATATCGCTCTTTTCAACAAATACATTAACCTCCATTTTTTGGTCTTCAATCTCATGTCCTCTCTATTTTGACATGAAATGAGAGTTTTAAATTAAAATTGGTTGACCTGACTGTCCAAAAAAACACACGTATATTTAAATGTTGGGCTGTTTTTTTTTCCAATTTTCCATTCAATATTTCTGGATTTTCATTTTCTTTTAATTTTTGTTTATTTATTCAAGGTTTTTTGTTTTTTTGCTTTCACATTGTTTTATTGCTTTATTAATATTATTATTAATATTATTTATTGGCTTTGATTTATCTTAAATTTGTGAATTCTTAACTTTCTTTTTCAAATTTGTATTAAGTTTCATATTATTTTGACTGAGATTCATTTGAAATTTATGAATCAATAGAAGCTTAAACTAAAATGTTGAAGTTGGAACTCAAATGAATTAGGTTTTTTGGTAACATACGAAGAGTGGTATGAGATGTAACATTCAGTTGGTATCTAAAACAATAATGAAGGTATTAGGGTAAGAAGTTAATGTTTGCCTAAGAACTAAAAATTCCAATGATTTCTAGAACAATAATGAAATTTATTTCATAGATCACATGCGACTCAATTTAGTATTTAAATCAATTTTTGATGAATCTATACTCTTTGTCATTGGTACTGTAAAAAATTATCTTGATTCCTTGTCTCCTCCCACATCTCTCTTAATTCTCAATTTTTAGTCTACATTTCAGGGAGGCTTTCATTTTTAAAGAATCAAGGAATCATTTTGCTATTGGATGAAAATTTAAGCACCATGAAGTTTTCCAATAAAGATATTTGGGATAATTTGGAAGGCCCTTCACATGAAACTACAAATATTGATACGAACAATCTTATTATAAGTCTTGAAAAACCTTATACATATCACATGGTTACATTTATATTTTCTTAGGAAAATTCATCAACCATGCTGTATATGTAGGATTATGAAGGAATCAACCATGTTCCCATTAGATAAATCTTTGTGGTATCCATTCATACAAATATCATGAAAAAATGTGTAGCCACGACGACTAAACTTCTGTATATTTAGGATTTTGAAGGAATTAAGCATGTTCCCATTAGATAAATCTCAATTATACCCATTACTACAAATATCATGACAAAACGTGTAGCTAGTATGTGGTTATCATATTCTCTTTTCAAGTACATTTTTTTCCCTGGAACATTGAGATCAAACTATAATTAATAGGCTTATACTAGGAAATGAAATTCTAAGCCAAAACGGTAAGGTATGGGTTGTTTTATAAGAAGCAATACGGATTTTTCTTGAGGAAGATGTGAGTGGCAAGAAACTTTGCAAGAGAAAGAGACAAAGATAGTACATATACAATAGAATTTAATATTTTGACTTTTGATATTGCACGAGATCAGTTGAAGACATATTACATCCATTGATTCTCTGAGGTGACTCCTTCACCTATCTTAGTGCTGCATCTCATCCATTTGCTGCACCTTACCATGTAGCACGATCATACTGCATCATGCATCATCATGTTGCTCATGATCACTATGCTGCCCATACATCATGTTGTCCATCATCTCATACATCATGTTGCCCATGATCTCATCTATCATGCTGCACATGCATCATTTTGCCCATTATCTCATCTATCATGCTGCCCATTGATCATGTTTCCCATGGTCTCATACATCATGCTTCCCATTCATCATTATGTTGCCACCTACAACAAAACAAGTCTCCTTGATGCTCTTCGATGTTTTCGTTAACTGTGTATAGGGTTTCCTGGACAACGTGTTATAGTGCCTCCATTTGCGGCTCTTCCATGCTATGGCTACCATCTATGCTTGCTCTCCATCAAGTATGATCAGTAGCTATCTAATGACTGCGGCTGTTCCATATTGTGGCTACCATCTACCTGCGGCTCTTTCATATGACAGCGGATCTGATTAAGGCATCATGCTGACTGTGAATGATCTATGCCTTACATATTAAAGTCTCAGCTCGTCTTCCATTTGAAATCACAGAACCATCCGAATATGAGTTCTGTGCTTTTATGGCTGCATGAACAGGTATTCTGGTCAGCGTATGAGTTCTCCCTTGACTGTGTTCATAACTATTCCATTGATTGTGTTAGAGTTTCTGGACAATGTATGAGTTCTCCCTTGACTGCATTCATTAGGGCTTCTCGATAGCGTTCCCTTGACTGCATTCATAACTTGACTGCGTGTTAGGGATTCTGGACAACATATGAGTGCTCTCCATGTTATATATGACCAACGTATAACATCCTCTGTGGACAATGTATAATATCCACAAAGAATAGTGTATCTTGTATATGTCCTACTTTATGACATATGGCTAGCTCATGTTTGTACTGCAGCTAGGGCATCATACACCAGCATATACTCTCAGCGTTTTCCCCTTCTCCAAAAATCAAACGACATGGAGAGGATATCACATGAGGGGTGTGTCAAAAATGACTTCAAATCCTCTTCTATTTATATCAAAACACAGATGATGAATAGACACGTCTATTGGGCTTCTGAGCCTACTCAAGTTGCTGTCCGACTTGACAATTTGATTTATTACATAAATAAATTCATAACTTCATAAATACTTATCAGACTCGGATGATTTTTAGATCAATCCTACACCTCTCCATGAGAGGGATCTAATAAAAATATTAGCTTCCATAAATAAGATGACCCACATGGAGTTTGTTCCTAGTTTCAAATTTTAACACTCCCTCTCAACTAGGGAGAAATCCATCCCCTGATTCATATGTCTAACTATACTATATCTGCCATTAGTGCCCTACACTTCTCTGCTTAGCTCTACTCAGCTCTGCTAACTCTGCTTTGCTCTTAGCTCTTCCGACTCTACTCTGCTCAGCTCAGCTCTGCTAGCTCTGCTATGCTAGCTCTGCTCTGCTTTGCTATACTTAGCTATGCTCAATTCAAATGGCTTTTCTCTACTCTGCTTAGCTTTGCCCAACTTTGATGTCTCTACTCAGCTTTGCTCTACTCTGCTTAGATATTATTAGCTCTATTGGCTCTGCTCTACTCTGCTTAGCTCTGCTGGCTCTGCTCTGCTCTGCTTAGCTCTCCCGAACTATGAAGAAGAATAATTGATCAAGAATGTCTCATACCATTCTCCATTGACTTAAAGTCAGTCTCAGAGTGCATACCACTGGTCCCAGACTAGTCTCAACCGACCCAAAGTCAACATCATAGTGGCTACCACTCCTACTACTAGTCCCAGACCAGTATCATCAGTCTCAGAGAGTGTACCACTAGTCCCAAACCAGTCTCAACTGACCCTAAGTTAGCGTCGTAGTATGTACCACTCTCACTGGTCACAAACCAGCCCTCCACTGACTCGAAGTCAGTCTCACAGTATGTACCACTAGTATCAGACTCGTCTCAACTGACCCGAAGTCAGTGTCATAGCAGGTATAACTCCTACAACTGGTCGTAGACCAGTATCATTGATCCCAGATCAACGAAGGTCATCCTAGCATAGGGAGTATGGTAGATACAATGATGCATCCATTGGTACTACTATGGTCCCTATCCTCATTTCCGTGCTCATTGATCAGATGAGAGGTACTTGCCATAAGTCCCAAACTACATGGGTAGGATGCTTTGATAGGAGAACTAATCAATCCTGTCCTCACAGGAGAACTAATCATCCTACTACACAACCGTCATGGAGAACACATGATCTAGACCTCATAGGAGAACTAATCATCCTACGGCACAATCGTCATGGAGAACACATCATCCAGACCTCACATGAGAACTAATCATCCTGCTACACAATATTCATGGAGAACACATCATCCAAACCTCATGGGAGAACTAATCATCCTTCTACACAATCGTCATGGAGAAAATATCATCCAGACATCAAAGGAGAACTAATCATCCTGCTACATAGGAGAGTGAATCATCCTATCCCACAATAGATCAAATCATCTTGTCCCACAAGAGAGTGAATCATCTTGTTCACAAGAGAGCAAATCATCTTGTTCACAGGAGAGTGAATCATCCTATCCCAGTACACACCACCAGGGGAGGGTGAGTCACCCTGTGGTCGTATGTTTCTCCAGTAATAAGAGCAAACCCCCAAAGCTCCCAGAGCTGAATGTAAGCAACATGCAGGACCCTTATACAAGGGTCTCTCGATGACTCCAAGTCATTTGGGAGAATCACAAATTTTATCTTTCCTCTGGGCTTTGACAAGGTGTAGCAAAATGTACATCATAATAGTGCGATGGAGCCTCCTTGCTCATCGACATACCATATGCCAGATAAGGTAGTATCTGATTTCTATCTGCTCGATAAATCATTGAATATGGGATTCCTCAAAAATTGAATCCCACCTCTAGTTGTCACAGAGAATCACAGTGGTATTCATCATGTGTACTCACTGAAGAGTTTCCACAACCAGACAACTTCATACGAGGTCATACTCGTAGTTATGTATCTGGTCTTGGCGGTACTTATAACAACCGACTTATGCTTCCTATTCATGCATGATATCGAAGCAGAATACAAAGAGGCATATTATCGAAGCATGATTATTCAACATTTGAATAATCATGCAGTTTTCATATTTCTGGCAGTGTATCTCAATCCATGAGAGATTTTGCCCTGAAGATATCTCAGAATATTCTTGGCACCAATCCAGTGAGGCTCAACCAAATATGAGCTCACCATTCTAACTACAAAACATCTTTTCGGAATCCAACTCTCTCTTACTTCTGCTAATGAAAGAGTTTGCACGTGTCAGAAATAGATCGTCTGCATAAGGTGCCGGTATGAGAGGTCTATCATCCACAACTTTCAGGTAATCGTTTGGATTGGTTTCACTTCTAGTGAATCTCAGCTTCATCAAACAGCTATCAATCCTCTCATACTATGTCCTGGGTGTTTTGCTTCAAGCCATAGAGGGATTTCTTCCAATAAAGATACCCTGGATAATTTGGAAGGCCCTTCGCTTGAAACTACAAATATTGATACAAACAATCTTATTATAAGTCTTGACCAACCTTACACATATCACATGGTTACATTTATATTTTCTTAGGGAAATTCATTGTCATGGTAACCACGCCTGTGTATATCTAGAATTCTAAAGGAGTCAACCATGTTCCCATTAGATAAATCTTATTGGTACCCATTAATACAAATATCATGAAAAAATGTGTAGCCACGATGACTAGACTTGTGTACATTTAGGCTTTTGAAGGAATCAAGCATGTTCCCATTAGATAAATCTCAATGATACCCATTATTACAAATACCATGAAAAAACATGTAGCTAGAATGTGGTTATCATATTCTCTTTTCAACTATAATTTTTTTCCCTCGAACATGGAAATCAAACTATAATTAATAGGCTTATATTAGGAAATGAATTTGTAAGCCAAAATGGTAAGGTATAGGTTGTTCTATAAGAAGCAATAAGGATTTTTCTTGAAGAAGATGTGAGTGGCAAGAAATTTTGCAAGAGAATTGTGCATTTTTACAACTCACATGAGAAAACATTTGTTTTTGACCCATGCTTTTTAGCATTAATTTCTAATTCTAACACTACTTTTTTTTTCCTTTCAAGAAAAACATTCTAAGGAAACTCAATAAGTGCTTCTCCACATTTGTGGATGACATATTTAATAAATCTATTGGTTTAGATTAGTGTAGCTAACCTATGCCAATTTAAGCATGACAATTTTTGCCATAATTCTTGCCAAATGCCCAATCATTGACTTAATTCAGACACTTGTTGCCATAAATCTAGCCAAATTCCCAAAGTCATTGACAACAACCAGTTGAGCTAAACCTTTGGGCTAATTCGAGCACCACTTGACATGTTCTTGCTTAAATGTATGCATTTTATTTCTTTACATCTTTCTTTCTTTCAGTTATTCTTTTAGCCTTTTGTAACTTTGCTTCTAGATATTCGATATTTTCCTTCTATTGTTAACATGGCTATAGGATCTATCTTAGCTTATTTTATCTACCAATTAATTATGATTTGTGTATTATTGCTAACTATTAGTTATTAGTTTTTGCTAAAAAATTGAAGATTTTAAATTTCCCTATCTATTGTTTTGGATATAATTTTAATAATCTTGGTCACTTTTAGCTATGTGCTTGTGTTTTTAGCAATCCATAATTATAAAATCCAATTAAAGAGCTTATATAAAAAGCAAGGGAGCTTAAATACATGACCAAGGAGCTTAAAGATATGACCAAGGAACTTAGAAAAGGGTATCTCACTCTACATACTCTACCAACCATGAACTAGTGATGAGTAGAACATAGTCCTAAGTTTATTTTTGATAGGCTATGACATATTGTAACTGTCAAGGAATAGAAACTCTACAAAGGGAGGTCTTGATTTGGAAGAGATGACACCCTTGTACATGTAAAATGACCAAAATAATAGACCATTTATAAAAGCATGCTGATATAAAGACATTTGTGTATACAAGTCAAGCTTCCAAGTTTTCACTTTAAGGACAAACCAGAAGCATTGTTTGGAGATCTAGATAAGAATTCAAGTTTGAGAACTTGTTTCTTGATAACTTCATTATATGGATATACATTTTTATATATTAGCAAGGGATTTCCATTTTTGTGCATATTCTCGTATATTTTTAATAAGGGGACAAACAAGATGCTCCCAAGTATGCTTGAATTTAATTTTCACATTTATCAATGTTTTTATCTTATTTTAGGATTTTCCCCATGTAACTCTAGAGGTAAGATTTGAGCAAGGGATAAAAAAGTAAATCATTTGAAATTCCCCCATAAACAAAACTAATTTAATAACAATGGAAATTACAAATGATCATAAGGTTTGAATCCATACCCTTTTCAATTTGATTACATTGTCTAACTAGGATTGGATATTTTGTTTTTTATAGAGAAAAGTATTCTTTACTACCATAAGGTGACACACGAGAAAGGGTTGAAGATGAAACTTACCAAAATTTATACATGTACAATAGGTGGATACAACAACAAGTGTTATTAGGTGAATAATATTTCTTTAACTAAGTGATGGGTACTAACCATCAAGATTTAGGTGCTTCTATAGGAGTTTGTAACCACCCATATTGACCTTAACAACCATGGCATCTTCCACTAATTAATGGTGCCCTTGGAGAGTGATGTTGACGTGTGGGAGACAAACATGGAAATGTAAATGTATAAAATGGTATCTCACTCTACATGCTATGCCAACCGCGAATTAGTGGTGACTAGAACATTCTCCTATGTTTATTTTTGATAGTCTATGACATATTGTATCTGTCAAGGAATGTAAACGCTACAAAGGGAGGTCTTGATTTGGAAGAGATGGCACCCTTGTACATGTAAAATGACCAAAGGAATAGAGCATTTATACAAGCATGCTGATACAAAGACATTTATGTATGAAAGTCAACCTTCCAAGATTGCACTTTAAGGACAAACTAGAAGTATTGTTTGGAGATCTAGATAAGAATTCAATTTTGAGAACTTGTTTCTAGATAACTTCATTATATGGATACACATTTTCATATATTAACAAGGGATTTCCATTTTTATGCATCTTCTGCTATTTTTTTAATAATAGGATAAACATGATGCTCTCAAATATGCTTAAATTTAATTTTCACATTTATCAATTTTTTATGCTATTTAGGGTTTTCCCTATGTAACTTAAAGGTAAGAATTTAGCAAGGGATAAAAAAGTAAATCATTTGAAATTCCCCCATAAACAAAACTAACGTAATGCCAATGAAATTACAAATGATCATATGATTTGAATCCATAACCTTTTTAAGTTGGTTATATTGTCTAACTAGCATCGAATATTTTGTTTTTCGTAGAGAAAGGTATTCCTTCTTGTTACAGGGAAAAGTGTCTATGCAGAACTGCTAATCCCACTAAGGCGGGTAGCTACCTTAGAAACAAACAAAGTAAAACTACTTTCGTTTTCCTTTATGAAAGATAGATGAGAGAAGAATAAAGGAGACCAACCTCTGTCTTGCGCTTGGTTCCTTGCTCGATTCCTCTCTCTTCTGATAGTCCTTTGCTACTTGCTTTCTTATATACCCAGCTTCACAGAGTACCTGTAGAATCAAAGCAGCATAACACTATGCGAGAACATGGATCTATTATCATAAACAATCTAGGATCAGATGTAAATTGACCATACAAATGCACAAAACTTAAATTACACAAGAGTATGGAGGAAAACTTGAATTGCTTAATTGATAATCAAGAAAGAGCCAAGAGAGTTAAAACCAGTTGTTCTGACCCAGCATCATCCTCTCAGCAAGTAAGCCCTTCTTCACCTAATGCAAAGCTTAGATCACCCAACACTATGATGTTGCCTCATGAAACCAACAACAATTCCTTACAAGATGCAAAATTCTAGCCTCTGAATCTCTGGGATGAGGGATCCATATATAGATGTCTGTAAGGGAGATGAGTTAGCTTGTGATTTTATTAGTGTCTTCCCTCTGATAGTTCTTGCTACCACTCGGAGATTGATGATTTCTTACTCATCCCTAGTCGAATTCAAAAAGGCAAGTGTCACAGGAGAAGTTTTTGGAAGATTCCATGCTTCTCCACCTCGCGGATTGACACTGCCATTTGTCTCTTCTCGCCCATTGCTCCCCATAGAAGGGCGTTTTGAAATGCAATGCACTAACTGTGTGTATTTAGGTGAGATGAAACGCACTTTGCCTATGGAGCAGGTGAAATGATCCATTTTTTACCAGTTCTGAGTAGTTTTTCATGGAGAACTTCTAGGAGAAGCTGTAATTAGTTGACCTTATTCTTTCAGGGGTTGGAACAACACTTTTAGGGACTTAGGAGCCCTTGGTTTATGGACATTTTATTCTTGGCGTTGCAGTGCCCAAAAATGTCTATAACAGTTGCCCCCTAAAGCATGAGGTCGTTAATCTTTTTGATGTCGGGTGAAATGCTTTATCATGAGGATCCGAAGTTCTTTCAAGCTGGAAGGAGACCTATAATAAGATACAATACAATACATTATCTTCATAATATTTTCATGATCTAGCTGAGGCGGGCATTCCCATGCTCATCTTTATAAACTCATTTTCACGTACATAGGACAGACAATCGTCTGAGTGTAGACTGATGATTCTGGAGGAGCCATCATCCCATAGATTGGATGATTATCTGTGCAGAAATGATGTACATTTGATGTCTTTATTTTCATGAATATATATCACAACCCGGATGGATGAAACTAGATCCAGGGTCTTCAATCTCGTTCGATCTTCACTCAAAGTACAAGTCGATCCATGTGAGAGATGTTCTGGAGTCGAACATGGAAAGACATCACCTGATTACCAGCCAATGATGTAAGTTGTTAATAGGCGCGAGAGGAATCACCGATAATGATAATGATCCTCAAGGTACTGCAGTACAATTCACGTGGTGTGAATAAGGGACTTGGCATCGAACACCACGCAAAATCTTTCGGTCGAAGGCCATTGATGTAAACTTGTCGCCGGAAGTGAGAAACTTGCCGTTGAGGCATGCAAGCTTCAAAGTACTGAGATGGGTGTTCCTAGATCGACTTCTTGGATAATGAGTTGATGTCGAAAAGAAGCGATCTGTCATAGGAGGGCCTTAATGAATCCCACATTAATGACACGGAATGGAGCAAATGATTTTAATGGAGGTGAAAACGATCTGGTGATATAAGGTTCAGGGTGGCGGTCATGAAAAAATGGAGCGTAAATGTATTGCAGCGGGTGAGACACAGGTGAATTCTCTGAGTGACTTCTCTTGAACATATCGGTGACACTGACATGATGGATTGGTAGCATTAACCCCAAATGTGGATGGTGTGATGTGACCATGGTGATGTGACCGGTGAATGAAACAACCCAACCTGACTTGGATGCGAAGTGAAAGTGTCATGTTCAAGAGCGACTTGCTACCAACAAAGTTTCCTCAAGTTTTCTTCCCAATTTTTCCCCAGTCATTGCTAACCAGTACCTCTTTATTTTTGTCAAGCTTGAGGAGGATCAAATATGCTTGTTCTATAATTTTCCCTTCGGGCAAACCCATCGCTATGTTTTAACGAGCCTAGTGATAGTGAAACTCGTTCTTGTCTGCTATGGACAAGTTTGTCGCTATTAGGTTTTAACGAGTTTAACGACAAAGATAAATCTGTCCTTTTCAATTTTAGAGAGTCTGAAAAGGGACGTAAAGGAAACTCCAAAAATCCTTTTTCGTCATCTAATCCCTTAAGTCCGAAAAAGTATAAAACAATACAGAAGGGATGAATTTTCGATACTTTTAACGAGCCGAACAAAACAAGTGCTCGATCTTTTTGTGTAATAATCCCTCAAGTCCAAAAAGATTAAAATCTAAAGGGGGGATAGCACTTCCGGTCCCTTTAACGAGCTGGAAAGGCCAATGGCTAGGAAATCTTTTCATATTTTACGAGTCAGTTGAAAAGAGCTTAAAGGAGACTCGTCTTTGAGGAACGAGTGATAAATTTGGGTAGCAGCTGATTCTATGTAAGGTTTGGAATTTTTCAATCATGGCAGTGTTACAAGGATGGCTAACAAGATCACTCTTCGCAGCTGTTCCTCAAAAGGGGTAAACAATCAAGAGGAGGTGAATGATCGGCCAATACATAGTGGAGGTGATGATGAGAACATGACCAAGGCTTTAAAGGCTGAAGTACTACATTCACGACAGTTATTTACCAGAAATTGGTTCATTTTTTAATGATATTAAACACTGGGGGAAACATTTGCTCATTGCTTATGTTTATTTTTTAACGAGCATGAAGTCTGCATTAAAACTGCTCGATATAACGGGCATTTCTTGACTTTACCATTAATAGCTTTGTTCTTTCAAAGACTGTACTACATGCTCAATTGCTTCATCAAACTAGTTAGAAATGAACAATATATGTTTGAAAAATGAGTTAGGACACTAATATTTTACTCGAATTATATAAAAAGTAATTTAAAAGTGCTTTTACCTCTCATTTTACCATTTCATTTGAACTCTGGCTTGTTGGAGCTTTTTAGGCGCTTTTCCCCTTTGATTTTCACCAGTTGATTTTGGGAGATTCTGTGGACGATTTTCGGTGCCGTTTGGATTAGCTAGGAGCTAAACCTGAGCTCTTTCATTTCATCCTTTCCATTTTGCATTCTGAGCCTGATTTCTTATTTTTCTGAGCCTCTGGGGTTTGAAAAACTCACCCTGGCTCCATCGCACCCTTTCTGCATCGAAAGGTGCGTTGTATGTTAACCTATTCACTGGGAAGTTGACATGCAACGCACCCAGGACTAAGATGGAGGTGCGATGGGCGCAAGGAGGGAAATCTGTGCACAGTTTTTGATGGAAACTTTTGCCTGTTTCTCACCAAATCAGGATCTAACTCTTCTCTTGTTTGCTTTCAGAGATTTATTGGAGTAAGATGACTATTACATGGCGAGAAAGTGAGCATGAAGAAGAGGACATGCTTGCTTTACATGGTCCGATTACAGTAAACACACCACGGAACTGTGGCCTGTTGAAGTTTTTCCGCATCTCTAGCATGAGACAACAAATCAACTTGCTGCAGTATTTGTTCGATGCTTGGGATCCTACCAGCCAGGTGTTCCAGATTAGGGGCAAATCCATCCCCTTGACTATAGTGGACATCTATTTTTTGACCGGCTTATCGAGGCGGGGTGCCCCCATCTCTTTATCAGGTTCGGCCGTGGAGGTGAACCTGTGAGAGATTATGTTTGCAGGTATTGTAGAGAGGGATCTCAGCCGAGTAAAGACGCAAGATCATCATCTGAGATTTCACTGACAGGTCTTTGAGGACCATTCTGTTCACTTTTGGTAGGATGGCTGGTGGTGCGGCTCTTCATGTGGCCAACCGATCTTATATGCAGTACGCCTTGGAATGTCTCGAACCGAAGGTGTTCAACTGGTGTGACGGAATACTCCTTGTGATGAAAGAATAGTTGACCAAGGTGAAAAGGGGGAGACTGAAGAACTTTGGATATGGTTCTATTTTTACCACCTTCGCCTTGGAAAAGATACCACTGATGCAGCTGCAGTATATTGCACTTGGTTTAACTCCACCGACTGAACCACGCATGCAGAGATGGGTCGACCATATGTCTAGGCATGCTGGTCAGTCTCAGATTTCCTTTTCTGATACTTTCTTCGGGTGGTTTGATCATCAGGAGATGGTTTATTCTGAGTATCCATATGCTGGTATGGACTTCCGGGGTGACCCAGATTTGGTACTGCCGGCTCGCGAACAGTGGGGTGCCATTGGTAAATTCTTGACCATATTTCTGTTTATCATTTTTCTTTTATAATGTCCTCGTGCTTTACTCTGTCAAGACTAATCAGAACTCATGTGCTCATGTAGATGTTGGTCCCGTTCGGCTAGTAGTACGCCTAAGAGTGCCAGCTGCCGCCCCAGCAGGAGAGGCTGTGGGAAGGGCTATCCTTCGCGTCCTTGATGTAACCGAGACTCTTTCAGCATTACAGGATCAGGTCGAGGGCCTCACTCTCGATATTATAGATGTGAGGACTGACGAGCTGCCTTTGAGGTTGCAGCGACATACTACTGGCGTGCCAAGTCGATGGACTAGGCTTTTACGCATGATTGCACAGGCGGTGACTTGTTATCACCAGCATAATTAGACTAGGGTTCCCCCTAGCATTTTGAGTTTTGGTTCATTTGACCAATTTTGTCTTGGTTACAAAACATTATGTGCAAACCATAAACATATATATATATATATATATATATATATATATATATATATATATATATATATATATATATATATATATATTGATTTTCGGAGTTTTATTTTGATTAAGTTACATGATCCTGATGCAAATATTGATGAAATGCTTCTTTTTATAAATGTTGCAAATGTCTATCTAACACATAATTTGCTAATGAGTCAGTTAATGTGTTTAAGCTTCTGGAAATATGCTGATATTGAATAAAATCAAATTGCCTTTCCAAAATCGTGACCCTTAGGAACATGCGATAGATAGCTGGATTTCAAACGGAGTAGATACCAGTGAGTTGTAGTATGACGAGCTGTGAGTCTAGCCTGACGACCAGTCGGCGTATGCCATGTGTGATGGCATCAGAGAGAAGTTCTATCAACGCGCTATATTTAGCGATGTTATTCGTTGATCGACCAATACATGCCCCTCTGAAACTTACTAACTCGCCGCTTGGGTCAAAAATGGCCCAGGCCGCAGAAGATAGGTTCCGCGAACTAGGACTTGCTCCGTCGGCATATCCATCAAAAGATTCCAATAGGTTTGACATCTGCAACAAATGTAAAAAGCAGATTTACTTGACCAAAACAAATACTTTAGTGAAAAAAAAAATGTAACAAAAGCATATAGGTTACCACATTGAATCATGCATAGTAATGCTTAAGGTACAACCCATTACGAGGTTGTACCAGTGCAATCTCGTCATAATCCATTAACTCGTAGGCTCCTTTTGCTAACACTCACTTAACAATATAGGGGCCCATCCATAAAGACTTGAATTTACCTGCTCCCAATTTATCGGATTCTTGGTCATAAAGCAAGACCAAGTCACCTTATGAGAAGACACGGGGTTTGACATTCTTGTCGAACTACGCCTTGACTCATTTATTATGGGCTTCGTTAGCCAAAGCGGCATCATGACGGGTTTCATCCAATTGGATTAGTTCCAAGAAACGAGCCTCCTCTTCTGATGTTTCGGGGAGAAGGTCGATTGCGAGTTTGAGGGACAAGATTTCACACTGAACTGGTAAGATTGCTTCTAGGCCATACACTAGTTGGAAAGGTGTAAACCCGGTCACATTCCTTACCGAGGTTCGGTATGCCCACAAGGCTCAGTACAGGATCAGGCGCCAACTCCTTTTGTGGACTCCGATCATACTTTGCAGCATGCGCTTCAGGACCTTGTTCATTGCTTCAACTTGTCCGTTGGCCTGTGGGTAGTATGGAGTAGAGCTGTCGTGGGACAACCCTAACTTGACAACTTATTCAACCATAATGTGATTGCGAAAATGCGATCCATGATCTCTGACTATAGTCTGTGGAACGTCGAATCTGGCGACTACATGATTAAAAAAGAAAAGGGTAGCTGTTTCACCAGTGTTATCTAATGTAGGCATCGCTTCGGCCCATTTGGTAAAATAGTCCACTACAACTATGATATACCCATGCCCCCAGTCAAGGTGGAGTTACATTTCATGAAATCGATGCCCCATTTGGCAAATGCCCCAACAGCAACTATTGGCTGCAGAGGTGCGGGTGGTCTTCTGGTTTTGCTATCAAAAATTTGACAGACATGGCAGCTTTTGACTGCGGTTATGCAATCTTTGAACATTGTTGGCCAGAAGTATCCTGCTCATAAAACTTTTTGCGCCGTAGTGTAACTGGATTTATGGCCCCCACACGCGCCTGAATGGCAATCATTCAGGACTTTTTCGGCCTCCTCATGGGTGAGGCACCTCCTTAGTACTGTATCGACACCACAGCGGTAAAGTGTATCACCGACGATCATGTAGTCTTTTGATTGGTATTGAATACGTTTTTGTTCGGAACGGGAGCTATTAAGCCTATATTTTTGGGCTTGGAGATAGATTATTATATCTCCATACCACGGATTGCTTGAAGATATCAGAAACAAAGATTCATCCACAATAGTTTCTTCGGATGTTTCATCGTTGGATGACGATGGGAGATCGCATAATAGTTCTGCGAAAACCAGGGCTTTCTTTGACTTGGATTTTACAAATTTCAGATCAAACTCTTGTAGAATTTCTATCCATTTTGAATATTTTCCCCCTAGAAACTGTCGCGACAATATATAAGTCATGGGGTTGCAATCTGACAGAATGGTAGTTTTTCGAAATAGGACATAGTGTCGAAATCTCTGTATCGCTTGAACAGCTGCGAGCACTAGCTTTTCAACATAACAATATTTTCTTTTTGTATCATTTAAGTTCTTACTCAAATAATATATATGATGTTCAATTCCGTTGTCTTCTTGAACTAAAACCATTGCAATGGTTGTATCCGCTGCAGCCAGATACAGGTTAAAGTCTTTTTGATAATCGGGAGCGTACATTAATGATGCTTTCAATAGGGATTCTTTTAAAGCATCAAAGGAAGCTTGCGAAACCTGATCCCATACGAAGGGGCACTTCCTTTCTCAATAGACGTGTATAAACTTTAGCAAGTTCAGCGTAATTTGGAATGAATCTCCTCAGAAAGTTTGCTTTCCCTTGCATTTTCTGAATCTGAAGCAAATTCGAAGGTGGAGGCAAATTTATGATTGCCTGAAGCTTACATGGGTCGAGACGAATCCCATCCTTTTGAGACTACAAAGCTAAGTAAACGACCATAACTAACACAGAACACACATTTGTTTGGATTGAGCCGTATCTTGTAGTGTTGGCAACGTAGAAAAATCGCTCTTAAATGCTGCGGATGATCAGTCCGCTTTTGCGAATGAGCGGGAAGGTCGTCGAGATATGGTTGAACGATGTTTTTAATGTCATGGAAGGCATAATTCATTGCCCTCTGAAACGTTGCCCCTGCATTCTTTAGACCAAAGGGTAATTTTTGATATGCGAATGTGCCCCACAGACAAATAAAAGCAGTCTTTGACTGGTCCTGTGGGCGGATATTTATTTGATTATACCCGGAGAATCCATCCATAAATGAAAAGATTCCGCATCTAGCGCACTCATCAATTATCTGGTCAATGAAGGGTATAGGCTAGTTGTCTTTTGGACAAGCTTGATTTACATCCCTATAATCGACACACACTCTAATCGTTCCTTGTTTTTTCATAACAGGAACAATGTTCGATACCAATTCGGTTAGAGGAACCAGGTAAATGAAACTAGCATGGAGGAGCTTTTCAACTTCTGCCTTGATGGCAGCGGCTTTCTTGGGGTGCACCTGCCGTAGCCATTGTCGTATTGGTTTAACATCTGGATACATCTTGATTTCGTGTTCAACGATCCTCAAGTCAATTCCTGGAATTTCATTATATGACCAAGCAAAGACATCTCTGAATTCATGAAAAAAAGCATTATATATTTCCAGTTTTGAAGGAGAACAACATTTGCCAACATAAATATTCTCTACAACTTCTGTTTTGGTCGAGATATTTATGGCGATAGTCTCTTCAATGTTGGACAAGTTTCGCTCAGAATCCACCGTGTTTACAATATTTGATAGGAAATCAAAAACTAAAGGATGATGAAGGTCTTCAAGAGTATCTTCTTCACAATCCGGAAGAAGGGAACGATTGTGGTAATCTTCCCATGGTGCCCCTTCAATTACCATTGATTGAAAAATTCCTTCGTCGGTGTAATGCACTCTCGACCAAGGATCTGAAGGGGTGCCATATTCCTTAGACCTATCTATCCAAACACTTGATGAGCGTTTATTTGGGTTTGCCTCCCATGCCAAGAACATTGATTGCTACAATATTTCCATTGGGCTTGGAGGCAATACCTGCGTATGATCCATGTTTATATCGTTTGCTGAGATCTTTTCAATCGAAGATATCATATTGCAGGTTCCTACTGATGCTACTTCCGCCAGATTTATTGGAGGTGGAAGGGCAAAAGTTCCCATTAATATAGGGTCTTTTAGTAGGCCTACTCCGATATTTTGAAGCGAATGGGGGCTTCCATGGATCATTGGAATGCTTCCAGTAACTTGAGAACCATTGGGGAGGAAGGTTTGTTGATTGACGATTGTAATCCCTCCTTGAAAGGGGACTGAAATCTCCTAAAATAGGTCGACACAATAGTAGCCATAGCATATATCCATGGTCTTCCCAGTAAGATGTTGTAATCGAGGTTTCCTTCGATTACTTCAACATCTATTTCTACTGTTTCCCCCCTAGTTCAAATTGCAAGTTACTTAGAATACCATATGGCGTATATGTTCGTCCATCAAATGCTTTTAATGTCGTCGAAGATTGCGACAAGGTTGGAGATCCTAAAGTTTTCCAGCAACTCATCGACATAATACATGTAGATGCTCCCTCATCAATAATTTTTCGGTGAACGGTTTTGTTGAGGGCTTTCACTTGAACAAGGAAAACTAGTTGAGCTGCTAACTGAGGATCGTATCCTTTATGATTGAAGGAACAAGATTGGAATCCTTTGGGTCTATCCCATCGATGGCTGATAATATAGCCTGCTTTTGGGATGGGTAGTTTTGTAGTACCTCAAGTGTCGACATAGCGGATGGCGATTGGGCCAGATCTTCCACTATATTATAATGTTTTGCTTCTCTAGCACGAGGATTAAATGTCGACTTGTGTACTACTCCCTTTGGCAGTTTTATTGTCAGTTCAGGAATGATGGGCGGTGCAACTTCTGTCGAAGTTGTTGTCGAACTAGTAGGTTGATCTTTATCCTTGTTGTTCGACAGCTGTGGATTCCCATAAACTTTATTCCTTGTCGATATCAAAGCATCATTTTGCTGTTTGGAAACCGACAACATCAGAACTTGAGACGGGGAAGCATTTCCACTGTCAACCAGATTTTTTCCCGGATTTGGAAACGGATCAGTTAATACCGCCGGGGTCTTTGTATTCTTGAAGAATTTTTTAAGCTCAGCTTTATACAGACAATCTGATGTCCAATGATCCTCATCGAATATAAAGCATTGATGATTTGGTTTCCTATTTCAAGAAGGGTTTGTAGAATATTTTTCAGGTTATGATTCCTCCTGTTTCTTCTTCTTCCCTTTGTTTTTCTTCTTGCCTCCTGGTCTCTTGGTTTCTTTGCCTTTATCTGTCGAGACGACATTTTCTTCCGAGGCAAGAAGTTCCTCTTTTGCATTTTGATTGGAAATCTTACGAGCCTTTTTAGATGTAGCCTTTGTCGATTTCGTGTCTGTCATGCCAATCACGCCATCGTCGGCATGAGAGTCATTGTTTGATTTAGGAGGAGGAGGGACTGAGAATTCCGGTTTGGGAGCGTCAGGTATTTTATCATAGAGCGTGCCAGACTGAGTGTAAATCAAGTCTAAATATTGTGCACGAGCAATAACTTGCTCTACAGTGACGACTCCCCCTTTTTCCACATCTTCTGTAATGGAAGGTAACAAAGACTTAATAAACCATTCAGCTAAAAGCTGATCAGGAACATACATTTTTACCATTCTACGATGACATCGCCACTCATGAATATGATCAAATATGTGAGTGGCCGTTGTTTGTTTTAAATTGGTAAGAAGTTCTGTTCCCATTTTGTACCTTATTGGTAACTGAAAATGGGTTAAAAAGGTTGTCGCTAGGGTACTAAAGTTGTTAAACGAAGCTCTAGGCAATTCGATATACCATTTGGCTGCCGAACCAGTTAACGTCCTCTGAAAAATGCGAAGCCTAAGCGAATCATCGTTTAGGGTGTTTGATGAACACCACAGATGAAAGGTCATCACATGATTCGACGGATCTTCACCCGGATTTCCATTAAATTTAGGAATATCTGACACACGTTTATGCGGAATTGCTGGCCACCAAGGGGCGTAATCAATTGGATCGTTTGTTAACCAATTTAGATCCGGTAACTCTAAATTCACCACGAAGGGTAACTGTTGATTCAAGTTAGGCAAAGCATACCCAGGATAAGATGGAATCACCTGAGGAGTTGGTCTTTGCATACCAGCATAATGCATTTGATGCTGGTAACTTTGGTAAGGTTGGTGGGCATAACCATTGTAGAATGGTTAATTTTGACCGTTTTGAATATACGGCTGCCCACTATTTGGAAAGATTTGTTGCTCAGATCCTTGGTATACTTGTTGGAATTGCGGTTGTTGGTATTGCACCAACCATGGTTGTGAAGCCATGTGCTGTTGCCCGATACTAACTGTTTAACCAAGATGAGGGGTAAGTATACCTGTTTGGGCCTGTTTCATTCCACCAGTCGGCAATTGTGGTTGAGTCGCAGGGTGAAGAGGCTATTGCATTATAACCTGAGAAACCTGAGGTTGGCATACAACAGGCAATGCTTGTACTTGCGACACTGTCACAATAGCTGGCGTAGTTGGTATGTTTGACATAGGTAAACATCATTGCATTGAATATACAACTCTTGGTTCTTGAGGTAGTATCAGCACCCAACCGCTAGATGTAATTCCAGCATAACCTGAATTTTGTTGTAAACTCCCGTATGGCTGTCCTCCCGGAGGAGACAATGAAAGGGTATACTTCCCCCCATACGGCGGTAATCGGGTACTTAAAGGAATGGTTTTCCCTTGAGGACCGGACTGCCCAAATTAACATCCTGAAGGATCAATTTGTCGAGACTCAACATAAGAGTTTCCGGATACTATTTCGGATGAAAAAACAGGAACGAACCATACTGTCGAAATAGACCCTGAGTGGGCCCCTTCTAGCGATTGAGAGCTAGTTGGGACAAATGGTATACCGACGAACATTGTTGTAGTGATAGCAGGAAGTTCTGCCATCGCTGTGTCGGATGACACAGTCCTAGATGTCGACGGTTGTTCAGACATTTCTAGTCTATCCAAAAGATTACATAGCTATTCTACAGGAGCTTCTGCTGGCGGTAGACTAATTTCTGATGAAGAAGGATACAGAGTGATCCCGACTCCAAATTCTGATGGAGTACTAGATGGAGGATCCTCCACAATCTCTTCTATAGCAATCAGACCAGGTGGAAGAGGTAGACCGTCAGGTCCATAAAATATTTCTGGTGTTGAGGAAGGTATGGAATCTGCAGCGACAGATATTTGGGGAACAACACTCTCCGAACCGGTTGTAGATGAAACTGGTTCAGTAACACAAGTGTTTACCTTCAAACTAGGATCAGAGCTACTGTCCCTCAGTGGCTGTTGAACTTCTTCTATAAAGGCAAGGATACCAAAAATGTTTGGAGTAACCGGAACCTCTGATGGTGTTGGAACACTTGTTCTAACTTTACGAGGAGATTTGGATTCAGTTAAACGAGTTCGCTTTGTCCATAATAGTTTCAATTCCGGAGACAAAGACGGTTGACTCGTAAGCCTCCGTGAACGATGGGGTTTCAATTGACTTTCTTCCACAATTGTGGATTACTCGATCAACTAAAAACCAAGGGT
Source organism: Pinus tabuliformis (assembly GCA_031772625.1). Taxonomy (NCBI): domain Eukaryota; kingdom Viridiplantae; phylum Streptophyta; class Pinopsida; order Pinales; family Pinaceae; genus Pinus; species Pinus tabuliformis. The sequence continues at coordinate 1,544,966,951 of CM062816.1, read as the reverse complement.
AAGTATGTTTCTAAATTAGATGAATTTTAGACGCTTTGACACAACTTGTTTTTTCAATTTTTAAGAGTCGAGAAAAAACAAAAGATGACTCTAGTCGCCTTCAATTTTTAATGAGCCTGAAGTGACAAGTGCTCAGATGGAACTTTTCCATTAAGGAGTCTGAAAAGGAATGAAAGGGACTGCTCTGGAAATCTAGGCAGAGGGATTACCAAACCAATCGCAAAACTGCAGAATAATTTTTACGGTACGGTAGTCAATCTTCCCGAATGTTGTGTTCAGTGCATTGTGATCGATAGGGTGGCAGACATGGCTTCCTATGGATAAAGGATTAAGCATATTGTGGTCTCCCAAAATATACTCAATGGTACGTGGGAGCACAAGTCTGAACTGGCACTTATCGTCTCAAAGTGGAGGAATCACCCAACCAACAGTGAAAACAACAGTTACCAGGCTTTATGACGCCAGAATACGTCTCTAGCCTAGACTTCTAGATGTTGTGCGTTAGGTTCCAAAGCGTTGTTAGATTCATTAAATTTATTTTATAGTTGATCTTGCTTAAGAAATTTTCCTTTCAGGTTCACCACGTGATGTAGATGTACAATTCCTAAAATGCAATCTAAGATGATAAATAGTCGTTTTATCTTCTTTGTGCAATGAAAATCCTAGCTACTAAGGAAAGAGAGACAGTATTCTTTCAACAAAGAGCAAAGAGCACACACTATATGCACTATCTTAAATCAAACCAATCAAACAGTCTAAATGCAAATGCACATGCATGTATTTGTTTTCAGCCTTCTTAATATGTGAATGATAAAAAGAAAGCTAATGCGCAAATATGAATTATTTTTCAAAGCGACAATTACTAACAAGTTTCTTTTCAAAATCAAAATGGAGACAATGAGAACACTTTGTGATTTGGAAATGAAAACTTGCTTTCGACACTAGAAAAACTACTAATTCAGATCAAATACAATAGTAACAGAGTAATCGACTATCAAGAATGATCAGGTTCTCTTCTATGACTGAAAATGACACTTGCGACACTTTCAAATCAAGAAACGACAATACAATTACATTACTTCTTTGTAAAGGAGAACTGAAAATTACTCAACAAATACACAAAAACATTTACAGTTCTTTGCACAATGGAGGTGGAATATCAACAAGGAAAGGGGTTTCAAACAGAGGTGTACTGACTACAGGTAGCAAAATTCTTGAATATATCTTAAAAGAGTGAACACAGAAACCAAATTTTAGGAACAATGCCTAGTCTGATCAGCGCACCTGTAATCAAGTGAATTTGAAATGCAACACACCTTCTACAGTCGGGAAGTGCGCTGAATTTGAGATTCAAATAACAGATAGTGCGATGGACCAGGGACGAGACTTTGCTTGGGTTCCGGGTCACAGTTTGCAGTTCAGTTCAGGGATTTTGGCCGAACAAGTGGTAATCAATAAATCAATCGCATGGGTAGATCTAAGGAGGCTACTAGAGCCACCACAAGGGCAATTAGAGAGTTTGTAAATCAATTGTTTAATTCATAAACAAAACCCAGAGATTGACTGAAGCGGCATTTATCTACTTTGCATTTTCATAGAAAATGCAATTCGAAGGCTACCTGGCTCAACTTCAGGCTCCATCTGTAAGTTTATAAAGTAAAGAAATGTAGATAAACAAACAACCTAGTCGCTCCCCAGCGGAGTCGCCATTTTGTTACAGGGAAAAGTGTCTATGCAAAACTACTAATCCCACTAAAGCGGGTAGCTACCTTAGAAACAGACAAAGTAAAACTACTTTCGTTTTCATTTATGAAAGATAGATGAGAGAAGAATAAAGGAGACCAACCTCTGTCTTGCGCTTGGTTCCTTGCTTGATTCCTCTCTCTTCTAATAGTCCTTTGCTACTTGCTTTCTTATATACCCAGCTTCACAGAGTACCTGTAGAATCAAAGCAGCATAACACTATACGAGAACATGGATCTATTATCATAAAAAATCTAGGATCAGATGTAAATTGACCATACAAATGCACAAAACATAAATTACACAAGAGTATGGAGGAAAACTTGAATAGCTTTATTGATAATCAAGAAAGAACGAAGAGACTTACAACCAGTTGTTTTGACCCAGCATCATCCTCTCAGTAAGTAAGCCCTTCTTCACCTCCTGCAAAGCTTAGATCACCCAACACTATGATGTTGCCTCAAGAAACCAACACCAATTCCTTACAAGATGCAAAATTCCAGCCTCTAGATCTCTCGGGATGAGGGATCCATATATAAATGTCTTCAAGGGAGGTGATTCAGCTTGTGATTTGATTAGTGTCTTCCCTCTGATAGTTCTTGCTTCCACTTGGAGATTGATGATCTCTTACTCATCCCTGGTCGAATTCAGAAAGGCAAGTGTCACAAGAGAAGTTTCTGGAAGATTCCATGCTTCTCCACCATGCAGATTGATACTGCCATTTATCTCTTCTCGCCCATAGCACCCCATAGAAGGGATTTTTTAAATGCAACTCACCCACTATGTGTATTTAGGTGATATGCAACGCACTTTGCCTATGGAGCAGGTGAAATGATCCAGTTTTGACCAGTTCTGAATAGTTTTTCATGGAGAACTTCTGGGAGAAGCTGTAATCAGTTGACCTTATTCTTTTAGGGGTTGGAACAACACTTTTAGGGACTTAGGATCCCTTGGTTTATGGACATTTTATGCTTGGGGTTGCAGTGCCCAAAAATGTCTATAACACTTCTTACTATAAAGGTGAGAGGAAAAAGGGTTGAGGATGAAGGCTACCAAAATTTATACTTGTACAATAGGTGGATACAACAAAAAGTGTTATAATGTGAATAATATTTATTTAAATAATTTATGGGTACAAACCATCAAGATGTAGGTGCTTCTATAGGAGTTTGTAACCACCCATATTGACCTTAACTATAATTTTATCTTCCACTAATTAATGGCGCCCTTGGAGATTGATGTTGACCTATGGGAGACAAACATGGAAATGAAATGTATAAAAAGGATATAAAAACATCGTTAGTATTAGTAGGGAAAATAAATTATTAAAACTCCAAACATACTTGTAATAAGTGCACCCATAATGAAATCAAAAGATTCAGTGCCTCATAGTTGAAATGCATTCGGAATTAGAATGGAATTATTATGAAAATTTTGGGTATATGTTATATTATTTTCATGATTAGACACACATGTGATTTGTATGCATCATGAGAAATGGGATGTCACAGTGGGGTCTTAACCCCCCTAAAAAATATTTCAATGGTTTTTAATGTCCACTTTTGACGATTTTCAACACAGAATTTTCATTTTGGTGGTTGTAAGATTAATGGATCTATGGTTAATGGATTCCACATAATGCATAAATTGTATTGCAACATTGTAAAGTAATATTATTTACTGAAAAATATTTCTAGTTTTCCAAATTTGGATTTTCTTGGTAAGATCTTTATTCCAAATGTTTGTCTGAGTCATTGCATTTTTTCTTTCTTTTTTTTTTGGCTCTACCTTTTCTTTTGAAGAGTGGCTTGTCGATCACTCTACCCCTTTTTTTCACTTTTTATACGCAATATCTCAATACACATTACATCTCCAATGTTTCTTTACTCTCCACCTTTGACAAAAATGGCAGAGGGATGTAAGAGGCCACTGATATTAATTTTGATACTTGTTGGTAACACTTAATTGAAATGATACCAATTGAAGGCATATATAGAAAGACTTAGGAAACATGCAAATTTTCCATCTCATAGTACATTATAATACACTTTTCTCCCCTTAAACTTTTTGCATCTCCTTCCGATACAAGTATTTTTCTTTTGTATCGATTATCCTACTATAGGAATTGACTTTGTGATTGATTGCCTAGACAAGTCTACTTTAGTTTATCCTAGCCTACACCACTCTATACTACTCTAGCCTAGCATATCCTACTCTAAGCCTAGACTAGTGTATCCTATTCTACTCTAGAATAACTTATCTAATCGAACCTAGCTTAACCTACCCTTCCCTACTCTTTGTAACTCTACTATATCCTAGCCTACTCTAGCCTAGTTTAGCTTAGCCTACTCTAGCCTAGCCTTGCCTACTTTAGCCTACTCTAGCCTAGCTTACCCTAGACTACTCTAGCCCAACCTACCCTAGCTTAGAATAGCCTAGCCTAGCCTGCTCTATCTTGGCATGCTTTAGGTTAGCCTACTCTAGCATAGCTTAGCCTAGCTTAACCTACTCTACCCTAGCCTACTCTAGCCTATCCTAGCCTAACTTACTCTAGTGTATATTAGCCTAGCTTACTCTAGCCTAAATGACTATATCTTAGCCTACTTTAGCTAATCATAGTCTATCCTACTCTAATCTATCATGACATACCCTACTCTATATTAGCCTACTCTAACCGAGCTTATTTGGGACTACTCTAACATAGACTAGCCTATCTTACTCTACCCTAACATACTCTAGCCTCACCTACTCCATCCTAGCCTAGCATAGCCCATCATAACCTACTCTACTTTAGCCTACCCTAGCCTGAGCTATCCTAGCCTATCCAACTCTATCCCATTCTAGCCTTGCCTAGCCTAGTCTAGCATAACCTTGCCTAACATAGCCTAACTTGGCCTAGCCTAGCATAACCTACTCTAGCATAGCCTAATCTAGCCTACCCTAGCCTACCGTAATTTAGCCTTGCATACTCTAGCCTAGCTTATGCTAGACTAACTTGGCCAAGCCTAGCCTGGCCTAACCTACTCTAGCCAAGCCTAGGCTAGCCTACTTTAGCCTAGCCTACTCTTTCCTAGCCTAATCTATCATAGGCTATTGTTTCCTATTCTACCCTAATCTACTCTAGCCTAGCCTAGCTTGTTCTAGTCTAGCTAAGCCTACTCTAGCCTAGGAAAGCCTACTCTAGCGAAGCCTACTCTAGCTTAGCCTAGTGCAACCTACTATACCCTAGTCTAGCTTATGATAGCCTAACCTAGCCTAGCCTACTCTACCCTAGCCTAGATTACCATAACCTAGCCTAGCCTAACATTCGCAATCTAGCATAGCTAGTGTAGCCTACTGTAACCCAACCTACCCTACTCTATCCTAACCTAGACTATCTTACTCTAGCATAACCTACTCTTACCTAACCTATTCCATCCTAACCAAGCCTAACCTAACCTAGCTTAGCCTAACAAAGTCTAGCCCAACTTACTATATCCTACTAACGTAGCCTAGACTAGCTTATAGTACCCTACTCTTCTACCCTACTCTAGGCTCATAGCTAGGCTAGGCTAGCCTAGCCTACACTAGATTATACTAACCTACTCTAGGCTATCCTAGCCTACCTTAACCTAGTCTAGCCTAGCTTATACTAGCCTACTCTAGGCTACCCTAGCCTACCCTAACCTAGTCCAATTAAGCCCAACATAGCCTAGCCTACTCCAGTCTAGCCTACTATAGGCTACCCTAACCTAGCCTTCCTTAGCCTTCTCTAGCCTAGTCTACCCCACCCTACCCTACCATAGCTTAGCCAACTCTAGCCTACCCTAGCTTGGCCTATTCTAGCCTAGTTTAATCTAACCTCACATGGCATAGCCTACCTAGCATAGTCTAGCCTAACCTAACTTAATCTACTATAGCCTAGCCTAAGCTAGACAAGCCTACTTTAGCTTAGCCTAGCCTACCCCAACCCAACATACTCTACCATAGCTTACCCTAGCCTAGCCTACTCTTGCGTAGCCTATTCTAGGTTACCCTAACCTATTCCAGTGTACTAGCCTAGGCTACTAGCCTACCATAACCTACCATAGCCTACCATAGCGTACCCTAGCCTAGCCTACTCTAGCCTAGCATAGCCTACCTTAGCCTAATCTATCCTAGCTTAGCATGGCCTAGCCTACTCTAGCTTAGCTTACTCTAGCTTAGCCTACTATAGCATACGCTAGCCTAACTGTTTGTCCTCTAGCCTAGCTTAGTCTAACCTAGCCTTCTCTACACTCGCCTAGCCTAGCCTAGCCTACTCTAGCCTGGCCTAGCCTACTCTAGCCTAGCCTACTTTAGCCTAGCCTAGCCTACCCTCGCCCACTCTAGCCTAACCTACTCTAGCCCAGCCTAACCTTGCCTAGCCTAGCCTACTCTAGGCTAGGCACAATGAACAATGAACAATGCTCTAAATTTTCAAATAACTATTAATAAGCTGTGTAACTTCACGCTCTCTCTTCTCAAATATAGATCTCGTTGCCTTGATGATGGACTCACTAAGCTAGTCTGAAATGTTGGTTTCAAAACTGTTAACAAGTTTTTCCACAAAATTCAAAAAAGATTCTATCAACCTGTATGGACTCCCTCTTTAACACCATTAAGTCCCACCATGGAAGGGACACAATGAACAATGCTCTAAATTTTGAGAAGATGAGAATTTCCGGAGCTAGAAGTATTTTCAAATAACTATTAATAAGCTCTGTAACTTCACGCTCTCTCTTCAAGAATTATGTTTGCATTTTTTTAGTACTAGAGAATTTAAAATGATGTTGTTTATTAATTAGGTGAACAAAGTATTGCTATAATATCACCTCTAATAATTATAATATGTGTCATGATACATTCAAATAAGCTATCATTTTATGAAACACATTTATTAATGTAGTTATGTTAGTTAACTAATATAAGTTAAAATTTGTAAGTATTGATAAGAGTAAACCATTAATATTATTACTCATAGAAAAAATTAATGGTAGTTATCGTCACGATAAAATTGAGATAGCCAAAAAAATTATAGTGTAATTAAATTATGTTAGGAAAATTATTTTAAATTTAAATTATTAGAATATATTAGAAAATATTTCTTTATAATAAAATAAATTTCTAATATAGTATTACAATATATTAAAAAGAAATAAATATGTATTACAACAAATTACAATGTAGTTGCTAGAAATTGAAGGTAGATGTTGAATCATATTAAATAATTTCTTAAATTCAAAAATTTTAATGTAGCTATAATTTTAATGTGGTCAATAATAGAAATAATAAATTACAGATTATTGTAAAAATAATAGAATCAGTTCCATGTATTGATCCACCCTTTATTGTACAATTATAAATGAGTAGTTCTTAGTGTTGACAACTAGCAAAACCACATTATTAAATGTGGTTGATATACACAGTAAGCTACAACTTAATATATACTATATTATAGACTTATAATAATATTATAAGCTGACAAAAGATTAGAAAATGCAACATATTATTCATATTATAAATCCAAGGGGTTATGAAACACAACCAAATTAATAAATGTGTTTAATACACAATGGTAAGTTATAGCAATCACATACATAAACATATTAGTAAATGTAGTTGAAATAACCCAATAGGCATTAACTGTATAGATTTAACAGCCATATTAACATTGATAATGATAGATAGATATAAATAAAAGTAATATTATAAAAATAATAATTATATTATATTATATTATATGATTAAAAATAACTGCTATTATTATTATTTTTAAAAATAATTGTTATTATTATTATTTATTTTTTAAACCCTATCATTATTATAAATCTAAGGTATTAATATTATTAACTCTTTGGATTATGAATCCTAATGACTAATATTATATATCCTAGGGATTTTTAAAACCAAACAATTATAAACACTAACGATTATATTGTTAATAAAGGGATCAATAATATAAAACAAATCGATTGATACTATAAACCCAATGGATAAATAAACCTAAAGATGAACAATATATACCCAAGGGATTATTCATAATAATTTATTTATATATTATATATAAATTTAATATATAAATATTATATATATAAATAAATATATTTAATCGCTACAATAATAAAATGTAAAACTAAACATAATAAACACTTATAAATATATATATTTGAAAAGAATAAAACATCATAGATTAATAATTTTGCTATCATATACTTCTAGACTGTGTTATTTGTAATAAAAATTTTGATGCACATTAATAGTAGCATACAAATATAAGAAAGAAAAACATATTTGGAGACATATTTTAAATAACAAACTTTATTTCCAATAAATCATTAAAACCAAATATTGATGTTAGTATAGACAACTATCGACTTAAGTAAAAAATAATAATAATTATCCAATAAATTCTTTGTTATATTTGTATGCTACTATTAATGTGCATTAAGATTTTTATTATGAATAACACAGTCTAGAAGCATATGATACCAAAATTATTAATCTATGATGTTTTATTCTTTTCAAATATATATATTTATAAGTGTTTATTATGTTTAGTTTTACAATAATAGTAGTGATTATATATATATATATATATATATATATATATATATATATATATATAATAAATTTATATATAATATATAAATAAATTATTATGAATAATTCCTTAGGTATATATTGTTATTTTTTGGGCTTATTGATCCACTGGGTTTATAGTATCAATCCATTTGTTTTATATTATTGATCCCTTTATTAACAATATAATCGTTAGTGTTTATAATCGTTTGGTTTTAAAAATCCATAAGATTTATAATATTAGTCATTAGGATTCATAATCCAAAGAGTTAATAATATTAATAACATGGATTTATAATAATGATAGGGTTTAAAAAATGAATAATAATAATAACAATTATTTTTAAAAATAAATAATAATAATAATAGCAATTATTTTTAATAATATAATATAATATAATATAATATAATTATTATTCTTATAATATTACTTTTATTTATATCTATTTATCATTATCAATATTAATATGGATGTTAAATCTATACAGTTAATGCCTATTGGGTTATTTCAACTACATTTACTAATATGTTTATGTATGTGATTGGTATAGCTTACTAATGTGTATTAACCACATTTATTAATTTGGTTGTGCTTTATAACCCCTTGGGTTTATAATATGAATAATATGTTATGTTATGGCTACATTAAAATTTTTGAATTTAAGAAATTATTTAATATGATTCAACATCTACCTTCAATTTCTTCAACTACACTGTAATTTGTTGTAATACATACTTATTTCCTTTTAATATATTGTAATACTATATTAGAAATTTAATTTATTATAAAGAAATATTTTTTAATATATTCTAATAATTTAAATTTAAAATAATTTTCCTAACATAATTTAATTACACTATAATTTTTTTCTGGCTATCTCAATTTTATCATGATGATAACTACCATTAATTCTTACTATGAGTAATAATATTAATGGCTTACTCTTATCAATACTTACAAGTTTTAACTTATATTAGTTAACTAACATAACTCCATTAATAAATGTGTTTCATATAATGTTAGCTTATTTGAATGTATCATGACACATATTATAACTATTAGAGGTGATATTATAGTAATAATTTGTTCACCTAATTAATAAACAACATTTTAAATTCTCTAGTACTAAAAAAATGCAAACATAATTCTTGAAACTATATGAAACTTTTTATTTTTTATTTTTTCGGTGAGAAAAATTAAACATTCTTACATTAATCATAAAATGTCTTACATGATTTAGTTCATGATGTAGTCAATATGCTTGTCTGTTGTCCAACAACATACCTCTCATTTTCTCTTAATTAACTATATTGGATATCTCATCAAATTTGAAAGAGAAAAGATTAATTTTAAATGTTTCTACAAGCTTTCACATGTTACAATTTAACTAATCTATGTTATACTTTGGATCGCATAACTCATAGTTGTTTCAATTTCGATCAAATTGAATCATACACATTATAAGTGAGAAAAACAAATTAATATAGTTCTTGGCCCTATACAGTTGCAGAGAGAGAATATGAATACAAATTACTTGTTCCTATGTCTTGTGAATGCTACTCAATATTATATTGAAATAGCTATTTTCCACTAAATTTATGCACAGCTTCGCAGGCTTACTAGTTTTTGCTTTTTGTAAATCCTACTTAATATTATACTTGTGAAAGGTTTCTACTAAAATTATTTGCAATTTTGCGGACTTCGTATTATATTGAAGCAATAGATTTACTCAAATTCTGTGTAGGCTTCCTAGAATATGAATACGCTATGATTTTTTTCTCACACTAATGAATCACATGTGTAGCCTGTCATGATGTAAGCTAGGTCCCTGAGGTCTCTCATTAGTGAACTGATAGTAGTTGTGCATCCATGGAGATGAAAGATATTCTGTCACAATGTAAGCTAGGTCCTTAAGGTTCCTCATTAGTGAACTAATAGTAGTTGTGCATCTGTGGAGATGAAAGATCTCCACTTAGACCTCACACATTCCAAATTCACTCTCCTCAAAAATTCTTAAATAAAATAATGTATTTACGAAGTATCAAAAATTCCACCTCAAATTCAAATTGAAATTGAACCACATTCCAAAAGCATAGGACCAGAAAAGGCGTGTGCCAAAATTATTTCATAAAATAAGTATTATTTACCATTTAGTGAATATGAAAGAAATTCAAACACATTCCAAATTCGAGTGAACATTCAAAATTTGCACCGAATGTGAAGAGAATTTCTTGAAAAGAATCTCAATGTTTTACCCAACTACTTTGCACGAGAATTTCAAGAAAAGCATATGAGGCTTTTTCGTTATATACGTTGATCCTCTCTTGAAAAGAATCTCAATGTTTTACCCAACTGATTGAATTTCAAGAAAAGCATATGAGCCTTTTTCGTTATATACGTTGATCCGCTTTCTTGAAAAGAATCTCAAGAAAAACATCTAAGGATTTTTAGTTATATACGTTGATCCGCTCCTTTAAGGATCACAACAATTTTGAAATACACGAGGGATGGCCTAGAAATAGATGAAGTTGTTATTGAAGGTAAAGAAATAACAAAAGCAGAAGACCACAAACGGGCTGTGCCAGGATTACGTTACCGACTATCAAAGATTCTGTCTTAAATTCAAATTCAATTTGAAGGCTGAACATTCCAATTCTTGCGCCGACGTGGATAGATGACGTGGTTTCCAATTTTGCCCCGACGTTGGATAGATGACTTCTTGAAAAGAATGTCAATAGAATTTCAAGAAACGCATCTAAGGCTTTTCCGTTTAGATGTTTATCCGCTCCTTTAACCGATCACGTCTTTTTTGAAATACACGAGGGATGGCCTGGGATCTGCTCGTTCAACTTTTTTGAAATACACAAGGGATGACATGGGATGGCCTGGGATCACAGCTTTTTTGAAATACACAAGGGATGACATGGGATGCGCTCGGTCTGTCCTATTTTTGAAATACACGAGGGATGGCCTGGGCCGCTCCTTCAACGGATCACAGCTTTTTTTGAAATACAAGAGCGATGGCCTGGGATGCGCTCCTTCAACATTGTCTTTTGCATTGATTGCTTCTTTCATATGCCTGTCGGTCTGTCCTTCTCTTTTGTTAGAACGGATGTTATTTAAATCTCAAGTCGACCAAGAAGATCAGCGAACGAATGAATGAAAGTCGACGTCACGAATAAATGAAAGTCGACCCACGGATGGACATCCCTGGAGATATACACGGGAGAGCGGTAACAGTGATATTCGTTACAAACTTACAACCATGATTGAAAGTTATGCTTCTTCTATTTAGTTTATATTCATAATTATATTAATGACTTATTCTCCCGTTTTGATTGCATAGATTAGAGCAGAATTTCCAATTTTCATGTCTTTTGCTTCTATGACAATCCCTCTTTCACTACTCTTTCACTACGTGCATGGCCCAATGTTTTTAATTCCTCCTGCCTGGCCCAATGTTTTCAAATATTTATGCTCTGTTGTTGTTGTTATTGCTCTCTATCTCATCAATCTCTTATGTAATTGTCCTTTAATCTTAATTGTTATTCAGCAATCCCATTAATTCCTCTTAATTTTTTTTGCTTTCCATCTTCTAAATTTGTTTTTAGTCCCTAATCCTTTAATCTTAATTGTTATTCAGCAATCCCACTAATTCCTCCTAATTTTTTTTATTTTCCTTCCATCTTCTAAATTTGTTCTTGGTCGCTAATAGCATTAATTACTTATTAATAATCTAATGTTATAATTGCATTTTTTTTGTTAGTCTTGATAAGCAATTCCATTAATCTTATTGCAATGTTTTTTGTCATAAAGTCTAGCTCGCTACTGACAAAAGTCTAGCTCGCTACTTCTCCCACAATATCTGGGGAGAGCTTCTCGGTGTTTGAGTCTTCTTTGTCAAATCTAGTGTTCGAGTCTTCTTCATGGAAATTTTGAAGTGGGAAATTAAAAAAATTCTTCTATCTGCAATCCTGAGCATTTTGGCATATTTCCAGTCCAATCCTCGGGAAACAGGGATCAAAGTCCCTGTCAACTTCTTTGCTTAGTGATAACATAGGAAAAACGACATTAAAACCTGATATAAAACGTTGAAGATGCAACAGAATATAAATAGGATTTTAAAACTATATCTATGTATTGCCTCACACATGTAAGTTAAGTTGCGTGCATATAGAACCAATGCAAGTGATGATTAACTGGTTTCAATTTATGAATTTATTATATATTATTGCTCTCTCTTATTTTATTTGGTAGCAATGTATCCGAGGGTCACTATTCTATTTCAATGATTTATTAAAAAAAAAAAAAATACGTTTATTATATCCATATCAAAGAGTGTAATGTGCATTAAATTTTTGTATTATTAATTTAGTGTGTTATATATCTATCTATATATATATATATATATAAACATTATTATTTTAAATTTTATAATTTATTATTGAAATATCTATATCTGTATATATATAGAAGGATGAAATTTGTTATTTAAATTAAGTCGTGATTTTAGATTTATTAAATATTAGCATTCATGTAATTTTAAATTTCTGTTTATTAAAAATATTTTCTTAAACTTTACAATTAATGAAATATTTGTATTTTTTAAAATTTGATCAATTTAGATGTTTGGGAAAATAGAAGTTGACATGAATTTCCTGGACTCCTCCACATATCTTGGATATCTTCTTCAAGTGGTTACGAGGTAGTTGCTTCTCACTGTCATCATCCACTGCTTTCTCAAAAGATCCAATGCCTCTTCTTGCATAAGATTTTCAATAGCCTAGGTTTTACTTCACTTATATTTTTAGGCAAGATTTCCATTAGGGTAAAGTAAATATTTAACTTATTCAATATTAAATTATATTAATTATTTATTTTTTGCAAATTGGATGATATAAAATAATTTATTTATGAGTAGAATTGTTTTATTTTTATAAGACATGCTAAATGTATGTGTTTGTTTATTTAAATGTGAAAAGAGGCTTAAAAAAAATAAAAAATAAATGAAAACATTTTTTGTTGTTTATGTGATATGATGGTTGTGTTTTTGCTAATTAGATAATATGTGTAGATATTTTTTGCAAGTTTAATTTGTATAAAATTATTTATGTATTTGTTTTATTATTTCTTAGATGATATAATAATTGTGTTTCTTAAATAATATGATGATTATTCATTTCCACTTCATAAGATCTTTTTGTTTGCTACATGATGTGGATTATATATGTTCAATGATAATGAGAGCGAGAGAGATAATGGGAATAAGGAGCGGGAGAGAGAGAGGGGGAGGGAGCGAGAGAGGGAGTGGGGGTGTGGTAGGAGGGGCATAGAGACAGAGAGAGACAGAGAGAGTGGGGGTGTGGTAGTAGGGGGAGAAAGAGAGAGAGAGAGGAGGGCAGGGGGAGAGAGAGAGTGAGACAGAGAGAGGGGAAGGGGAGAGAGAGAGAGAGAGAGAGAGAGAGAGAGAGAGAGAGAGAGAAAGGGGGAGATAGGGAGATAATGGGAGAGATAGAGAGAGAAGGAGAGGGAGAGCGAGAGATGGAGGGAGGCGGGGAGAGAAAGGGTGGTAGGGGGAATGATGGGAGGGGGAGAGGAGGGGTGGGAGATTGGGGGAGAGAGGAGGATAGGGTGAGGGAGAGGGAGAGGGGGAGCTAGAGATAGGTGGGGGCAGAGAGGGGGAGGGGAATAGAGAGAGGGAGGGGGAGAGGGAGAGAGAGAGAGAGTGAGAGGGGGAGAGGGAGAGAGAGCGGAAAAGTAATAGTGGGAGGGGAAGAGAGTGGGAGAGCGAGAGGTAAATAGAGAGGGAGGGGGGGAGGGGCAACAAAGGAGGAGAGGGGGAGATAGGGAGAGGGAGAGAGGAAGTGAGGGAGAGACAAAGGTGGAGGGATGGGAAGAAAGAGGGACAGAGAGATGGGGAGGGATGGGGAGATAGAAGGGGTGGGAGGGAAGAGAGGCAGGGAGAGAGAGGAGGAGGAGAGAGAGATGGGGGAGAGAAGAGGATAGGGTCAGGGAGAGGGGAAGGGGGAGAGAGAGAGAGAGAGGGAGAGAAAAGGGGAGATAGTGGGAGAGATAGAGATAGGGGGAGGGAGAGGGAGAGGGAGAAGGAGAGAGAGATGGGGAGAAGAGGGACAGAGAGATGGGGAGGGATGGGGAGATAGAAGGGGTGGGAGGGAAGAGAGGCAGGGAGAGAGAGAGGAGGAGGAGAGAGAGATGGGGGACAGAAGAAGATAGGGTCAAGGACAGGGGAAGGGGAGAGAGAGAGAGAGAGAGGGAGAGAAGGGGGAGATAGTGGGAGAGATAGAGATAGGGGGAGGGAGAGGGAGAGGGAGAATGAGAGAGAGAGGGAGGGAGGCAGAGAGAGAAGGGATGGTAGGGGGGGTGATGGTAGGGGGAGAGAAGGAGTGGGTGATGGCGGTCAGAGGAGGATAGGGTGAGGGAGAGGGGGAGTTAGTGATAGGTGGGGGGAGAGATAGGGAGGGGAATAGAGAGGGGAGGGGGAGATGGAGATAACAAGGGAGGGAGAGACAAAGGGGGAGGGATGGGGAGAGAGAGGGAGAGAGAGATGGGGAGGGAGGAGGAGAGAGAAGGGGAGGTAGGGAAGGGAGGCAGGGAGAGAGAGAGAGGAGGAGAGAGAGATGGGGGAGAGAGGAGGATAGGGTCAGGGAGAGGTGAAGGGATAGAGGGGGTTAGGGAAGGGGGAGAGAGAGAGAGAGAGAGGGAGAGGAGGAGATAGGTAGATAGTGGGAGAGATAGATAGAGAGGGAGAGGGAGAGTGAGAGGGAGGGAGGCGGAGAGAGAATGGGTGGTAGGAGGAGTGATGGGAGGAGGAGAGAAGGGGTGGGAGATTTGGGGAGAGAGGAGGATACGGTGAGGGAGAGGGGGAGGTAGAGATATGTGGGGGGAGAGAGCGGGAGGGGAACAAATAGGTGGAGGGGGAGAGGGAGAGAGAGAGAGTGAGAGGGGAAGAGCGATAGAAAGTGGAAGAGGGATAGGGGGCAGGCAAGATAGTGGGAGAGGGACAGGTAGAGTGGGAGGGAGAGGGGCATGGGTAAGGGAGAGGGGAGGTAGGGAGAGAGAGAGAAGGTGAGAGGAAGGAAGGGAGAGACAAAGAGGGAGAGATGGGGAGAGAGAGGGAGAGAGAGAGAGAGAGGGAGGGAGGGATGTAGAGAGAGAAGGGGTGGTAGGAGGAGTTATGGGAGGGGGAGAGAAGGGGTGGGAGATGGGGGAGAGAGGAGGATAGGGTGAGGGAGAGGGAGAGGTAGAGATAGGTAGGGGGATATAGGGGGAGGGAGAGAGAGAGAGAGAGAGGGAGGGAGGCAGAGTGAGGAGGGGTGACAGGGGGAGTGATTGTAGGGAGCGAAGGAGTGGATGATCGGGGTGAGATGAGGATAGGGTGAATGAGAGGGGGAGGTAGAGATAGGTGGGGGGTGAGATAGGGAGGGGAATGGAGTTGGTAAGGGGAGAGGAAGAGAGAGAGTGAGGGGGGGAGAGGCAGAGAGAGTGGAAGAGGGATAGGGGGAGGGGAAGAGAGTGGGAGAGGGAGAGGTAGAGAGAGAGGCAAAAGGGGAGGGGCAAGGGAGGGGGAGAGTGAGGGAGAGGGAGAGGGAGAGAGGAGAGAGGATGGAAGGAGAGACAAAGTGGGAGGGATGGGTAGAGAGAGAGAGAGAGAGATTGGGAGGGACAGGGAGAGAGAAGGGGTGGTAGGGAAGGGAGGCAGGGATAGAGAGAGAGGAAGAGAGAGAGATGGGGGAGAGCGACGGATAGGGTCAGGGAGAGGGAAGGGAGAGAGGGGGAAGGGGGGGGAGAGAGAGAGAGAGAGAGAGAGAGAGAGAGAGAGAGAGAGGGAGGGAGAGAGAGGGAGAGGTAGAGGGAGAGGGGCAGATAGGGAGATAGTGGGAGAGATAGAGAGAAGGAGAGGGAGAGAGAGGGAGGGAGGCAGAGATAGAAGGGGTGGTAGCAAGGTTACAGGAGGGGAAGAGAAGGCATGGGAGATTTGGGGAGAGAGGAGGATAGGGTGAGGGAGAGGGGGAGGTAGAGATATGTGGGGGGAGAAAGGGGGAGGCGGAGAGCGAGAGAGAGAGAGTGAGAGGGGAAGAGGGATAGAATGTGGAAGAGGGATAGGGGGAGGGGAAGAGAGTGGGAGAGGGAGAGGTAGAGAGAGGGGTAGAGGGGGAGGGGCAAGGGATGAGGAGAGGGATGGAGAGGGAGAAGGAGAGAGGAAGGGAGGGAGGGACAAAGGGGGAGAGATGGGAGACAGAGGGAGAGGGAGAGAGAGAGAGGGAGGGGCGCAAAGAGAGAAGGGGTGGTAGGGAAGTCATGGGAGTGGGAGAGAAGTGGTGGGAGATATGGGAGAGAGGAGGATAGAGTTAGGGAGAGGGGGAGGTAGAGATAGGTGGGGGGAGAGAGGGAGAGGGGAACAAAGAGGGGGAGTGGTAGAGGGAGAGAGGGAGTGGGAGAGGGATAGATGATGGAAGAGGGATAGGAGGAGGGGAAGAGAGTTGGAGAGGGAGAGGGGGAGGAGAAAGGGAGGAGGAGAGGGAGGGAGAGGAAGAAGGAGAGAGGAAGGGAGGGAGAGAGAGAGAGGGAGAGATGTAGAGAGAGAAGGGGTGGTAGGTGGAATGATGGGAGGGGGAGAGAAGGGGTAGGAGATGTCGGAGAGAGTAGGATAGGGTGAGCGAGAGGGGGAGGTAGAGATAGGTAGGGGGAGGTACAGGGAGGGGAACAGAAAGGGGGAGGAGGAGAGGGAGAGAGAGAGTGAGATGTGGAGAGGGTGAGAGAGAGAAAGAGGGATAGGGGGAAGGGAAGAGACTAGGAGAGGGAGAGGTATAGAGAGAGGGAGAGGTGGAGGGGCAAGGAAGGGGGAGATGGAGGTAGAGGGGGAGCGAGGGGGAGGGAGAGACAAAGGGCGAGGGATCAGGAAAGAGAGCGACAGAGAGACTGGGAGGGAGGTTGAGAGAGAAGGGGTGGGAGGGAAGGGAGACAGAGAGAGGAGGAGGAAAACGAGGAGGAGAGAGATGGGGGAGAGAGGAGGATAGGGTCAAGGAGAGGAAAAGGTAGAGAGAGAGGGGGGAAGGAGAAGATAGAGAGAGAGAGAGAGGGAGAAGGGGAGATAGGTAGATAGTGGAAGAGATAGAGAGAGAGGGAGAGGGAGGGACAAAGAGAGAGAAGGGGTGGTAGGGGGAGTGGTGGGAGTGGGAGATAAGGGGAAGCTCTTAATAAAGTTTTATAAACCCTAAACCTTAAACCCTAAACCCAATACCCTAAACCCTAAACCCTAAACCCTAAACAATACACCCTAAAACCTAAACCCTATAAACTAAACCCTAAACCATAGGCATTTTATAACATTTTTAAAAGCATTTTGTAACTTTTATTTAAGCTTTTATTAAAAGAATTTAATAAATTGTTATAAACCTTAAACCATAGACCCTTAAACCTAAACCCTAAACTGTAAACCCCAAGCCCTAAACCCTAAACCCTAAACCCTGAGAATTTTATAACAATTTAAGAAAAATTTTGTAACTTTTATTTAAGTGCTTATTAGAAAAATTTACTAGAGTGTTACAAACCCTAAACCCTAAACGCATAACCCTAAACCCTAAAGACAAAACATAAACCCGAAACCCCAAAACCTAAACTCGAAACCCTAACCATTTTATAACATTTTAAAATTTGTTTTGTAACTTTTATTTAAGTGTTTATTAAAAGAATTTACCAAAATGTTGTAGACCCTAAACACTAAATCCTAAACCTAAATCGAAAACCAAAAACCTTAAACCCTAAACCCTAAATCCCAAACGCTAAACCCTAATCATTTTATAACATTTTAAAAAGTATTTTGAAACTTTTATTTAAGTGTTTATTAAAAGAATTTACTAAAGTCTTATAAACCCTAAACCCTAAACCCTGAGCGTTAAACCCTAAACCCTAAGCATTTTATAACATTTTAAAAAGCATTTTGTAATTTTTATTTAAGTGTCTATTAAAAGAATTTACTAAAGTGTTATGAACCCTTAACCCTAAACTGTAAACCACAAACGCTAAACCATAAACACTAAACTTGAAACACTAAACCCTAAACCCTAAACTCTAAACTCAAAACCCTAAACCTTAAAACCTAAACGCTAAACCCTAATAATTTTATAACATTTTAGAAAACATATTGTAACTTCTATTTAAGTGTTTATTAAAATCATTTACTAAAGCGTTATAAACCCTAAACCCTAAACTATAAACACCAAACCCAAAACCGTAAACCCTAAACTCTAGGCATTTTGTAACATCTTATAAAAATTTCTAACTTTTATTTAAGTCTTTATTAAGAGGATTTACTAAAGTCTTATAAACCCTAGACTCTTAACCCTAAACCCTAAGCAATTTATAACATTTTAAAAAGTGTTTTCTAACTTTTATTTAGGTGTTTATTATAAGAATTTACTGAAGTCTTATAAACCCTAAAACCTAAGAATTTTATAGAATTCTAAAAAGAGTTGTATAACTTTTACTTAGGTTTTTATCAAAATAATTTACTAAGGTGTTATAAACCCTAAACCATAAAAACTAAACCCTAAACTAAAAAACCTAAACCCTGAATGGTAAACCCTAAGCCTTTTATAAGATTTTAAAAATTGTTTTGTAACTTTTATTTAAGTATTTATTAAAACATTTTACTAAAGTGTTATAAACCCTAAACCCTAAACCCTAAACCCCAAACCCTAAATCCTATACCATAAAACCTAAACCCTAACCATTTCATCCCTACACCCTAAACCCTAAACCCTTAACCCTAAACCCCAAACCCTAAACCATAAACCCTAAACCCCAAATTGTAAACACTAAATACTAAGAATTTCAGAACATTTTAAAAAGTGTTTTGTAACTTTTATTTAAGAGTTTATTAAAACCATCTCTAAGGTGTTATAAACCCTAAACCCCAAATCCGAAACCCTAAATTAAAAATATTAAAACTTAAACCATAAGCATTTTATAAAGTGTTATAAATCTTAAACTGTAAACGCTAATCCCTAAACCCTAAACCACAAATGCTTAACCCTAAACCCTAGACCCTAAACCCCAAACCCTAAATCCTAAACCCTAAACCCTAAGCATTTTATAACAATTTTAAAATGTTTTGTAACTTTTATTTAAGTGTTTACTAAAAACATTTACTAAAGTGCTATAAACCCTAAACCCTAAACTTTAAACCATAAACCCCTAACCCTAAACCCTAACTTGTAAACCCTAAGCCCTAAGTATTTTATAACATTTTAAAATGTGTTTTGTAACTTTTATTTAAATGTTTATTAAAAGAATTGACTTAAGTGTCATAATCCCTAAACTCTAAACTCTAAAAGCTGAACCCTAGACTTAAAACCCTAAACCCTAAACTATAAAGTAAAAACCCTAAACCCTCAAAATTTTATAGCATTTTAAAAATGGTTATGTAATTTTTATTTAAGTTTTTATTAAAATAATTTACTAAAGTGTTATAAACCATAAACCCTAAACCCTAAACCGTGTAGCCTAAACCCTATACCCTAATTGTTTCATAACATTTAAAAGGTGTTTTGTAACTTTTATTTAAGTGTTTATAAAAATCATTTACTAAAGTGTTATAAACCTTAAAACCTAAACCTTAAACCCTAAACCCTAAACCCTAAGCATTTTATAGACATTAAACACTCTACCCTAAACCCTAACCATTTTATAAACCTTAAACACTCTACCCTAAACCCTAAGCCCCAAACCCTAAACCCTACACCCTAAACCCCAAACCCTAAACCCTAAAACCCAAACCCTAAACCCTAAACCGTAAATGCAACTCATTTTATAACACTTTAAAAAGTGTTTTGTCAATTTTATTTAAGTGTTTATTAAAATATTTTGCGAAAGTGTTATAAATCATAAATTCAAAACCCTGAAGCCTAAACCCCAATAATAAACACCAAACCCTTAAATTTAAACCATAAAAACTAAGCATTTTATAACATTTAAAAAAAGATTATGTAACATTTATTTAAGTGTTTATTAAAAGCAATTACTCAAGTGTTATAAACCCTAAACTCTAAACCTGAAGCCACAAACCCTAAACCATAAAGCCTAAACCCTAAATCTTGAGCATTTTATAACATTTTAAAAATTGTTTGGTAACATTTATTTAAGTGTTTATTGAAAGCATTTACTAAAGTGTTATAAACCCTAAAAACTAAACCCTAAACCCTAAACATAAAACCCAAAATCAAAACCCAAAAACCTAAACCCTAAGAATTTCATAACAGTGTAATAAGTGTTTTGGAATGTTTATTTAAGTATTTATTAAAAGCATTTACTAAGGTCTTATAAGCCTTAAACCCTCAATCCCAAAGGCCAAATAATAAACACTAAACCCTAAGCATGTTATATCATTTTAAGAAGAATTTTGTAACTTTTATTTAAGCCTTGACTAAAACCATTTACTGAAGTCTTATAAACCATAAACCCTATGCTAAACCACCCTAAACTCTAAACCCCAATCCTCAAACCCTAAACACTAAACCTTAAATCCTAAACTCTAAGAATTTTATAACATTTTAAAAAGTGTTTTGTAATTTTTATTTAAGTGTTTATTAAAATCATTTATTGAACCCTCATAAACCCTAAACCCCAAACCCTAAACCGTAAGCATTTTATAACATTTTAAAAAGAATTTTTTAACTTTTATTTAAGTGTTTATTAAAAGAATTTACTAAATCCTTATAAACCCTAAATCCTAAAACATGAAACCTAAACCCTAAACCACAAACCCCAAACCCTAAATACTAATCATTTTATAACATTTTAAGAAGTTTTTTGTAACTTTCATTTAAGTGTTTATTAAAAGCATTTTATAAAGTGTTATAAACCCTAAAACCTAAACCCAAAACCCTAAGTATTTTATAACATTTTGAAAAGTGTTTTGTAACTTTTCTTTAACTTTTTATTAAATTAATATACTAAACTGTTATAAACCCTAAAACCTAAGCTTGGAACCATAAACCCCAAACCCTAAACCCTATACCCTAAACCTTAATCATTTTATAAAATTTTAAAAATCGTTTTGTAGCTTTTGTTTAAGTGTTTATTAAAATAATTTACTAAAGTGTTATAAAACCTAAATTCTAAGCCCCAAACACTACAATTGAAACCCTAAAACCTAAACCATACATATTTTATAACATTTTAAAAAGTGTTTTGTAACTTTTATTTAAGTGTTTATTAAAAGCATTTACTAAAGTGTTATAAACCTTAAACCATAAACCATAAACCCTAAACCCTAAAAAACCAAACCCTAAAACCTAATCCCTAATCATTTTATAACATTTTAAAAAACATTTTGAACTTTTATTTAAGTGTTTCTTAAAAGAATTTACTAGAGTGTTATAAATCCTAAACCATAAACCCTAAACCATGAACCATAAACCCTAAACCTTAAACGCTAATTTTTTTAATATTTTAAAATGCATTTTGTAACTTTAATGTTATAAATTGTAAACCATAAACCATAAACCATAAACCCTAAAACCTAAACCCGAAACCCTAAATCCAAAACTTAAACCCCAAATGGCAAACCCTAAACACTAAGAATTTTTTAACATTTTAGAAAGCATTATGTAACTTTACTTAAGTGTTTATTAAAATAATTTACTAAAGTGTTATAATACCTAAAACCTAAACCCCAAATCCCAAACTCTATAACCTAATTCTTAAAGCCTAAAGGATAAACCCTAAAATCATTTAGTAAGGTCTTATAAACCCTAAAGCCTAAAGCTTAAAAGCATTTACTAAGGTCTTATAATATTATTAAAGCATATATATTTAAATATTATATTAAATATCAGTTTAATATAATTATTGCTTTTATGGGTAGTCTAAATTATGGGTGAAATATAATTTTTCACGATCATTTTGTTAATTAATACCAAATTCCAACATAGATTTTTAAAAACCTAAGTTTAAGTTGTTTAATTTGTAGAATTTTGAGTGGTTGAAGTTTTTTTTAGGGGGTTGAATTCATTTATGCATCAAAAATATATTTTAAACAACAAAAAATCAGTGTTGCTTGAAATTTGTCTTTCTTGAAATTGTATCCCCAGATTGTCATGAAAAAAACTATTTTGTCTATAAATTAGACTACTCCTTATTTATATATTTTTAATTTATAGATTTTATTATATTGCTTTGGAATTTTTCTATTCGATATTGCTACATTGCTCAGTAATATTTATCACTAAATGTATATCGATAACTAATTCAAATGTTAATGATATCTTAGCTTAGCACATTAAATACTTATTTCTATCACTTGAAGCTTTCTACTCAATGTTGTAAGAAAAATATTGTTTATTGTATTTCCCGAAAAGTTTATGAAGGATAACTATGCACAAATGACTTGAATTTGGTTTGTAACTAAGACAATTCCTGACTAATATAAGTTTGAACCTTTCCTAGAACTCATAATAGTGCACAAATACAATACATAATTGTCAATCAAAATATGAAAACAATATTTTTGGCTGCAGCTTAGTGAATATTTGGAGACAAATACAATAATATTAAATTATAAATTAAATTAGATAAATATTTAATGAGATATTTTATATTAGTATCTATTAGTTTTGTACTAATATTATATGACTAACTCTTTCAAATGTGTTTCAAATTAATACATTGAATACTTATCTCCAAGAAGTGAAGCTTTTAACTCAACTGAACTCTTACACATTCGGTTGGATGTTTTCTTGTGGAAATCACAATGTTGCACACAAAATTGTTAATGGAAATTTAAAAATAATATTTTCGACGGCTGCTTAATGAAAATTTGGAAGCAATAAGTAACTTAAGACATCTCTATGAGGGGTTGGACAATCATTACACCAAAAATTTATCACTATCAAGTTGGTTTGGGAAGACACTGTTCATCCCAAAAAATAGTAGAGTGTCATCATGGCCTACCTCACTCCAATTAAAAATAAACACATAGATTTGAAATTACATCAATGATTCAAGTAGTCGTCCTGTGGACTTGAGAAGAGGAGTTAACCTCCAGAATTTGGGTTTATCACGCAATCATATCCATGGATGACCGATACTCTTAGACATTGTCTCTGAGCTTTCAAGACATAAGCATCTAGATCACTCCATAAATAAAATCAATAGTTCGGTCCATGCCACCTTCAACCAACTACTAGAGTTGCAAGTCTTAAATATTTTCTCCAATTTTCTCAATGCTACAATTCCAACATTTTTAAGAAATCTTCTGAATCTTTTATAACTTAACTTAACCTACAATTTTCTCACTAGAGCCATGTTGTTTGAGCTAGGAAAACTAAAGTACCTATAACTTCTATGGCTAGCGTGTTGCAATTTAATCGAATAATTTTTTTGGATGTTGTTGCATCAAGTAATGATTATACTTCCTACAATCATTTCTATCATTTAATAAATTCTAACGAATTATGTAGAAAAATATGTTTACTCCAAATTTAGAGAAGGATGCTATAGAAGTAAGCCTTAGAATTTTTATGACAGTAGGGATATCAATATATGTCTCCATTAGCTCCTCATCATAATAATAATAACACTGCTTCTATCATCTCTTTCTTGATTTATTCTCTTTTGAATGAGGTAATTTCTCTTTCGGGCTATTTTTCTTAGTTGATATCTTCCACCTCTCTAATTCTCTTTTTATGTAAGACAAAAATACTTTCTACAATTGAAAATCGAGACATAAATTTAAAAATTGAATGCTAAAAATTAATATAAGAAAAATCCTCAACATAGTTACTTTAGTGAATCTGGGAGGTCATTCTAGATACAATGAAACAACAATTAGAACTTAGCCATACTTCCTCCTAGGACAATTCAGATTTCTTCTGGGAAAGAGGTCAAAAGTAATGATAATCATAATGTGTACCTTTTGGAAGACATCAGTTTTGGTATTTTTGTAGAATCCAATCAAAATTGCAATACACATAATTAAATTTAGAAAAACATATCTATACTTTGTTAATTTTAGTGCATCGAGGGATAATGTGGAAAAAGACATATTGTTTTATAAAATCTAAGATACATAAAATTAATATTGTGAAAGCATAGGCATAATAGAAATGGGCTTGACACACAAACATTAAGGCCTCAAGTGATCTAAAAATTATAGGCCATGATCATATCATATAATGGAATAATTATGAGTACTCATCAATATCATTACCATATATTGAATCCCATAAAATGCTCTTTTGGTCAATGTCAATAGTTAAAATATCATGTGCATAATACAACATTTTTTATATTCCCTTTTCATGGAATTTAATTTGAATTAGCTACACTTGATTATTCTAAGAGTACTAGTGATCATCCTAAATTAGGGGTTATATGGGTTATGGGACATCTCAATTTTTTGGCATTCATAATGACTTTTGTTTAAGGGACACATATTGCATTGGATATTATAGTGGTCATAGTGGTGAAAGGGAAGAGAAATAATTATTGGAGTTAATATATAGTGCAATGAATAGGAATATCTAATGAAAAATTTATTATAATTAGTTTTCAAAGATAAATATATTAATATATGTATTTTAAAATCTAAATATTATTGGAAATGGAGTGGATACTTCCATACTATTTCCCTCATTGTTGTAATCATACAACTAATGGACGGTACTCGAAGATTTAGTATCTAGGGTTTTCCAAAGGTCTAGGGTTTTGCAACTCTTAAAAATATTGGAAAAAAAAGATTATCCATACATTTGAGATAAATTATTTATTTATATAGTGTAGCATTCAAATTTTTCTAATCTAGAATTATTTAGAATAAAATATAAATTAATTATTTTTTATTATTAATTAAAAAGAATATTAATCTATATGAATTTATTTATTTATTAAAGAATAATATTATTAATGCATATGCATTTTAATAGGGACTTTTGCTATTAAACAAACTATCTTTAAATTTTATCTTAACAATTTTACTATATAGCAAAAAAATACTAATTATAATTACACTCATTTCTATTTGCTTATTCATAATTATGTGAATTCATTCCTGTTATTGGAGACTTTATTGAGATGTTGTGTAGATAATGTTTTAGAGAACGTCCTTTTGCTTTTCTAAAATTTCAAGAATGTGATGCAATTATAAAACGTAAAGAAATAATTTCCAAATTTGAATATCTACCCCTGGCTTTAGAAGGTTGGTATAGTATCTCATAAGAGAATTCTAAAAATAATCCCAACAAAAGCATTAAGCAAACATGATATGGGAAAACTCATAAATAATAAAAATTCATTTGAAACCACCCATCAGACTCATAGTCTTTATTGCTTAACCTCGTTAGAAAGCCTTGCGGACTCGTATTCCTATGAGAAAACTAAAAAAACAAAAAAAAATTGAAATATTAAGCAACCGTACCGGACGATTGTCTCATTGGGAAGCTTGTCACCTCAGAAAGACGAATGACATGCCAGAATTTAATGTGCGCATGCATAGTTGTAACAAGTCAAAGGATTTATATCACACGAGAAGCCTTACAAGTATTTCAAAAGATTTGTTATAGCACATTTTTTCTCCATTATATTATAACAAGTCAAACGTAATTAGTTGGTGTGTGTGAGACACGTAATGCGAGTAAGGGGGTGCTTGGAGTTCATGCAACATTCAAAGGAATTTATGCCAATTAGTATTCATCGAACTTTCAAACGAATTTATGCCAAGTAGTGGGCGCGTGTAATTTGTTATAAACTTTACAAAAAAAACCGGCATATGTGCGTTCGCGTTCGTTATAGGTCAAGTTTGTTATAATTTATGCGTAGTGTTCATTGAACCTTTCAAACGAATTTATGCCGAGTAGTGGGCGCGTGTAGTTTGTTATAAACTCTGACAAGAAAGCGGCATATTCCAGTTTGACAATGCCCACGACTGTTCGCGTTCGTTATATTATCTGACAAAATCAACGTACTACACTCCGGTTCGTTATATTATTTGAAAAAAGCAACGTACTACACTCCGGTATGTATGGGCGCGTGTAGAACACAACCACGATGCTGAAATTTGTTATATTCAAATAAAAAATTATCACGCTCTCATAATGGCGTGATAGAAATCATGAAATTTTGGATTCGATGAAATCTTCGTGGGAAGTACATATAACTGTTTAAGAAAGTGGAGAAATCGCTATATAAATATATATATATCTCAATTCTTATTATTTGGTTGTATTTTAGTCTTTTTCTATTTATGTTCATATTGGCACGTGTGTACTTAGATGTGGTTGGTTTGAGTCTAAGTGAGTAAGTTTGTGGTTTGAGTCTCTCTTAGTTGGCGTGGTGTGTGTGTGAGAATTTACAACTTTTGAGTTTATGGAGATAAATAACTGTATGCGTGGATGTTATCTAATTACATTCATATAGTATGATTTTAAGCTTTACCATCTTATGATTCCTTTTTACCAATTTGATTGCAAATGTTGCAGTGTAACTGCATTCTGTGTTCATGTCATCCTATGTTGCACTGAATGGTAAAGTTGATTCCTTGGATGAGCTCAATGAAAGAGAGGAGAGACTAGACTTCAATATGATGCAAAACCGTCAACATCCTTCACAACAACTTTGAGCTACAAGTATGTAATACCTTCCATTCTGATTCAAGAGTTTCGCAAAAATAGCTCTTCGAATGGTCATGAATATTCCATATCTACTAAATTTAATAACTTATGAATAATGGTTTCCAAAATCGCTTTTAATAATTGAACTACTTCCCAAAAACTTCCAATATGTTTTTATTTAATCAAATTTTTAAGTGATTATCGTATCTTTCTCTAATTAACTCATTTATTGTTCTCTATCCATGTTGAATTAACTACTTATTGGTTTCATGCTAGTTTAATCTATCCATCACCATAACCAACCGATATTTTATTGTTCTCTATCCATGTTCAATTAATTTTTTATTGGTTTCATACTAGTTTACTCAATCCATCATCCATAATCGGTTGATATTTAATTAGTTGATTGACTGGCTACACAAATTTTTCCATCAATTTAGCTTGCGTGCGTTTTTTGAAAGATAAAGTTTACCTTTATTCCTAATTTAAGTCTCCTCTTCCATGAAACTTAATTACAATTAGTTTTATAAAGCTTGTTTATTAAAATTAGTTTTATAAATTTAAAAGCTAATTACAAAATATGCGCTATTATTAAGCTCCATTTCAAATTAGTGTTGTAATATATTAAACCAGACATCTCAAATCTTGTCTACAGCATGAGTGTATAAATCTTTCTGTACAAATAAACTCACTTAACTTTGACTAAATCTGTCCATAATACTTGAAGTTAAATCTTGTTGTACAACGTAGCCCTGCAAATATACATAAATCTCATTGTACATGATTAGATATGTGAGAAGGACCTTTAATGTCTCATCCAGAGGAAGATGAAGCAAGATTCTCTACCAAGGGAGGGCATCTTCTCCCCCATAATTCCTTTTTGTGATGGATAGTGTTTATGGATAATTCTTTTTGCAACTATGGATAATTTTTCTAGCACATTTGAAATGATGAGCACTTTTTTCGAAGTCTTGTTTATGTTTATGTATACTTTTTTCACACATTTGAAATTATGAGCAATTTCTTATTAATATTCTTCTCTCCTCACACCCAATCACAGTTAGTCCTCACCCATCCCAATCACGGTTAGTCCTCACCCATCACTAGGAAATTAAATTTTCTTCTAACATATAAACACAAATAACAACAAAAACTGATTGTTTACCATTTCAAAACGCCGTTATGTTCATTATGTTCTCTTCTCGTATAATGGTGATCAATTAGTTGAAATGGAGCACTACAGGTGCCCTATAATGGTGATCAATTAGTTCAAACAGGGTGCTACAGGTATATTGTCTTAATGCACTATTATATTAAAAATACATCTTAACAGCGAAGGTATTGAAGACAATGACCAACTAGAATACAATGTTGTTGTTTTTGTAATTTGTGTTGTAGCCACCCTAACATGATTTGCTCCAAAGCTATTTGCAATTACATTTGAGACCGCATCAAACCATAGTATATGAAAAATTACAATAGTATTATTAAATATAGAAAATGGATTGTATTGTTCCATCGTACTTACCTCTATGACTAGTGGAGGTTTTAAGATGGCTTGTATTGTTCCATCGTACTTACCTCTATGACGAGTGGAGGTTTTCTGAAGTTTTGTGGTTGTATCTTAATTATATTTGGGCTCTACAGAATTTATGTCTATGGTAATTGTGCTTTTGGTTTATTTTATTTTTCACAGATTTTATATAATTTCTATGTTGATTTTAGATAGTTTATATAATTTCTATATTGATTTTAGATAGTTTTGGAGATTACGAATAAGCATTGAGTTCTCTTAGTGATCACTCAAAAACTTTTGATACTATTTATATAAATTTGATTACTTAAATTTTTGTTTGCATAATTGATTATTTATATTGCATTTTTTGTGTGTAGATCATTTTTGGGATTAACATTCATGTATTGATATGTGAATTATCATTGTAATGAAATATGAGAATTTGTAAATATTGTATGAGGTGGTGGAGGAAATCTAAAAACTTTTAAAATACTATAAATAAAGAGAATAAAATGATATGTAATTATTTGTTCCTTTTATGTTTTTGTTAGGAGGATAAGGAGGAGGATAGAAAAGGTAGAGGTTGGGAAGGAAGCAGAGGAGGTTGGGAGGGGGAGGAGGAGGAGGAGGCTGGTGGGGGGGCAGGTGAGGAGAGACGCAAGTGAGGTGAGGGCGAGGGCGGCATGGGAGGCGAGGGTAAAGAGGAGGAGGACGCGGGGGAGGAGGTGGAGGAGGAGAAGGGGGATGCAGTGGGAGAGGATGGGGAAGAGGTAAAGGTGGAGGAGGTGGCGGGGGGGAGACGAGGAAGGAGGGGAGTTGGAGAGGGAGGAGAGCGGAAGGGAGGGGATTGAGGTAGGAGGCGAGGTGGAGGGATGTGAAAGAGAATCGGGTTGTGGAGGAGGACGAGGACGAGGATCGGGTTGTGGAGGAGGAGGAGGAGGAGGGGGGGGATGAAAATTCGAAGGAGAAGGAGGGGGAAGAGGTAGAGGAGGGGGCAGTAGAGGAGGCGACGGGAGGAGGAGGAGGGTTAGGCATGATAGGAGGGGGAAGAGGTGGAGGAGGAGGAGGAGAAGTTGAGAGGGGAGGAAGTGGAGGGGGAAGAGGGTAAGGGGAGGAGAAGGAGCGAGAGGCAGCTGGGGAGGGAGTGGAAGGAGGACGGGGGAGAGGTAGAGGAGAAGGGGGGTGAGGGGGGACAAGGGAGAAGAGGCGGAGGGAGGGGAGGGTGAAGATGAAGAGGGGAGGAGGCGGTGATGTGGAGAGGAGAAGGGGAAGGTTGAGGATGGGAAGGTTGGGGAAGTTGGTGGGTGTTGGGGAGGAGAGGGATGAGCAGGTAAGGGAGGAGGTAGAGTCGGTAGGGTGGAAGAGGAGGAGGAAATAGAGAGAGGTTGAGGAGGAAGTGGAGGAGGTTGGGGAGGGGAAGGAGGAGGAGGAGGCGAGTGAGAGGGGGTGAGAGGAGGCACAGGAAGAGGGAGAGGCAAGGAGGGGAAGAGGAGGAGGCACGAGGAAGGAGGTGGAGGAGGAGGAGGAGGAGGAGGAGGGGTGGAAGGCGATGGGAGAGGTTGTCGAAGAGGCGAGGGAGGAAAAGACTGTGGGGGGGGGGAGAGGAGAAAGGAGAGGAGGGGTAGAGGGAGTAGAGGGGAAGAGAGGGGGAGGAAGTAGGGGCAGAGGCATAGGTGGAGGCAGGGGAGAGTGAGGAGGCAAAGGTAGGAGGTGGAGGAGGCAGAGGTAGAGGGAGGGGGAACATGGAGGCAGAGGGAGGCGAGGAGGGGGGAGTAGGAGAACAGAGTTGTGAGGTAGGATGATGAGGGGGAGGGGTAGGGGAGGTTGATATAAAGGAGGATGAGGGGGGAGAGAAAAGGAGAAGATGCGAAGGGAGGAGGAGTAGGGGGGAGAGAAAAGGAGAAGATATGAAGGGAGGAGGAGGAGGGGGAGGCAGTGGGAGAGGAGGGGGGAGAGGTGGACATGAAGGAGGTGGAGGAGGTGATGGGGGGTGCTAGAGGAGGAGGAGGTGACGGGGGAGCAGGTGGGGGGGAAGAAAGTGAGGTGGAGGGGGAGGAACGGGAGGCAACAGGGGAGGGAGGGGAAGGATGAGGGGGAGAGATAGAGATGGAGGCAGGGGAAGGGGGAGGAGGTGGAAGAGGTTGAGGAAGAGGAGGAGGGGGGGCGCAGAGGGAGGGGATGGGGAAGATGCTGAGGGGGAGGAAGTGGTGGGGGGAGAGGAGGCGGGGGAGGAGGGGGAGGGGGAGGAGGATAACGAGTGAGGGATGAAGGAGGAGGAGGTAGGAGAGAGGTGGAGGTGGAGGTGGGGGATGGAGGGAGGAGGAAAGGGAGGAGGAGGAGGAAGAGGTCAAGGTGGAGAGCGGGTGAGGCAGAGGTAGAGGTAGGTGGGGGGGGAGAAGAGGAGGAAGAGGGGTAGGGGGATGCAAGGGAGGAGTGGGTGGCGAGGGAGGAGTGGGTGGCAAGGGAGGAGTGGGTGGCGAGGAGGTGGAGTGGGGGTGAAGGTGTAGGCAGGAGACGGAGAAGGGGGAGCATGAGGAGGAGGACGAGGAAGAAGAGGTAGAGGGGGGGGAGGTGGAGGAGGAGGAGGGGAGGAGCATAAGGAAACGAGGGAGGGAGGGCAAGGAGGAGGGGGGAGAGATAGAGGTAGAGGAAGGGGAGTTGGGAGGAGACAGAGGAGGAAGGGGATTTGAGGGGGAATAGGTGAAGGAGGTAGGTGATGAGGAGGAGAAGGAGCAGGGGTAGAGGAGGTGGGTAAGAGTTGAATGGGGAATAGGTGGAGGAGGTAGGTGAGGAGGAGGGTGAGAGGAGGTGGGAAGAGGCGAAGGGGTAATAGGTTGTGGGGGAGGGAGGGGGAGACGAGGTAGGAGAGGAGGGGTAGAGGGAGGAGAGGGGAAGGGAGGGGTAGGAAGTAGGGGGAGAGGCATAGGTGGAGGCATTGGAGACAGGGAGGAGGCGAGGGAGGAGGCAAAGGCGAGAGATGGAGGAGGCGGTAGGTAGGTGGAGGCAGAGGGAGGCAGGGATGGAGGAGGAGGATGACAAGGTTATTGAGGAGGAGGGGGGGGAGACATATGTAGACTGAGAATAATTAAGGTTTTATTATGTTTTAATTTAATTATCACACAACATTCACAATTAACCTCGGTTTATTTTTTTATTGAATATGTAAATATCAGTGAATGTTGTGTTTTTCAAACTCTATACAGATTTTATAAAATTGAGTTTATATTAAAAATATATATTTTATACTATTATTAATATGTACTTTTAATTACAAGTACAAATGTTAAAACTACATGTAACAATTTGGTCTTATGTTTTTTCCAAATGGTTCTTGTTTAAGGTTGTTATGAGAATTTAGCTAATGTACACTGCAACTGTTTCTGCAAAATTGTAATGCAATAGAATTGCAATTCATAACAATAGTGAAAGAATAGCTCTCATAGTGCAGTAGCAAGTTTAAAATCTAGGTTTTGAGTTTTAGATTGAGGTGAGGTTTCCTATGAGAATTTAGCCAATGTACCCTACAACTCTTCTTGCAAAATTGTAATGTAATTGAATTGTAATGCAAACCACTTGTTAAAGAATAACTAACACAGTGCACGTGCACGAATGAGCTTCAAATTGAGGTTTTGAGTTTTAAATTAAGGTTTAATTAAAAATAGCCAAATCAGTTTCAAGTTTACCTTTGAGTTTTAAATTAAGATTTAATTTAAAATAATGAGGGTGCATACTTATCTTATAAAGATGGAAGTAAACAACTCTTTGTTGCGAGTGATTGAAGATTTTTTTATAAAGAAGGTTTGATTTCTTTAAGAATACATTAGTAAATTTTATATTAAGAATACAAACATTAAGAAAAACAATTAATTAAAATAATAAGTACTAAGAATATGTATTTTTAAATAAAGATTAACATATTAAGACATAATTTCACCATATAATATTAACTAATATATGAAATTGCACCCAATAAATCTATTATTAGTAAAATAAATATAATAATATATGTTTAATAAATATACCCCATAAAATTAGATTTATTATTAATATATTATTATCTATAAATGCAAATATCACACATATATTAATATATAAAAAATTATACAATATTATAAAAACTTCTAATATTAATAAAAATTAAGCTATAATATTAACATTAATAACACTTAATTAATAATTTTTATGTATTATCATTAATATTCGTACATAATTTTCATAATAGTTACATTTTAGACATTAACAATAATAATAATAATAAGATATAATAGTGACAATACAAACATTAACATTAATGTTATTAATAATAAGGTTAATATGCTAAATAATTTCATATAGTAATTATTTATGTAACAATTATAGTAGTTAGTAATTAATCATTTATTAATGTATTAAGCCACATGAAGTATTAATAGTTTTATTATTAGCTAATATATAAAACCATAATTTATGAATATCAATACTATTTATTATTTATTAATATTATTATGCTAAAGCCTTAATATAGGTAATATAAATAACAACATATATTTTTTTATATTAATCAATATAATATATATTAATATTAATGTTAGTATATTAATACTCGTATAATATATAGTAATGTTATTGTTAATATATTAATATTAGAATTATCATTAATGTTAATATTACTATTAACATTGATATTAATGTGTGCCTCTTACTCTAAAATATGTGTTACAATTTAATTAGTCATGCCCATTAAAACATGTGTCTCACAATGTAGTTGAACTTTTTGAGGCCATAGCTATATCGCACCCTACAAATATTTTAGCTTTATATTTTAGTGTTAATATAATATGACATAGTTTTGATGTTTATGTCACCTAATAAAACTTCATATATATAATGTGAAATTTTGCAGCCATAGTTGTAACCCACCCTAAAATGGTTACTATGTACATATATTATAGATTGTTGGAGCTTTAGAGACATAAGTGAAACATGTAGCCGCCACCCACCCTAAAATGGTTACTATTTACATATATTATAGATTGTTGGAGCTTTAGAGACATAAGTGCAACATGTAGCCACCAGATCTCTTCTTAGAGATAAGCTACCATTGCCCAAGCTAGTTTATTTCCATTTTGTATGTAAGAAGATTTCAGTTCTTTGATATTAATGACATGAAGTTTTATTTCCTCTTAAAATTTATGTTTATGTTTATATTTTTATTCTTTTGCATTCCTGCATAAGTCTGGATAATCATAACATGCACTAGGAGTAAAAGCACTCCTCCCTAAGACCAGTACAAGCACATGTCATAGTCTAAGATTCTTTCTTGGAGAGTGCAATACTTGGATTTTGTTTTGAATGAGGACATGTTGAGGAGAATTAAATCTAGGATCCTCTTTTAGAGAGCACAAAAAACCATGTCACAATGAGTGCTTGAAATGTGGATCCTTAGTTTAAAGACCAACAACTTTGGAGGTGACTTCCAACAACCACATGACACTTGTACATCTTCACTAAACTACTATGATGTGGATATACTGTAATAATTTATATTAGGTTGTTGCACACTTGATCCATTTTCTATTATATTCCTAACTGGCCTGTCTCATAAAACGGGGAGAGTGTCCTCATTCTCACAACTTAGTCAATAGATCATCCATATCTTCTATATGTAATCATATTGTAGCCCTTTTTTTGTAATGCGAGGGTCGAATATTGTGCGGATTATTGGGAAATATGGTTTTTTTGAGATAAATTAAGAGAAGCATCTCAACACAAGCATTAACATGTTGCATGACCTAAGGATTGTGAGATGAAACCTTAGAAAATAACTCAAGCACTTAATGCTAATGGAGCTTGCGTCATGCAAGTTTATATAAATCTCGTTGAGGGCTTTTTTATGAGAGAAAAGATTTCAATTGTTAGATTGTTGGTGTGATTATAGCTTGTAGTGTAACCTTTGGTGCATCTAGGACAACTTGGTTAGCTTGGTGAGATGCCTTGATAGCCTACAACCTTGTTGAGCCAAAATTGAAGATGGAAAATGCTCTAGCTAGGATTTAGAAGGACCTATATTGTCTTTTCTAAGATGCACTAGAAATACATGGTGTATAACATGGAATGTATAAGGAACTGTATTTTATCTTCACTTACGTTGTAATAATAACTCTACCCTTGTTGTCTAAAATTTTGTGTTGTATTTCTAAGGATTTCACCACATTTTAATTTATAATAGACAAATTAGGTATTTGGGGATTAAGAGTGATGGGGGGATGGTTAAAGCCACCATATGAGCTTCCAAAATCACATGGAATCTGAATATTCCTTGTATCAATCATGGTAAATCAATGATTTATAATAGACAAATTAGGTATTTTGGAATTAAGAGTGATGGGGGGGATGGTAGAAGCCACCATATGAGCTTCCAAAATCACATGGAATCTCACTATTCCTTGTATCAACCATGGTAAATCCATTAGCATGTTCAACAAAAATTTTGTCAATATGACATTCATTCATTTATTATATGACTTGAAATTAATAGTTAATGTTATATTATGCTTTAATTTAATTATCACACAACATTCACAATTAACATCGGTTGAATTTTATCCTTAGGTTTTAGGGTTTGGGTTTTAAGGCTTAGGGTTTAGGGTTTATAATACATTAGCAAATGATTTTAGGGTTTATCATTTAGGCTTTAAGCATTAGGATATAGGGTTTGGGGCTTACCGTTTGGGGTAAAAGGTTTTGGATTTAGGGTTTCAGGTTTAGTGTTTAGGTTTTAGGGTTTATGGTTTAGGAAAACTCTTTTGAAAATATTAAAAAATAATTAGCGTTTTGGGTTTATGGTTTTGGGTTCAGGATTTATAACACTTTAGTAAGTTATTTTAATAAACACTTAAATAAAAGTTTAAAATGACTTTTAAAATGTTATAAAATGATTAGGGTTTAGGTTTTAGGGTTTTGGGGTTTAGGGTTTAGGGTTTTTGCCTTAAGGTTTAAGGTTTATAACACTTTAGTAAATGATTTTAATAAACACTTAAATAAAAGTTACAAAACACTTTTTAAAATGTTGTAATAAACACTTAAATAAAAGATAGAAAACACTTTTTAAAATGTTGTAAAATGCTTAGGGTTTAGTTTTTAGGGTTTATAACACCTTAGTAAATGCTTTTAATAAACACCTAAATTAAATTTGGAAAACACTTTTTTAAATGTTATAAAATACATAGGGTTTAGGTTTTAGGGCTTCAAGTGTAGTGTTTGGGGCTTAGGGTTTAGGTTTTGTAACAATTTAGTAAATTATTTTAATAAACACTTAAATAAAAGCTAAATAATGATTTTTAAAATGTTATAAAATGATTCATGTTTAGGGTATAGGGTTTAGGGTTTGACGTTTACGATTGAGGGCTTAGGTTTTACGGTATGTAACAATTTAGTGAATTATTCTAATAAAATGTTAAATAAAAGTTACAAAACACTTTTCAAAAGGTTATAAAATACTTAGAATACACATAACTTCATTATATGGATACACATTTTCATATATTAACAAGGGATTTCCATTTTTATGCATCTTATCCTATTTTTTTAATAAGAGGATAAACATGATGCTCTCAAATATGCTTGAATTTAATTTTCACATTTACCAATGTTTTTATGCTATTTAGGATTTTCCCTATGTAACTCTAAAGGTAAGAATTTAGCAAGGGATAGAAAAGTAAATCATTTGCAATTCCCCCATAAAAAAAACTAATGTAATGCCAAATGAAATTACAAATGATCATATGCTCTGAATCCATACCCTTTTTAAGTTGATTACATTGTCTAACTAGCACTAAATATTTTGTTTTTCATAGAGAAAAATATTCTTTCTTCCTATAAAGGTGAGAGAAAAAAGGGTTGAGGATGAAGCTTACCAAAATTTATACATGTACAATAGGTGGATACAACAACAAGTGTTATAATGTGAATAATATTTATTTAGCTAATTGATGAGAACTAACCATCAAGATTTAGGTGCTTCTATAG
This sequence comes from Pinus tabuliformis, assembly GCA_031772625.1. Classification (NCBI taxonomy): domain Eukaryota; kingdom Viridiplantae; phylum Streptophyta; class Pinopsida; order Pinales; family Pinaceae; genus Pinus; species Pinus tabuliformis. The sequence continues at coordinate 1,544,930,476 of CM062816.1, read as the reverse complement.
GAATTTGTAACCACCCATATTGACCTTAACTATAATGGTATCTTCCAATAATTAATGGCGCCCTTGGAGAGTGATGTTGACCTATGGGAGACAATCATGGAAATGAAATGTATAAAAATGATATAAAAACATCGTTAGTATTGGTAAGGAAAATAAATTATTAAAACTTCAAACATACTTGTAATAAGTGCACCCATAATGAAATCAAAAGATTCAGTGCCTCATAGTTGAAATGCATTCAGAATTAGAATGGAATTATTATGAAAATGTTGGGTATATGTTATATTATTTTCATGATTAGACACACATGTGATTTGTATGCATCATGAGAAATGGGACGTCACAGTGGGGTCTTAACCCCCCTAAAAAATATTTCAATGCTTTTTAATGTTCACTTTTGATGATTTTCAACACAGAATTTTCACTTTTGGTGGTTTTATGACACAATTATTGTAGTCCATGGTAATGTAATTCTAATTAAATAAATATATATGATTAATGGATATAAGGTTAATGGATTCCACACAATGTACAAATTGTATTGTAACATTGTAAAGTAATATTATATACTGAAAAATATTTCTAGTTTTCCAAATTTGGATTTCCTTGGTAAGATCTTTATTTTAAATGTTTATGTGAGTCATTGCATTTTTTCTTTCTTATTTTTTTTCTCTCCCTTTTCTTTTGAACAGGGGCTTTTTGATCACTCTACCCCTTTTTTTCACTTTTTATACTCAATATCTCAATACACATTACATCTCCAATGTTTGTTTACTCTCCACATTTGACAACAATGGCAGAGCGATATAAGAGGCTACTGATATTAATTTTGATGCTTGTTGGTAACACTTAATTGAAATGATACCAATTGAAGGCAGATATAGAAAGACTTAGGAAACATGCAAATTTTCCATCTCATAGTACATTATAATACACTTTTCTCCCCTTAAACTTTTTGCCTCTCCTTCCGATACAAGTATTTTTCTTTTGTATCAATTATCCTACTATAGGAATTGACTTTGCAATTGATTGCCTAGACAAGCCTACTTTAGTTTATCCTAGCCAACACCACTATATACTACTCAAGCCTAGAATATCCTACTCTAGTCCTAGACTAGTGTATCCTATTCTACTCTAGAATAACTTATCTAATCCAACCTAACTTAACCTACCCTTCCCTACTCTTTCTAACTCTACTATATCCTAGCCTACTCTAGCCTAGTTTAGCTTGGCCTACTCTAGCCTAGCCTTGCCTACTTTAGCCTACTCTAGCCTAGCTTACCGTAGACTACTTTAGCCCAACCTACCCTAGCTTAGAATAGCCTAGCCTAGCCTACTCTACCTTGGCATGCTTTAGGTTAGCCTACTCTAGCATAGCTTAGCCTAGCTTAACCTACTCTACCCTAGCCTACTCTAGCCTAACCTAGCCTAACTTACTTTAGTGTATATTACCCTAGCTTACTCTAGCTTAGCCTAGCCTACTCTAGCCCAAATGAGTCTACCCTACTCTAGCCTAAATGACCATATCTTAGCCTACTTTAGCTTATCATAGTCTAGCTTACTCTAATATATCATGACATACCCTACTCTATATTATCCTACTCTAACCTAGCTCATTTGGGACTACTCTAAAATAGACTAGCCTAGCTTACTCTACCCTAACATACTCTAGCCTCACCTACTCCATCCTAGCCTAGCATAGCCCATCATAACCTACTCTACTTTAGCCTAGCCTAGCTTGAGCTATCCTAGCCTATCCAACTCTATCCCAGTCTAGCCTTGCCTAGCCTAGCCTAGCATTAACTTGCCTAACATAGCCTAACTTGGCCTAGCCTAGCATAACCTACTCTAGCATAGCCTATTCTAGCCTACCCTAGCCTACCTTCATTTAGCCTTGCATACTCTAGCCTAACTTACTCTAGAATAACCTAGCCAAGCCTAGCCTAGCCTAACCTACTATAGCCAAGCCTAGCCTAGCCTACTATAGCCTAGCCTACTCTTTCCTAGCCTAATCTATCATAGGCTATTGTTTCCTATTCTACCCTAATCTACTCTATCCTAGCCTAGCTTGCTCTAGTCTAGTCAAGCCTACTCTAGCCTAGGAAAGCCTACTCTAGCCAAGCCTACTCTAGCCTAGCCTAGTGCAACCTACTATACCGTAGTCTAGCTTATGATAACCTAACCTACCCTAGCCTAGCTTACCATAACCTATCCTAGCCTAGCATTCGTAATCTAGCATAGCTAGTGTAGCCTACTCCAACCCAACCTACACTACTCTATCCTAACCTAGACTAGCTTACTCTAGCATAACCTACTCTCGCCTAACCTATTCCATCCTAACGAAGCCTAACCTAACCTAGCTTAGCCTAACACAGTTTAGCCCAATTTACTATATCCTACTAACCTAGCCTAGCCTAGCCTAGCTTATAGTACCCTACTCTTCTACCCTACTCTAGGCTCATATCTAGCCTAGCCTACACTAGATTATACTAACCTACTCTAGGCTACCCTAGCCTACCTTAACCTAGTCTAGCCTAGCTTATACTAGCCTACTCTAAGCTACCCTAACATACCCTAACCTAGTCTAATTAAGCCCAAAATAGCCTAGCCTACTCTAGTCTAGCGTACTATAGGCTACCCTAACCTAGCCTTCCTTAGCCTACTCTAGACTAGTCTACCCTACCCTACCCTACCATAGCTTAGCCAACTCTAGCCTACCCTAGCTTAGCCTATTCTAGCATAGTTTAATCTAACCTCACCTGGCATAGCCTACCTAGTATAGTCTAGCCTAACCTAACCTAACCTACTCTAGCCTAGCCTAAGGTAGACAAGCCTACTCTAGCTTAGCCTAACCTAACCCAACCCAACATACTCTACCCTAGCTTACCCTAGCCTAGCCTACTCTTACGTAGCCTATTCTAGGTTAGCCTAACCTATGCCAGTGTACTAGCCTAGGCTACTAGCCTACCATAGCCTACCATAGCCTACCCTAGCCTAGCCTACTCTAGCTTAGCATAGCTTACCTTAGCCTAATCTATCCTAGCCTAGCATGGCCTAGCCTACTCTAGCTTAGCTTACTCTAGCTTAGCCTACTCTAGCATACGCTAGCCTAACCTTTTGTACTCTAGCCTAGCTTAATCTAACCTAGCCTTCTCTACACTCGCCTAGCCTAGCCTAGCCTACTTTAGCCTAGCCTAACCTACTCTAGCCTACACTAGTTTACCATAACCTACTTGATCCTAAGCTAGCCTAGCTTACTCTAACACAGCCTAACCTTGCCTAGCCTAGCCTACTCTAACCTATCCTACTCTAGCCTAGGCTAACCTACTCTAGTCTTGCCTACTCTGGCCTAGCTTAGCCTATAATAGAGTTTCCTACTCTAGCCTACTTTACTATTTCATAGCCTAAAGCAACCTACTCTTTCCTATCCTCACTTAACCTACTTTATCGTAGCCTACTCTTTTCTGGCCTAGCCTAGCCTAGCCTCCTCTAGCATGGCCTAGCCCATGCTACCCTAGCCCTCCTCTAGCATGGCCTAGCCTGTGCTACCCTAGCTTACCCTACTCTAGCCTACTCTATCCTAACCTAATGTACTATACCCTAGCCTACCCTACTCTAGCCTATGCTACGCTAGCCTACCCTACTCTAGCCTACTCTAGCCTAACCTAATGTACTCTAGCGTAGCCTAGCCTACTCTACTCTAGCCTAGCCTAGCCTAGCCTACTCTACTCTAGTCTACCCTACTCTAGCCTAGCCTACCCTACTCTACTCTACTCTAGCCTAGCCTACCATAGCCAAGCCTAGCCTACTCTACTCTACTCTACTCTAGCTTACTCTATCCTAGCCTATTTGATCTTTCCCTAGCCTAGCCTACTCTACTCTACTCTACTGTACTCTACTCTACTCTACTCTACTCTAGCCTAGGCTACTCTACTCTACTCTAGCCTAACCTAGCCTAGTCTAGCCTATCTGATCTTAGCCTAGTCTAGCCTAGCCTACTTCTCTACTCTACTCTACTATACGCTACTCTATTCTAGCCTAGCATACTCTACTCTACTGTACCCTACCCTACCGTAGCACTCTAAAATATAAAAGTATAATTGTATGAAGTGAAAACATAGCTCAAAATCATTTGGAAATAACTAGTTATCTAAATTAAGTAGTTAGAGAAATTAAACTTTTTTTACATATAAATGAAAAGCATAAAATATAAAAAGAATTTAGAGCCTCAACACCACTTCAATAATTTTATAAAATTCCCTTCCCTACCCTAGCACTCTAAAATATAAAAGTATAATTGTATGAAGTAAAAACATAGTTCAAAATCATTTGGAAATAACTAGTTATCTAAATTAAGTAGTTAGAGAAATTGAACTTTTATTGCATATAAATGAAAAACATAAAATATAAATAGAATTTAGAGCCTCAACACAACTTCAATAATTTTATAAAATTCCCTTCCCTACTCTAGCACTCTAAAATATATAAGTATAATTGTATAAAGTAAAAACATAGTTCAAAATCATTTGAAAATAGCTAGTTATTTTAATTAAGTAGTTAGAGAAATTAAATTCTTATTACATATAAATAAAAAGCCTAAAATATAAATAGAATTTAGAGCCTCAACACTGCTTCAATGATTTTATAAAATTCCCTTTTATGTTTAATTATTCATTGTTGAATTTAAAACAAAAATATTTTCTAATTTTAAAATTTTTTATTGAGAAATATTTTCTCTGTTCTCAAAATATTTTTAAATTAGATAATAAAAAATAAAGTAAATTCTTTCACTCCAAATTTATAAGAACACAATTATGTAAATAAAATATCAAAACACAAACCCAATGTCATAGGTTTAGGATTAAAATGCCATTAACTCTTTAGGTTCACTCTATAAACTTACACACACAAGCTATTATAGTGAAGGCGTGCCACCTACTTTACATTTCCCTTCTCACCGAAAAACATCAACATATTATGTACATCAAAAGAAATTTCTTTACATGTACGATATAGCACTCCAACTTGATAAATATATAGTTCTGATCTCTTCGGATCAGCCCTTGCATATCACTAGTAAAACTAACACAGAAATAAAAGCTCAGTAGAACCTATTAACATAAAATACTTTCATAAAACTAACATAAAATAGGCTTCATTACTAGTAATAAACGCATAAAATACTCTCATATAAAAGTAACAAAAAGTAGGCATTATTAAAATTAAATTGTCAGAATATTCTTCTCAAAGAAAATTTTGAATGAAGTGATCATCATTTAACCTAACATTGCTTTCTCCAATGAAGGGAAACTCTAGCAGCCTGAAAAGACCACAACAAACAATAGATGACTATTTTTGGTTAGTTTTATACTTTATTTTTTGAACGTTGATTACATTTGAAAAGTCCAGGATTTCAACCAGTCGGCCCCATCGAGTGCCTCAGGTCCTTGTCCTCTACGTTCGCAAGATCGCGAGTTCGAATCCTGCATAGAGCTCTGAGGTCAAATTCGCAGCCAGTGTGTGGGAAGAGTTCTACGAGCAGTCAGTCTATGAACTATGCAGTGAAGTTATGAAGGACAAGCTCTACAGATCAGATCAGATGGGCACCCAGAGGCACTGAGCTCATGGCCAATATGCGCGTCTTGTTGGGGCCATGAGGCATTTGTTGTATCTTCACAAAGACGTTGCAATGCTTTGTGCACTGAATGGGAGCAACGCGATGTGCACAATGGCCGACGCGGGGATTTCAGCCTCGCTCTCCTATACGAGCACAGGAAAAATCCTCAGACATACAAGCTCGTCAACGCTTCAAGGTGCCTTACTTCTAAGCTCAGCGCGCCAGAAAGGAAACCACGAACTCTGATGTCTACAACTATGTTACTCTGCTTCTGGAAGCAGGTCCGTTGAGCCCAATCGGTGTTCAGAAGAGCGTGATTTTGTAGAAATGGTTCAAGTTGGGTAACTTTTAACGACCTACCTCCAAATTTGAAATAAGGCGACATATGGCCAAGGGAATTCTCTAAAAGAGTGATTTATTTGACATATGGCCAACGGAATTCTTTAAGAAAAATGAAGCTAGGAACCAAATTTCAATGAAATGTTCATTAACATTTTCAAGGTCTTGCTATCTACGATGCTTGAGTGCACATCATGATAGGAAGGCTTTTGGAATGGTTGCAGGGTGCAGGAGCTGGCTGCTGCACTTCTTGGTTAAAACTTAAAATGAATATGTTTTCTTTTTTAGGTTAAAATCAAATTTATCTAACTAAAACGAAAATCATTTTGGACACTTCTGGACATGAGAAAATACTCCTTGAAATGGACACAAGATTTGAAGAAAAGGAAATTGTTCAATGCAGTTTACACAAAGATTCTTCAATGCATCACCTGCAACAAAGATTTTCGCAAACAGGGATATCGTTCAACAATAACAGGTTTCTTTTCGCAGCGATATTATTCAACAATAACAATCTTTTTTCTGCAGGGATAATCATTCAACAATGACAAAATTATTTTCGCAGGGATGTCATTCAACACAAAAAATATTTGTATGGAAGTAAAGAGTGTTAAACTAATTAAACCAATTGTTCGCGAGATAAAATAATCCTCACCAGAGCACAGTTGCAGTTGCAAAGCAATAACTCCAAGATGTAGCCGTGTTTGAAACCAGGATTGCAGGAAACCAAAAGGTTGGAAAGATCCAGCATTCCGTCCTCAAAATGGAATCATCGTCCCAAAATAGTGGGTCTTGCAACAACGCATCCTAAACCACAATTGAGCAATCATCCTCCAAAAATAATTGGTGATCCAACAGAGTGTCTCCAAAATATAATTGAATGATCATTGTCCACCCGTGACACAGAGTGTTTGGAATACTCATGAAGGGATCAACTATCTAGCTGTTGGCGAGAATCATCGTGAAGGGATGAATTATCCGGCTATTGGACCCTTTAAAAATAGAAAAATAACGGAACCGTCAAATCTTGAAAAGCAAAAACGCTATTGGCCCATTTAAATATAGCAAAATAAGGTAATGATCAAATATTGAAAAGCAAAAAAAATAACCTAAATGATACGATGGGAAAAAAGATGCTTTTCTTGAGAAAGTTCACCAATAGAATAGAAAAAGCCATAAATTATCTCTTCCCACCCAGTATAATATAATATTTAATGTCATTATAATAATTATATTTAAAATAATTTAATTAAATAACTACAATAATAAAAATTATAATATTTTTATATTATTATAATATTTAATTGTATTATTAAGACCAGTATAATTTAGATTAGTTATATTTTGAAAGGAATTTATTTTCTAGGATTCATATATTATATAGAATTTATAGTTTTAAATATGTGAGAAAAATTGATAGTTAAATTTCATTTAGTTATATGAAAATTATTTTAATTTAGTTATAAATAATATTTAAAAATAATTGAATAAATTATTTTTAATTGAATGTTTATTTATTTATTAATATTTTATAATTTTAAAATAATTTTATTAATCTAAATAATCTATTAATTTCAAAGAAAAGTTTCACCACCTACATTATCACTCAATCTTGTGGCTATGTAGTGGTATATGTGGAAAAATTGTCAACCTTCACTGGTAAATATTTATTAGACTTTAGTTTAGCAGAGTTTCCAATTTGGTAGGCTCCACCCACCCATTTTCATCATACACTGCATTCAAAACATATACATATGCCTTATCATATGCATATCACACCTTCTAGTCATGTCTTGATGGTTAATTCATTGCATTTTTGTTCCATAAGTTGTCTATTAAAGCCCAATCAATGCCACCTGTTTGGTCGAATTAAAGCTTTTGGTGCTTTAAGGTGCCATGTGGTAGCCCCCCTTTGGAGCACCTAATCTTCCAACTATGTTTCCATATCTTTCCACTTGCACTTTCCTTGTCAATTGCTGACTCTACTGATGTGTCATCTCCACACCATGCCTAGTGTCAATTCTAGAATGTGCCACATCACCCTTTGACTTTAACTTTGTGCCCATTGGTCAAAATATTCAAACTCCCATATCTTTCGCATGCATACTCCATTCAACACAATTTAAGCTACATTGGAATTACCTTGTCGAGCTCTTCAATGAGCCGCTATTTCCATTAGCTTTTCAGAACTTTTAATTTTATGCCTTTTAATTAGGATCCTCTGAGATCACCTAAAAAATATTAGCCTAACCTACCCTGGCTTATCCTCCTCTAGTATGTCCCTCTCTGGCCTAGACTATGCTAACCTAACCTAATATAGAATATCTTATCATACCCTACTTTAGGTTAGCCTACTCTAGCCTACTCGTGCTTATCATATCCTAGCCTATTCTAGCTTAGTCTACTTTAGCTTAACCTTCTCTAGATTAGCCTACCATAGAATACTCTAGCCTTCCATGGCCTTACTTTTACTATTCTAACCCACTATAACCTAGTGTCCTTTAGCCTACACTAACCTACTCCGCATATTCCATCTTACCCTAGTCTCTCTTAGATTAGGCTACCCTATCTTACTCTAAGCCTATGTTAGCATAGCCTAGATAAGCCTACTATAGTTTATCCTAGCCTAACTCACTCTAAACTACTCTAGCCTAGCATATCCTACTCAAAGCCTAAAATAGTGTATCCTATTCTACTCTAGAATAACTCATCCAATCCAACCTAACTTAACCTACCCTTCTCTACTCTTCCTAACTCTACTATATCCTAGCCTACTCTAGTCTAGTTTAGCTTAGCCTACTCTAGCCTATCTTACCCTAGCCTACTCTAGCCCAACCTACCCTATCTTAGAATAGCCTAGCCAAGCTTACTCTATCTTGGAATGCTTCTACTTAGCCTAGCACAACCTACTGTACCCTAGCCTACTCTAGCCTAACCTAGCCTTCCTAGCTCTAGTGTATACTAGCCTAGCTTACTTTAGCCTAGCCAAATCTAGCCTAGCCTATCCTACTCTAGACCAAATGTGTCTACCTTACTCTAGCCTAAATGATTATATCTTAGCCTACTTTAGCTTATCATAGTCTAGCCTACTTTAATCTATCATGACATACCATACTCTAGATTAACCTACTGTAACCTAGCTTATTCTGGACTACTCTAACCTAGACTAGCCTAGCCTACTCTACCCTAACATACTCTAGCCTGACCTATTCCATCCTAGGCTAGCATAGCCCATCATAACCTACTCTACTTTAGGCTAGCCTATCCTGGACTAACCTAGCCTAGCCAACTCTATCCTAGTCTAGCCTTGCCTAGCCTTGCCTAAGATAACTTGACCTAACATACCCTAACTTGGCCTAGCCTGGCATAACCTACTCTAGCATAGCCTATTCTATCCTACTCTAGCCTAGCTTACTCTAGACTAACCTAACCAAGCTTAGCTTAGTCTAACCTACTCTAGCCAAGCCTAGGCTAGCCTACTCTAGCCTAGCCTACTCTTTCCTAGCCTAATCTATCATAGGCTATTGTTTCTTATTCTACCCTACTCTACTCTAGCCTAGCCTAGCCTGCTCTAGTCTAGCCAAGCCTACTCTAGCTTAGGAAAGCCTACTCTAGGCAGGCCTACTCTAGCCTAGGCAAGCCTACTCTAGCCTAGCATAGCACAACCTACTATACCCTAGTCTAGCTTATGATAACCTTACCTGGCCTAGCCTACTCTAACGTAACCTAGCTTACCATAACCTAGCCTAGCCTACTCTACCCTAGCCTAGCTTACCATAACCTAGCCTAGCCTAGCATTCATAATCTAGCATAGCTACCCTAGCCTACGCTAACCCAACCTACCCTACTCTATCCTAACCTAGCCTAGCTTACTCTAGCATAACCTATTCTATCTTAACCAAGCCTAGCCTAACCTAGCCTAGCCTAACGCACTGTAGCTTAACATACTCGAGTCCAACCCAGCCTACTAAACTAGCCTAGCCTAGCTTATACTACCCTAGTCTAGTCTAACCTACTCTAGGCTCATAGCTAGCCTGGCCTAGCCTAGCCTAGCCTAGCCTAGATTATACTACCATACTCTAGGCTACCCTAGCCTACCTTAACCTAGTCTAACCTAGCTTATACTAGCCTACTCTAGTCTACCCTACTCTAGGCTACCCTAGCCTACCTTAACCTAGTCTAATTAAGCCTAGCGTAGCCTAGTCTACTCTAGTCTAACCCACTATACGCTACCCTAACCTAGCCTTCCTTAGCCTACTCTAGCCTATCCTAGCCTACCCTACCCTACCCTACCATAGCTTAGCCAACTCTAGCCTACCCTAGCTTAGCCTATTCTAGCCTAGTTTAATCTAGCCTCACATGGCATAACCTACCTAGCATAGTCTAGCCTAGCCTAGCCTAACCTACTCTATCCTAGCTTAACCTACTGTAGCCTAGCCTAACAAAATCTAGCCTAAGCTAGACAAGCCTACTCTAGCATAGCCTAGCCTAGCCGAACCCAACATACTGTACCCTAGCTTACTCTAGCCTAGCCTACTCTTGTGTAGCCTATTCTAGGTTAGCCTAACTTATTCTAGTGTACTAACCTACCATATCTTACCATAGCCTACCCTACCCTACCCTACTCTAGCCTAGCATAGCCTACTCTGGCCTAACCTACTCTAGTCTAACGTACTTTAACTTACCCTATGCTAGCCTACCTTAGCCTACACTAGCCTACACTATCCTACTATAGTTTAGCCTACTCTAACTAGCCTACTCTTGCCTAGCCTATCCTACTCTAGCCTACCCTAGCCTAGCCTACCTTAGCCTAATCTATCCTAGCGTGGCCTAGACTACTCTAGCATATGCTAGCCTACCCTTTTGTACTCTAGCCTAGCTTAGTCTAACCTAGCCTTCTCTAGACTAGCCTAGCCTAGCCTAGCCTACTCTAGCCTAGCCTAGCCTAGCCTATCCTACTCTATCCTAGCCTACTTTAGCCTACCCTAGCCTACCCTAGCCCACCCTAGCCTAGCCTACTCTAGCCTACCATAGTTTAGCATAACCTACTTGATCCTAAGCCAGCCTAGCTTACTCTAGCCCAACCTAACCTTGCCTAGCCTAGCCTACTCGAGCCTAACCTACTCTAACCTATCCTAATCTAACCGAGTCTATCCTACTCTAACCTAGCCTAACCTACTCTACTCTTGCCTACTCTACCCTAGCCTAGCCTATAATAGAGTTGCCTACTCTACCCTACTCTACTATTTCTTAGCCTAACCCAACCTACTCTTTCCTATCCTCGCTTAGCCTACTCTAGCGTAGCCTACTCTTTTCTAGCCTAGCTTAGCCTTCTCTAGCATGGCGTAGCCTATGCTACCCTAGCCCTCCTCTAGCGTGGCCTAGCCTATGCTACCCTAGACTACCCTACTCTAGCTTACTCTAGCCTAACCTAGCGTACTATAGCCTTGCATATCCTAGCCTAGTCTAGCGTGGCCTAGCCTATGCTACCCTATCTTAATATATTCCTAGCCTAACACTAGACTACCATATTCTAATCCAACATAGCCTACCATATCATATTCTATCCTAGACCTACCCTATCCAAACCCACTCTAAACTAGATTATTGTATCTTAGCTTAACCTAGCTTTACCTACTCTAGACTAGCCTACTCTAGCCTCAGCTAGCCTAGACCTAGCCTACTCTAGACTAGCTTAGCCTAGCGTAGGATACTGTAGCTTACACTAACCCACTTTAATTTTAGCTTAGCTTAACTTAACCTAGCCTACTCTAATCCCATTTAGATGTATAAAAATTTATATATACATATGTAGTTAAGACATTTAATACAACACATATTTAAAATCAATTTTAAAAAACATTTACGTTATAATTTATTTTTATAATATAGATTTAAATATAAAGCAATATTACTTTATATTATATATAAGCTAAAACATATTTCATGGTATATAATATTATTTTTTTGTATTATTGATAAATTATAGTGTAGAATTTAACAAAATATAAGTGATCTAAATTTTAAAAAGATGGAAAAATAAAATAAAAAAATTACATATAAAATATTATTTTGAGCATAACAAATTACATAACTCATATTCATAATTGAGAGAGGTTAAATGAGACGAAATCATTATTTGAATTTAAACATTTGAATCTCTATTTAAAATAAACTTAAATTTAAATTAAAGTATCAATTGACAAGTCCATGATACCATGCTCTCGAGTGTTGTCAATATCGTTAATTAATCATTACAAAATTTGTTGCGAATCAAACTAACGTCACCCTTGATTACAAGAACTATAGGGTGTGGTTGATTACATTCACTAACCATAACACTCTTGATTACAAGAATGGTGGGGTGTGGTTGATTACATTCACTGACCATAACACGGAATTGTTAAAGTCGTAATTTAATTATCCGAACAAATTGTTTGGAATGTTATGGAAATTCTAGTGATATTTAGAGAAAATCGGGCATGAATTTTTTTAAATCCAAGTTGTAGATGTTAAATTTCAAAATTTTAGGTGTCGTAGACGTTTTTGTTGGTGATGAATCCATTTCCACCATCAAAAACAGTATTCAAACACTAAATTTTAAACACTGCATCTACAAGATTTTTTGAATTTTTTTTGCCGACCACTTTTGCTGTCCAGGCACATGACTCCATTGTTAAATGATATTTTTCATTTTTCATTTAAATTTTATATATATTCAAACTATATAGGTAAGAAACTAATTTAAATAAAACAAAATTAGAGGCTAATTACATTCAAACTACACTAGTCCACAAACGAAAGTTAAACACATTGCAACGTTGATGGTGTGTACATGCATATCAAATTTCATGCAGATTAAACTTCGGTAATGAATGAGAAAACATGGATGGATAGATGAATGGGATAAGTAGAGCAGTAACTATTGGATGGATGGGATAAGCTCAACCATAACTATTGGATGGATCGATAACAATCTGAACAATAACTATCAGATGGATCGATAACTCAGCTAAAGTAATCAATAGAAACTACTTTTAGACAATTAAAAGAAAATACCTGTGTGTGGTTTGACACCGTGGTTTCCGTCATTACAGGGCTGAAGGAAGGAATTACTGTGGTTTGATTAGGTTGAAGAAATTAACCTACACAAAATTGAAACGAAAGGACTGGGTTCTCTCTTGAGCGCAAAGTTTAGCAGAAATGTACACGTAATTAAATCTCTCGATTAAAAGAAAATACTCATAATCGAATATACTCATTACAGGGCTTGTTTGACATTTGGCTTTCACTTAATTAAAAGAAAATACCCATTATAGGGCTGGTTTGACATTTCGGTGGTTCGACATGGCTGGTTTGATATTTCGGTTTCCATCGTTACAGGGCTGAAAGAAGGAAGGAATTTACAAAAAAAACTCATTACAGGGTTGGTTTGGCATTTAGATTTCACTCAATTAAAAGTAAATACTCATTACGGGGCTGGTTTGACATTTCCATATTTATCATTTAACAGAAAGAAAAATAACGAAAAAACCCTCTTTTACCTTCTTTTTGTTGTGGTTTGATTAAGAAGAAATTAACGTAAAGAAATCTGAAATGAAGGGACTGTGTACTTGTAATTGAAAACAAATGAAGGAACTCGGTACGTGTAATTGTAATTGGAATTGAAAACATTTACTAACACATTAGAATGTTGAAAATGTATACATACATATTCAATTTCATGATGAATAAAAAAACATGTATGGATAGATAAATGAGAAATAGAATAATAACTAGATAAGTAAAAATAACATTAATGAATTTGATAAGCACCAAATAGATAGATGAAATAAAGCTAAAGAAAATCAATAAAATCAATAATACACTCACTCAATTAAAAAGATTACTTATTAAAAGGTTGATTTGACATTTTGGATTCATTCAATTAAAAGAAAATACTCATTACAGGGATGCTTTGACATTTAGGTTTCGAGCGTTCCACGGCTGAAAGGAATTAACCTAGAGAAAAATGAAGAAAATACCCTATTCGGATTGTCGTTTGACCAAGAAGAAATTAACGTAAAAAAATCTGAAATGAAGGAACTAGGAACTGGGGTACCCGTACTTGAAATTGAGGTTGTTGTCTATCGATCCTCTTGAATACCCTGCATCAGATTTGAGATAGATGGACCTGCATTAAAATGGCTGAAATGAATTAAAAATATATTATCGCAAATGAAAAACAGAGCAGAACTGAATTAGTGATGGTACGTACCTAAAATTAATGAGAGAGAGCAGAGCCATTATTGAAAGAGAGTCGTGACAGTTCAGTTGCTGGAGACCGCCCTTGCTTTGACGTTGGGAAGAAAAAAATTCTCACACTCAGGCGGCTCAGATTCAGAGATTCATGCACAGGCACAAACATGCATTAGACAGGCACAGAAAGATTTATGCACACGCACAGACACAGTCATGCATCATATTCACAGGCACAGAAAGACTCATGCACAAGCACATACACAGTCATGCATCAGGTACAGACTTGGACTTGGACTGAAATGCTCAACCACACCAGAGTAAAGTGTAAATATAAAATTTATGTAACCTTCTATATAAATTAATAGCGTTCGTTTCAACGGATACATTGGCCTCCATAACAACCGTTTCACAGACACACAAATCCCCTATTCATTCCAGCTGATAGTTTTAAAATTAGCACCGTTCTAAAAAGGAAATTATATTTAAAAAATAGACATGCTTATATTTAGAAAATAGACATGCTTTTATTTTTCCATAGATTTTAATAGTGTTACTTTCAATAATACATTAGCCCCATCTTTTGCATAATCGTTTTTCTTTCCAACTGATACATTGCCCTCCACTCCTCTCCTCTCGCTTTCCATATGAAGGAAAGTTTTAAAATTGTTTGGCACCACCCCGTCCCAAAAAGGAAAGTTTTAGAATTGGTTCCCACCATCGTCCAAAAAAAAATATATTTAGAAAGGTGATATTCTTTGTAGTGCTTTTTTTCTTTTTAATTTTGATTTTTTTTTTTTGAATTTTATTATTATTTACAGATTTTGATTCATAATGAATTTTTGAATTCTGAATTTGAATTTTCCATCTTTTTTTCAAATTTAAAATAAATTCTATATGATTGGAACAAAGATTCAAGTATGTTTAGAAAGCTGATATGCTTTTTAGTGTTTTTTTTTTTTTTTTTGACTTTTGATTTAAGATTTTGATTTTCCTATTTTTGAATTTTATTATTATTTACTAACCTTGATTTATAATGAATTTGTGAATTTTTTTTTTTTCAAATTTAGATTAATTTTTTTATGATTTGAACACAGATTCTATACATATCTATATCGCTCTTTTCAACAAATACATTAACCTCCATTTTTTGGCCTCCATCTCATTTCCTCTCTATTTTGACATGAAATGAGAGTTTTAAATTAAAATTGGTTGACCTGACTGTCCAAAAAAACACAGGTATATTTAAATGTTGGGCTGTTTTTTTTTCCAATTTTCCATTCAATATTTTTGGATTTTCATTTTCTTTTAATTTTTGTTTATTTATTCAAGGTTTTTTGTTTTTTTGCTTTCACATTGTTTTATTACTTTATTATTATTATTATTAATATTATTTATTGGCTTTGATTTATCTTAAATTTGTGAATTCTTAACTTTCTTTTTCAAATTTGTATTAAGTTTCATATTATTTTGACTGAGATTCATTTGAAATTTATGAATCAATAGAAGCTTAAACTAAAATGTTGAAGTTGGAACTCAAATGAATTAGGTTTTTTGGTAACATATGAAGAGTGGTATGAGATGTAACATTCAGTTGGTGTCTAAAACAATAATGAAGGTATTAGGGTAATAAGAAGTTAATGTTTGCCTATGAATTAAAAATTCCAATGATTTCTAGAACAATAATGAAATTTATTTCATGGATCACATGCGACTCAATTTAGTATTTAAATCAATGTTTGATGAATCTATACTCTTTGTCATTGGTACTGTAAACAATTATCTTGATTCCTTGTCTCCTCCCACATCTCTCTTTAATCTCAATTTGTAGTCTACATTTCAAGGAGGCTTCATTTTTAAAGAATCAAGGAACCATTTTGCTATTGGATGCAAATTTAAGCACCATGAAGTTTTCCAATAAAGATATTTGGGATAATTTGGAAGGCCCTTCAGATGAAACTACAAATATTGATATGAACAATCTTATTATAAGTCTTGAACAACCTTATACATATCACATGGTTACATTTATATTTTCTTAGGAAAATTCATCAACCATGCTGTATATCTAGGATTATGAAGGAATCAACCATGTTCCCATTAGATAAATCTTTGTGGTATCCATTCATACAAATATCATGAAAAAATGTGTAGCCACGGCGACTAAACTTGTGTCTATTTAGGATTTTGAAGGAATTAAGCATGTTCCCATTAGATAAATCTCAATGATACCCATTACTACAAATATCGTGACAAAACGTGTAGCTAGAATGTGGTTATCATATTCTCTTTTCAAGTACATTTTTTTCCATGGAACATTGAAATCAAACTATAATTAATAGGCTTATACTAGGAAATGAAATTGTAAGCCAAAACGGTAAGGTATGGGTTGTTTTATAAGAAGCAATACGGATTTTTCTTGAGGAAGATGTGAGTGGCAAGAAACTTTGCAAGAGAAAGAGACAAAGATAGTACATATACAATAGAATTTAATATTTTGACTTTTGATATTGCACGAGATCAGTTGAAGACATATTACATCAATTGATTCTCTGAGGTGACTCCTTCACCTATCTTAGTGCTGCATCTCATCCATTTGCTGCACCTTACCATGTAGCACCATCATGTTGCGTCATGCATCATCATGTTGCTCATGATCACTATGCTGCCCATACATCATGTTGTCCATGATCTCATACATCATGCTGCCCATGCATCATGTTGCCCATGATCTCATCTGTCATGCTGCACATGCATCATGTTGCCCATTGATCATGTTTCCCATGGTCTCATACATCATGCTTCCCATTCATCATTATGTTGCCACCTACAACAAAACAAGTCTCCTTGCTGCTCTTCGATGTTTTAGTTAACTGTGTATAGGGCTTTTGGACAACATATTATAGTGCCTCCATTTGCGGCTCTTCCATGCTATGGCTACCATCTATGGTTGCTCTCCATCAAGTATGATCAGTAGCTATCTAATGACTGCGGCTGTTCCATATTGTGGCTACCATCTACCTGCGGCTCTTTCATATGACAACGGATCAGATTAAGGCATCATGCTGACTGTGAATGATCTATACCTTACGTATTAAAGTCTCAGCTCCTCTTCCATGTGAAATCACAGAACCATCCGAATATGAGTTCTGTACTTTTATGGCTGCATGAACAGGTCTTCTGGTCAGCGTATGAGTGCTCCCTTGACCGCGTTCATAAATATTCCATTGATTGTGTTAGAGTTTCTCGACAACGTATGAGTTCTCCCTTTACTGCATTCATTAGGGCTTCTGGATAGCGTTCCCTTGACTGCATTCATAACTTGACTGTGTGTTAAGGCTTCTGGACAACGTATGAGTTCTCTCCATGTTATATATGACAAACGTATAACATCCTCTATGGACAACGTATAATATCCACAAACAACAGTGTATCCTGTATATGTCCTATCTTTATGACATATGGCTAGGGCATGTTTTTACTGCAGCTAGGGCATCATACACTGGCATATACTCTTAGCGTTTTCCCCTTTTCCAAAAATCAAACGACGTGGAGAGGATATCACATGAGGGGTGTGTCAAGAATGACATCAAATGCTCTTCTATTTATACTAAAACACAGATGATGAATAGACACGTCTATTGTGCTTCTGAGCCTACTCAAGTTGTTGTTCGACTTGACAATTTGATTTATAACATAACTAAAGTCATAACTTCATAAATACTTATAAGAATCGGATGATTTTTAGATCAATCCTACACCTCTCCATGAGAGGGATCTAATAAAAATATTAGCTGCCATAAATAAGATGACCCACACGGAGTTTGTTCCTAGTTTCCAATTTTAACACTCCCTCTCAACTAGGGAGAAATCCATCCCCTGATTCATATGTTTGACTATACTATATCTGCCATTAGTGCCCTGCACTTCTCTGCTTAGCTCTGCTTAGCTCTGCTAACTCTGCTTTGCTCTTAGCTCTGCCGACTCTACTCTGCTCAGCTCAGCTCTTCTAGCTCTACTCTGCTAGCTCTGCTCTGCTTTGCTCTACTTAACTATGCTCAGTTCAGATGGCTTTGCTCTACTCTGCTTAGCTTTTCCCAGCTTTGTTGTCTCTACTTAGCTCTACTCTACTCTGCTTAGATCTTCTTAGCTCTATTGGATCTGCTCTGCTCTACTTAGCTCTGCAGGCTCTGCTCTGCTTAGCTCTGTAGGCTCTGCTCTGCTCTGCTCTCCCGAACTATGAAGAAGAATAATTGATCAAGAATTTCTCATACCATTCTCCATTGACTTAAAGTCAGTCTCAGAGTGCATACCACTGGTCCCAGACTAGTCTCAACCGACCCAAAGTCAACATCATAGTGGCTACCACTCCTACTACTAGTCCCAGACCAGTATCATAAGTCTCAGAGAGTGTACCACCAGTCCCAAACCAGTCTCAACTGACCCGAAGTTAGCGTCGTAGTATGTACCACTCTCACTAGTCACAAACCAACCCTCCACTGACCTGAAGTCAGTCTCACAGTATGTACCACTAGTATCAGACTCGTCTCAACTGACCCGAAGTCAGTGTCATAGCAGGTATAACTCCTACAACTGGTCGTAGACCAGTATCATTGATCCCATATCAACGAAGGTCATCCTAGCATAGGGAGTATGGTAGATACAATGATGCATCCATCGGTACTACTATGGTCCCTATCCTCATTTCCATGCTCATTGATCAGATGAGAGGTACTTCCCATGAGTCCCAGACTACATGGGTAGGATGCCTTGATAGGATAACTAATCAATCCTGTCCTCACAGGAGAACTAATCATCCTACTACACAACCGTCATGGAGAACACATGATCTAGACCTCACAGGAGAACTAATCATCCTACTGCACAATCGTCATGGAGAACACATCATCCAGACCTCACATGAGAACTAATCATCCTGCTACACAATCTTCATGGATAACGCATCATCCAAACCTCATGGGAGAACTAATCATCCTTCTACACTATCATCATGGAGAAAATATCATCCAGAAATCACAGGAGAACTAATCATCCTGCTACATAGGAGAGTGAATCATCCTATCCCACAAGAGATCAAATCATCTTGTCCCACAAGAGAGTGAATCATCTTGTTCACAAGAGATCAAATCATATTGTTCACAAGAGAGTGAATCATCCTATCCCAGTACACACCACCAGGGGAGGGTGAGTCACCCTGTGGTCGTATGCTTCTCCAGTAATAAGAGCAAACCCCCAGAGCTGAGTGTAAGCAACATGCAGGACCCTTCTACAAGGGTCTCTCGATGACTCCAAGTCATTTGGGAGAATCAAAAACTTGATCTTTCCTCTGGGCTTTGACAAAGTGTAGCAAACTGTACATCATAATAGTGCGATGGAGCCTCCTTGCTCATCGACATACCATATGCCAGATAAGGTAGTATCTGATTTCTATCTGCTCGAGAAATCATTGAATATGGGATTCCTCAAAAATTGAATCCCACCTCTGGTTGTCACAGAGAATCACAGTGGTATTCATCATGTGTACTCACTGAAGAGTTTCCACAACCAGACAACTTCATACGAGGTCATACTCGTAGTTATGTATCTAGTCTTGGCGGTACTTATAACAACCGACTTATGCTTCCTATTCATGCATGATATCGAAGCAGAATCCAAAGAGGCATATTATCGAAGCATAATTATTCAGCATTTGAATAATCATGCAGTTTTCATATTTCTGGCAGTGTATCTCAATCCATGAGAGATTGTGCCCCGAAGATATCTCAGAAGATTCTTTGCACCAATCCAATGAGGCTCAACCAAATGTGAGCTCACCATTCTAACTACAAAACATATTTTCGGAATCCAACTCTCTCTTACTTCTGCTAATGAAAGAGTTTGCACGTGTCAGAAATAGATCGTCTGCATAAGGTGTCGGTATGAGAGGTCTATCATCCACAACTTTCAGGTAATGGTTTGGATTGGTTTCACTTCTAGTGAATCTCAACTTCATCAAACAGCTATCAATCCTCTCATACTATGTCTTGGGTGTTTTTCTTCAAGCCATAGAGGGCTTTCTTCCAATAAAGATACCTGGGGTAATTTGGAAGGCCCTTCGCTTGAAACTACAAATATTGATACAAACAATCTTATTATAAGTCTTGACCAACCTTACACATATCACATGGTTACATTTATATTTTCTTAGGGAAATTCATCTTCATGGTAACCACTCCTGTGTATAACTAGAATTCTAAAGGAGTCAACCATGTTCCCATTAGATAAATCTTAGTGGTACCCATTAATACAAATATCATGAAAAAATGTGTAGCCACGATGACTAGACTTGTGTATATTTAGGCTTTTGAAGGAATCAAGCATGTTCCCATTAGATAAATCTCAATGATACCCATTACTACAAATACCATGAAAAAACATGTAGCTAGAATGTGGTTATCATATTCTCTTTTCAACTACAATTTTTTTCCCTTGAACATGGAAATCAAACTATAATTAATAGGCTTATATTAGGAAATGAATTTGTAAGCCAAAATGGTAAGGTACAGGTTGTTCTATAAGAAGCAATAAGGATTTTTCTTGAAGAAGATGTGAGTGGCAAGAAATTTTGCAAGAGAATTGTGCATTTTTACAACTCACATGAGAAAACATTTGTTTTTGACCCATGCTTTTTAGCATTAATTTCTAATTCTAACACTACCTTTTTTTTCTTTTCAAGAAAAACATTCTAAGGAAACTCAATAAGTGCTTCTCCACATTTGTGGATGACATATTTAATGAATCTATTGGTTTAGATTAGTGTAGCTAACCTATGCAAATTTAAGCATGACAATTTTTGCCATAATTCAAGCCAAATGCCCAATCATTGACTTAATTCAAACACTTGTTGCCATAAATCTAGCCAAATTCCCAAAGTCATTGACAGCAACCAGTTGAGCTAAAACTTTGGGCTAATTTGAGCACCACTTGACATGTTCTTACTTAAATGTATGCATTTTATTTCTTTACATCTTTCTTTCTTTCGGTTATTCTTTTAGCCTTTTGTAACTTTGCTTCTAGATATTAGATATTTTCCTTCTATTGTTAACATGGCTATAGGATCTATCTTATCTTATTTTATCTGCCAATTAATTATGATTTGTGTATTATTGCTAACTATTAGTTATTAGTTTTTGCTAACAAATTGAAGATTTTTAATTTCCCTATCTATTGTTTTGGATATAATTTTAATAATCTTGGTCACTTTTAGCTATGTGCTTGTGTTTTTAGCAATCCATAATTGTACAATCCAATTAAAGAGCTTATATAAAAATCAAGGGAGCTTAAAGACATGACCAAGGAGCTTAAAGAGATGACCAAGGAACTTAGAAAAGGGTATCTCACTCTACATACTCTACCAACCATGAACTAGTGATGAGTAGAACATAGTCCTAAGTTTATTTTTGATAGGCTATGACATATTGTAACTGTCAAGGAATAGAAACTCTACAAAGGGAGGTCTTGATTTGGAAGAGATGACACTCTTGTACATGTAAAATGACCAAAATAATAGACCATTTATAAAAGCATGCTCATGTAAAGACATTTGTGTATACAAGTCAAGCTTCCAAGTTTTCACTTTAAGGACAAACCAGAAGCATTGTTTGGAGATCTAGATAAGAATTCAAGTTTGAGAACTTGTTTCTTGATAACTTCATTATATGGATATACATTTTTAGATATTAGCAAGGGATTTCCATTTTTGTGCATATTCTTGTATATTTTTAATAAGGGGACAAACAAGATGCTCAAAAGTATGCTTGAATTTAATTTTCACATTTATCAATGTTTTTATCTTATTTTAGGATTTTCCCCATGTAACTCTAGAGGTAAGATTTGAGCAAGGGATAAAAAAGTAAATCATTTGAAATTTCCCCATAAACAAAACTAATTTAATAACAATGAAAATTACAAATGATCATAAGGTTTGAATCCATACCCTTTTCAATTTGATTACATTGTCTAACTAGCATTGAATATTTTGTTTTTCATAGAGAAAAGTATTCTTTCTTACCATAAGGTGACACACGAGTAAGGGTTGAAGATGAAACTTACCAGAATTTATACATGTACAATAGGTGGATACAACAACAAGTGTTATTAGGTGAATAATATTTCTTTAACTAAGTGATGGGTACTAACCATCAAGATTTAGGTGCTTCTATAGGAGTTTGTAACCACCCATATTGTCCTTAACAACCATGGCATCTTCCACTAATTAATGGTGCCCTTGGAGAGTGATGTTGACGTGTGGGAGACAAACATGGAAATGTAAATGTATAAAATGGTATCTCACTCTACATGCTATGCCAACCACGAATTAGTGGGGACTAGAACATTGTCCTATGTTTATTTTTGATAGTCTATGACATATTGTATCTGTCAAGGAATGTAAATGCTACAAAGAGAGGTCTTGATTTGGAAGAGATGGCACCCTTGTACATGTGAAATGACCAAAGGAATAGAGCATTTATACAAGCATGCTGATACAAAGACATTTATGTATGAAAGTCAACCTTCCAAGATTGCACTTTAAGGACAAACTAGAAGTATTGTTTGGAGATCTAGATAAGAATTCAATTTTGAGAACTTGTTTCTAGATAACTTCATTATATGGATACACATTTTCATATATTAACAAGGGATTTCCATTTTTATGCATCTTATGCTATTTTTTTAATAATAGGATAAACATGATGCTCTCAAATATGCTTAAATTTAATTTTCACATTTATCAATTTTTTTATGATATTTAGGATTTTCCCTATGTAACTTAAAGGTAAGAATTTAGCAAGGGATAAAAAAGTAAATCGTTTGAAATTCCCCCATAAACAAAACTAACGTAATGCCAAATGAAATTACAAATGATCATATGATTTGAATCCATAACCTTTTTAAGTTGGTTACATTGTCTAACTAGCATCAAATATTTTGTTTTTCATAGAGAAAGGTATTCCTTCTTGTTATAGGGAAAAGTGTCTATGCAGAACTGTTAATCCCACTAAGGCGGGTAGCTACCTTAGAAACAAACAAAGTAAAACTACTTTCGTTTTCCTTTATGAAAGATAGATGAGAGAAGAATAAAGGAGACCAACCTCTGTCTTGCGCTTGGTTCCTTGCTCGATTCCTCTCTCTTCTGATAGTCCTTTGCTACTTGCTTTCTTATATACCCAGCTTCACAAAGTACCTGTAGAATCAAAGCAGCATAACACTATACAAGAACATGGATCTATTATCATAAACAATCTAGGATCAGATGTAAATTGACCATACAAATGCACAAAACATAAATTACACAAGAGTATCACTACAACAAAATCAGCGATTAGCGTCCCTTTTTACTTATTTTTTTGCATCTAGAGCCCATTTTTGGTGCTATTTGCATCCATTTATCAAATATGGTGCAAAACTTGACACAAAATTTGCATCAAGTTTTGCACCAAATCTTACACCAAGTTTAGCACCAGGTATTGCAATAGGTTTTGCACCACGTTTTGCACCAAATTTTATGCCAAGTTTTGTGTCATCCTTTGCACCAGGTTTTGTTCCAGGTTTTGCATCAATTTTGGCATCTATTTTTGTTTGACATACTTTTGCATCCTCATTTGCATCCACTTTTTGCACCTACACTTGCATCAACTTTTGCATCGACTTTTGCATCCTTTTTTGCATCCTTTTTTAAATCATTTTTTGCATCCATTTTTTCATCCATTTGTGCATCACTTTTGCGCCACGTTTTACATCGAGTTTTGTGTCTAGTTTTGCAAATAATTTTGCATCTACTTTTGTTGCATCCACTTTTCCATCTTGTTTGGCATCCATATTTACATCCTCTTTTGCATCTATTATTGTACCCACTATTGCATCTAATATTTTTGTGCCACAATTGGCGCCTAGTTCGGCACCTCCTTTTGCACCCACTTTTGATTATAATTTTGCATCCACGTTTGCATCCTCATTTGCATCTAGGTTTTCATCAACTACTACATCTATTTTTGCATCCCTTTTTGTATCCAATTTTGGACCAGGATTTGCATCGGGTTTTGTGTCTCGTTTTGCATCTACTTTTGCATCGACTTCTATTGCATCCACTTTTGCATACAATTTTGCATCCACTGTTACACCCATTTTAAATTTCACTTTTTGCATCCCTTTTTACATCTTCATTTGCATCATACTTTGATTCTTTTTTTTCATTTATCATTACATCCACTTTTTTTATGCCATAATTTGCACCATGTTTTTCACTTACTATTGTATCCACGTTTGCTTCCAATTTTGCATCCATGTTCACATCCTTTTTTGCATCAAATATTGCATCTATTTTTGCATCCACTTTTGTGTCAGATTTATGCATTGGGTTTTGCATCTCGTTTTGTATCTACTTTTGCATCTACTTCCATTGTATCCATTTTTTTTATCCAATTTTGTTTTTCCTGTTGCATCAATGTTTGCTTCCACTTTTACATCCATTTTTGCATCTTATTTTGCATATTTTTTGTCTATTGTTACATCCACTTTTGTTGCACCATATCTTGCGCCTACCATTGCAACCACATTTGCTTCCACGTTTGCATCCACATTTGCATCCTCTTTTGTGTTCAAGTTTTCATCAGATATTGTGTATGTTTTTGCATCCCCTATTTTATCCACTTTTGTTTCATCCATTTTTGCATCTACTTTTGTGTCCGTTGTTGCATCCACATTTGTTTCACCACAGTTTGTGCCAAGTTTTACACCTACCATTGGACCCATGTTTGCTTCCACTTTTGCCTTCATGTTTGCATCCAAGTTTGCATTGACAACTGCATCTACTTTTGCATCCACTTTTGTGTTAGGTTTTTCATGTTGTTGTGCATCTACTTATGTTGTATCCACTTTTCATCCAATTTTACTTCTATTGTTGCCCCCATTTCTATGTTCGCTTTTGCATCCCTTTTCCAACACTCATCATATTTTCTACATTGATGATATTCCTTATGGCATTGACAATTATGAACAATTGATGACAATGTCAATAATATTGACAATGATGAAAATGAAGATGATGGCGATGACATGAATTCTGATTATGATGATAAAGACGATAGTGGTTACAATGACATTAATGATGATGATGGCAATGATTATGATGATTACGACGCTAATGACCTTGGCAAATCTTCCCAATTTTAGATGTTGTCATTTTCATAATCATAAGCATTATCTTTGGTGTCATCATCATCATTTTCATCTAGGTCATCATCAAAAACAATAATGGCATGAATGATGATGATGATAACAACAATGTTGATAGAAATTACATTAATGATGATGATGGGGATGATAAAAATGACAATGACGATGATAATGGTGGTGATGATGATGATCATCGATCATCTCTCAAAAATAGAGTTGTTATTTCTCTTACGTATATCAATGTGTCCTAAACAACCCTTTTCTAGCACTGATCACATTTTTTGGGTTGATGCTATTTCTTACAACGTCTATAATTATAAACAACTGCAAACAATGTCCATAATGATGATGATGATGGAGCTGATGATGATGGCATGAATGGTGATTATGACAATAATGTAATGATGGCAATAACGATGACAAGGATGATGGTGATGATGATGACAATGATTATGATAATGAGAATGAACAATTACTAGTTTCACTACCATCTTCTGGATACATATTACTATCATACTTTTTAAATTTTTTGTCTCTCTTGAGGTATCTTACTATAATGGTGTTGTCAACACTAGAAAGATATCTTGTTGTAATGGTGGTTCTAATGTTAGCAGTAGCAAAGTTTTTGTTAAATTTTGGTTAAAAAAAATCGATTTATGCAATTATTTTGACAATCTATGTAAAAAAGTAAATAACATCCAATTATTTTGACTGTAGTCCCATTGATTATCATGAATTCACCAGTCTGAAGACCATCTTCTACATACATATTATTATTAAACTTTTTGCATTATATCCCTCTTATATCTTGTTGTAATGGTGATGTTAGTATTAGCACTAAAAAAATCACTAAATTTTGGTAAAAAAAAGTTTATCATTTATTTATTTTTAATTTGGGAAATTTTTGTTTTTATTTTTTTTGTTTTTAATTCTATTTTTATGCAGTAATATTTTTTTTGGTTGAATTTTGGTAGTAACTAGTTTTTGGTCGAATCATATGTATTAACCATGTTCTTTATGCTACAAGTCTAATTGTTGGGACAAAATTGATCTTTCAAATAAGTTGCAAAATCTATTTTACATCCATTGTTGCACCCATGTTTACACCCACTTTTACATCCCTTTTTGCATCCTATTTTTCATCTTCATTTGCTTCTTTTTTTGACAAAATTTGTTCCATGTTTTGCACATACTGTTGTACCCACGTTTTCTTAGCGCTTGGTGATGAGCATGGGTTTTCTTAGCTTGTTCTCGTTGTTCTTCTAGTTTGATTATCTCCATTTGTCTCAATTGTAAGGAGGAAGTAGCTACTTCATCGATGTGTTGTACTAAAGACAAAGAGGGAATGACTAAGTGAGTTGGAAGAACCACTTCTTTCCCATAAACTAAATTAAAGGGAGAAGTGACGATTGAAGCTTTCTTCGTAATTCTATCTGCCCATAAAGCATTTACCAGCGCTTTGTGCCAATTCTTTTGGTTTTGGTCGACTGTTCTTTTAATAATCCTGATTAGGTTTTTGTTTGTTGATTCAGCCAACCCATTACCTTGCGGATAGTAATTGGCAGAGTATTTCAGTTTGAATCCTCTTTTAAGTGAAAACTCAGTCATTACATTTCCAGAAAAGTATGATGCATTATCAAACATTAAGGCCATTGGCAATCCAAACCTAGTGATGATAAATTGATCTATGAATTCAATAATGTTTGCAGAATTAACTCTCTTGAGAGGAACTGCTTCTACCCATTTACTAAAATAATCTGTTGCCGTGAGGATATACCTATGCTGCTTAGAAGAGTGAGGAATGATCTCACCTATTATGTCCAAGCCCCATTGGCTGAATGGTTGCTTGATGTTAACCGACTGTAGTGGCATGGATGATTTCCTTTATTTCCCTGCAGCAGTCTGGCAGATTTGGCATTTCCTTACGTAATTGTATGAGTCTTTGAACAGCGTGGGCCAATAATATCCTGCACGTAATATCTTATGCGCAGTAGCTTCTCCAGCATAGTGTCCACCTGCTGGTCCATCGTGGAGTTCCTGAAAAACCTCTTCAGCTTCAGTTTTCTCAAGACACCTAAGAAGTATAGAATCGTAATTCCTTTTAAACACAACATCATTTATGAGCTGGTATTGTTTAGCTTTCAATCTCAGAGCTCTTTTCTTGGTGTGATCCAGATGTGATGGAGCATACCCGTTCTGAAGATAATAAATGGTGTCCGCATATAATGATTCTGCGTTGTTTAGGCTTACCTCATATGTATGTACCTCTTCAAATGAGTTATCAGGAATTTTCGATGCTCCAGCTAACATTTTGCAGAAGCCTTGACCTCTTACGATGTTTGCTGGCTTGATCTCAAGATCGTATTCTTGTAAAGCGGTAATCCAATTTGCTCTCTTTTCGCCCACATCCTTCTGTACTAACAGGTTTCTTACCGCTGGAAACGGTACTACGACTTTGGTATGGGCCTTAAGTAAGAAAGGTCTGAAATATTTGATCGCTTTGAAAACAGCATATGCTTGTTTCTCCACGTCTGAATAATTGAGTTCAGCACCTTGTAAGTTCGAGCTAAAGAATGCGATTGGAGCTTCCGCCTTCTCTTGATTTGTTTGAGTTAAAATCGCGGCATAAGATTTCTCTGAGGCAAAAGTGTATAAGATAAAAGATTCTAAAAAATTTGGGGTAGCTAAAGATGGAGCGTTGATGATAGCTTGTTTGATCAAGTTGAATGCTTCATGCTCATCTTGACCCCATTTAAAATTTGAATTCTTTTTTATCATATTTTGTAAAGGAGAAATAATACGTGAAAAATCCGGGACAAACCTTTTTACAAAATTGATTTGTCCAAGGAAAGATTGCATGGCCTTTTTGTTATGGGGCATGGATATTTCGGAAATTTCTTTGATTCTGTCAGGTTCAATGTGAATACTAGATTTCGACACTATGAATCCAAGCAATTTCCCTTCACTTAATGCGAAAAAAGATTTCTTTGGGTTAAGTGAAATCCCATACCTTAATCATCTTTGAAAGATTTGTTTCAAATCTTTGAGATGGTTGCTTCGCTTCTTGGAGTACACTGTTACATCATCTAGGTAAATCACTACCGATTTATTAACTAAACCTTTAAACGCGATGTCCATGGCTCTCTGAAAGGTAGCGCCGACATTGATCAGACCAAATGGCATCTTCCGATATGCGTATGTGCCCCATTTGGTTCGGAATTTGGTTTTCAACTGATTATCGGGATGTACGAGCACTTGATTGTATCCTGAAAATCCATCCAGGAAAGACATTAATTCTGAGCCTGCTACTGCCTGTAATATTTGCTCCATAGGTGGGAGGGGAAAATTATCTTTCTGACAGGCTTTGTTGAGATTCCGGAAATCAATACAGATCCTGATATCTCCGTTTTTCTTTCTAACGGGCACCATATTGGATACCCATTTGGAGTATCTGACGGGGAAAATTATTCTGGCTCTCAACAATTTATTTAGCTCAGTCTTTATCTAATTTTCTAAGTTGGGGTGGATTTTTCTGAGCTTCTGCTGGACAGGTTTTTCATTGTCAATCATAGGGATAGTGTGTTGAATGATAGAAGTGTTGTATGTCTTCAGCTCATCGTAATTCCATGCAAAAACGTTTTTGTATTGTCTCAGAAGACGAATATATGCTGATTTTTCTTCAGGGGCTAGGCCGTGGCCTAGATTAACGTTTTGCGGCTTCTGATCGGTTCCTAGGTTCACTAATTCATAGTTCAGAGTTGAACTGTAGAGTTTAGAATTGGCAGACCTTTTAAACCGAATTTTCAAATCATATAAATCTTCTAACTTAACCACCGATTTAGGTATAGCATTATCAGTGCTATTTTGCTGAATTTGGTGATCATGATGGTCTTCGTCAATTATTTGATTTGAGTAGGAGCCTTCAGAAGTGAGGAAATTTACAATGTCTGGATCGTCGTTGAATACTCTCCAGTTGGTGATGTTGTCAGGAATGGATGGTCTAAAGATTAATTGTATTGAAAACCTATCTGGACTGAAATCTTTGGAGGGAATGAGTCTAGAGGCTACGTTAGCTAACAAGTCTGCGCTCGCATTTTGGAGTCTTGGGATTGACGAAATATTGAATGCTATGAAATGTGAAGTCAGATCTTGAACGAAAGATTGATAGTGCTTTAAATGACTTGACAGGCAATGTATGGTGTTACGTACCTGCTTGACAACAACTTCAGAATCTCCAAAGACTTGAAGATACTTAACATTCAACCCGATTGCTTTGTATAGGCCTTGCACCAAGGCTTCGTACTCTGCTGTATTGTTTATGCAATCGAACTCAAGTCTGCATGTAAGCATGATCTTGTTTCCGTCTGGGCTAATCAGAACGCATCCTGCTCCTGCTCCCTCGTTAGATTTAGAGCCATCAAAATATAATTTCCAAAATAAAGACGTATTTACAGAGTTATCTAAAAAATTAAAACACTTTGAATCATCAGTTTGGAAAAAAATTTCCTTGGGACAAAACTGAATTTTCTAAGTAAGGTGAGGTGTGAGCATTGAAATTGCTAAGGAAAGAATCTACCGAGTAATTGCCTATGATACTGTTATTGTATGCTATTGCTTTGTTCTCTCCTTCCAATTCTGTCACTATGTACTTTTGGTGCAACTCTCTTTCAACCTTTATTTGATTTGGTTTACTGTTGTATGGTAACCACATGTGCGACCAGTCGGTTAAGAAATATCCGTGGAGTTTTTTGGACCAATCCCTGCTAAGAAACCATAAAATTCAGGGATATCAGCTACTAGAATTTCGATAACATGGCATACTTTTGGGTTAGACGACAATCTTATGGTCACCTGGTTAAGTTCACCAATCACTTCGACTTGAGATCGATCAAGTTGAACTATGCGCACTGCGGATTTTTGTGGTTGAACATTCAATTTAGCACATATTGATCTGGGTAGAATATTCGTTGAAGCACCAGAATCAACCAAGCAATTGTGCACATTTTTATTGAAAATTTCATAAGTGAGAAGAAAAGGAGGAGTATGGGATCTTGACCTTCCTCCAATCAAGGGAATGTCATTCGGATCAATCTTATTGATCATGTTGGTTGGAGGTCTTCCCATGTTGTGGGAAGTTACAGCTGTAGGTAAAGATGTAGTAGGCACGGCATGTAATTCTTTCATCATTATTTTCGGTTGATGTTTCAATTTGCTCAATTCGTAAAGAGTAATATTAGCCCTAGTCTTTTTCATGTCATCGATAATGTTATACTCCATTTCATCAGACACTATCAGTTTTCTTGATGGAGGTGCTTGATCTGATTGGACTGGGCTAAATTGGGTCGCTCTAGCAGTTGTTTTCTTTGATGCGACCTTATCTTTTGTTGCAGGGCTTGCGCCCTTCTGTTTAGGGGTAGTTTGGGGAGGATCAAGTTGATTTTTGCTTCGTGTGCTAATCAGAAATGCTTCTTGATCCTCTTCTTGTGGGAGGATGAAATCCCACATTCCTTGTAGTTCCACAACTTCTTCATCATCGGTCTGCCCTTCAGTGGTATTCTCTTCTTCTTCTTCTTCTTCAGATTCGACGTTTGAGACAGCATTGGGTGGTTTCACCTCCATGGGAGGATTTCTTTTAAAAGATCTGTAGGGATTTTTTGAAGAAGTTTCTGCTACTTGTTTTCTTATGTCAATCATCTCATTGGACATGGCCTTTAACACCTTTTGTAATCCTTCCATATCGAAAGGATCTTTCGTTTGCTTCTTCTTGGTGTCTTCTTTGAAAGAGATTTTCTTAGATTTGCGTTCTTCTATTGCAGATCTCTTTTCTAGGGCAACTACGCGTTTTTCTACTGCTAACGCCTCAGTTAAGTTTTCAACTAAGGTCGTCTTGTTTGCCCTATCTACGAAGATAGCCAAGTTTGATGGTAAGGCCATGATGTACCATTCACATCTTACTTCCTCGCTGGGTTGAGAAGCAACGGGAATTTTGTTGAGGATCTTATTGAACCGTAAATTGAAATCTTTAATGGGTTCTCTAGCCTCAGCTTTAAGATTAGATAGGTCATTGATCAATGTCGCTGTTGATCTATCATCGCCAAACTTGGTGAGGAATTGACTTTGAAAAGTGTCCTAACTTGTGATGGACCCAGAAGGTAACGAAAAGTACCATGACCCGGCTGTTCCTTGCATTGTATAAGGAAAAAGCCGGACGACAGCATCCTTGTTGGTAACTCCGTTGAGATTAACAGAAAGCATGAAATTATTGATATGCTCTTCAGCTAGCATGCCTGTTTCTGGATTGAACTTAGGTAGCCATTTCTCAGGATGGGCCGGTATTGGGCTCAGGGGTGGAGGCATTAAAACCGCCCCAGGATTGTTCCATGGAGACTGGGCCATCGTTGAGCCGCTAGTTAATGAGAGTGCAGAAGATGGTCCCTGATGCTGAGAAGATGAAGGTATTATCATCTTTGATGATTGAAGAGGAAGTGTTGTGGAAGATGGATGAGTGATTTGGGATGAGGATGTGGGTGGTTGACTTCGCGGTGAGGGTGTTGAAATGGACGAAGTAGATGAAAGAATCTCATGGTCAGACTCTGGTGGTGTTTTCCTTTCTCTTTTCCTAGTAGGGAGAGGGAGTTGACTTGGTTGAATACCAAATTTCTCACTCTTCAATCTGGTCAGGGGATGAGCAGGATTGTACTGCGAAGTCACACTGCTGTGAGATTTATCAGACTTCTGAGAAAAAATAGAGAATCCCTGGAGTTTATGAATCAAAGTTTGAATTTTTGGGGGTTCAATGATAAGTTGGTCTGATATATTAGGGTAGGTAGCAGCGGTGGATACTCGAGCGACTCCTAACTCCGGGTTTAACCGTACTGGAGAAGTTGGGGGAGTTGATGAGGGTGATTTACTCTCAGAATGGCATTTAGATTTTGACTTAGTTGCCATTCATAGTTCGTGCACTCCTTCTAGCGCCAAATATGTTGAGGGCCCCGAAATCAGGTCAACAACAAGGGGGATACCCACCCGGTCCGGAACCTGGTTGGCGGCTCCTTGCCCGTTTGGTGTAGCGGGTCTGACTGGGGATAATGGGACAAGCTTCCCAATCTAAAGGATGTGTGTGTGTGTGTAGATTTTGACGATGCTAATTTAGAGGTAATTTTTAAGCTAATTTAATTCTAAACTCTAAACTGACTCTATACTACTGTAATCTAACAAAAACAACACATCTAATCTATACTAACTTGGGGTAGAATTCTTTCATTATGCGATCTAAAAAGATTTCATACAATAATTGGTAATAAAGATCATTCAGCTATCATAAGAATATAAATCAATTAAGATAAACCATTCTGCATAAGAAGTTAGGAAAAACAGTTGTGAACAGCATATCTCATAACAGTTCATTCATATGTCAAGCACAAAAAAATGACTCCACCGTACAAAAGTGCCAAATGGTAACCCACATATTCATACATTAACATATAAACAACTCAGCTATATATCACTCTAAGAATATGAGCAGAAATTAATCAAGAGATAAAAGTACCATTTATGACTGATTCCACTCACAAACTTCAAGCAATAACGATTTATCTCTACTTACTTCTAACATCTACTAAGAGTACAGAAGTACAACAACAGTAGCAGACATTAAAATTCAAACATAAATAAATCTCGATCCATCCATTCATCAAAAACCCCCTCCGAGGGTGCAAAAGTGCATGTTCTGAGGACAAGTTTTTTGACAAATTTCCGGACCCTTCTCCGAATGCCATGAGAAGGGTTAAATACTACTAACTAACTAATCTTAATTACACAAATTTAGGAAACGGCTTCAAATGACCACCCTTTTACTAAAACAAATTTATTTCTAAAAATTGAATCTAATTTCTAACCGTTTCTGTATCTGCTCCTTAGTGTTGTAAGCAATGCAAGGTTTGCCTGGAAAGAGTCGGCTGGTTGTCTTTTTCTTTCGCTCGAGCGATAAAAGTAGAAATAACAAAAGCTGGCACCTCTTTCTGACAAACTAGAAGATATTTTTGAAAATCTTCCTCTAGCTGGGTGTATTTGCTGTGTGTATACTTAGTATAACCCAAATTTCTTTCAAACTGATTGTGCTGTTGCTATTTCGGTTTCCGGTCATGCGAATGACTCAATGAGTTAGGGATTTCGTTGCCTGAACAATCTTCTGTTCTTTGTTCCAGGCTTTTCTGGAGCATCCTCCCTCTTTAGCATTTTTCTTTTTGCTTTACCCAGTCTGAGCTTCAGGATCTTTTGCAAACATGCTGCTTTTGTGCGCCTTTGACTCTGAGTCTTGGATAGTCTATTTTCATCAGTGTCTGTTGAGTGATACTCTGGAATCCGCGGCCTTGCTGCATGCGGCATCCATCTGCGAAGGCATCTCCTCTCTGTTCTTTTAGTATTGGCGCTTTCCCCTTTTCTTTAGATGTTTCCTACATATAGATTTATATTAGTTGCTGCCTTGCAGTTTACGCAAAGGAAAAGAGAAATGACGAAAAGATTGACATGAAAGCTTTAAGTTCTAATGAATGCATAATCATGAAACTCATAATGACTTGACTCTTCGAAAAGCGGAACACGATCATCCTTCGATACTCAGGTGTGCAATCATTGATTTCCCTTAAGGTGCGCGCTCAATTTTGGGTTTACAGATCATGCCGAAGAAACTTTGCAATGAGTTGTTTCTGCGATTCACATCGTAGCAATTAATAGTCTCATTCATCGCAGATCGCAAATCGTAAAATCGCAGGTCGTAATATCGCAGATTGCAGATCGCAATATCGCAGATTGCAGATCGCAATATCGCATTGTTCATTTGATCACTGTGCGCTGCTTATGCGACGTCGCATATCGGCCATCGGCGATTCCTTTTTGTTTTCTTTTAAGGGCGCTTTCAAAATATGCGATGTGATGAATTTCGCGTCGCTTCTTTGTAGCTTATATATGCGCATAGGGAAATGCTTCACTCTCTCTTTGCGATGCGATATAGCTTTTAGGGAGTTAAATACAAAAATTTTGATAAAAATATTTTTGGGATTTTTTGTTAAGGGTCCCCCTTTGCTTGATGTTATTGCTAATATCAAACAAAGAGGGGGGTTGTTGGTGACCACAACACCTACATATTCTTAACATGTATGCACCATGTTGAGAACATACGTCTTTCTAGGAGAGAATTAAACTTTGCAATATCCTTAAAATTAGTGGGCTCTTTCTCGTTGGAGATCTGAATAACACTCTGATGGCGTAGGAATCTTGGGGGACACACTACAGAACAGATCCTCTCACAGATTGTCCTTATAATCTCTTTGCCGATAATTATTTGGTAGAAATTTCTCCCTTCCCTCTCTCTCCAACTTGGAACAATAGATGGGTTGGAGAAGACCACGTTGGGAAATGACTTGATAGATTCTTGGTTCAATAAGACTTGATTGAAAGGCTTGGCAATTTGAAGTCATCAATAGATAGGTCATACATTTCTTATCACACTCCATTTATTCTCAGCTGGACGATGGATAATGTTCAAAAGGGGCTTCCATTTAAGTTCAACAAAGCATATCTCGATGATTCGTAATATAATGACATGACACTCTCCCTTTGGTCTGATATGTCTGATATAAGAGAATAATAAAAAATGAGAGCTATGGTTATAAAGGTCAACATAATAAAATCAAGAAATAGAACATGGGAAAGAATATAAAAAAATCAGCTGATTGTGGAATTACAGAACATCTCCAGTAACATTTCTATTTTTGGCAAGACTATGCAGGGGAAAAACCTAACTAGGGAGGATCTGGATCATCTAAAATTATTGGAAGAAAGGAAAAATGACATCCTAAAAATATAGGACATTACCTGGAGACTCAAGTGCAGAGAAATATGGTTGTGCAAGGGAGACCATAACACCAAGTTTTTTCACAAGTATGCTACCCATCGCAAGCATCTCAATACAATCTAGAAAATTGAAACAATTGAGGGACATTTAGAAAATACCACACCTAAGATACAAGAAGAAGCAGTGAAAGTTTTTTAACACTTCTATAAGGCCAGGGAGGATGTAGATTTTGATGATGAAATATGGGCTCTAAACCTATACCCAACTATGTTTGATGACATCGCCAATGATGAAATTTACAGTCCTATCACATTGGATTAATTTTCTTAGACACTAGGATCCTTTGCAAAGGATAAAAGCTCTAGTTTGGATGGATGGGTAGTGGAAATTTTTATATAATTCTACAAGTTCATGGGAAAAATCCTCTTGGAGGTTGTGTAAGAAGCCAGGACTGGTGGCATGATTATTGGTGCCATATCTCTTGTCCTCCGTGTAACCATCACAACCAATATTTTTCACTAAGGGCATGAGATAACAACTCAAGATTTTTCAGTCCTAGGCCACCATGCATCTTTGGTTTATACAACTTATCCCATGCCACTAGGGGTCATTTATTGGGTTGTGTTATATTCTTTCCACGACTAGCCCATGTAGTTAACCGAGTGGTTAGAAGGGGGGTGGAGCCCCCCCTTCGTTGCGCCGATTGGGCAGCGGGGGGAGTCACATGGGTTTTGAGGGGTGCAGTTAACCCTATATTAGGTTGGGCAGACCTACCTATGGTTTTGTGCATGATTTTTCGCACACGGTTTTGGACGTGATAGTTTTTGGTCCATGGTTTTGGATGTGATGGTTTTCGGTCCATGGTATTGGATGCTTCGGCATGTATAAATATGTATTGTAACATTGAAAGGAACATAATGAAAAATCAAACTGGTAGTCCCGGTTTTGGGATCAAGGGGAAAATATTTGTGTATATGTTTTTTATGTGTTATGCTCTCACATTGTTTATTTTTTGTGTTCTAGAATCATATGCAGGTAATTTCTATACGGGGTTAGAACCTACATTTGGTATCATAGATGTTTTGGCTTCAAGGGGATGCATTTATTGCTAAGGGGTTTCGCTCGGGCTTGTGGTAGACCTTGTTCAATGGGAAATCTGCAAGATCGATTCTAGTGGTGAAAGAAGATGGCGAGGAGTGGAAAGATAAAGATCGAGAAATTTAATGGTCATAGTTTTGAGTAATGGAAACTCAAGATGGAGGATCTATTGGTGGATAAAGACTAGTGGATCACAATATATCTGGGTACTAAACCAACGGGACTGTCTGATGAAAAATGGAAGAAGTTGGATCAGAGGGCAAAGAGCACAATACTATTGTGCATCTCAGATTCATTTTTCTAAATGTATCTGGGGAAACTATGATGAAGGCTTTGTGGGACAAGTTAGGGACTTTGTACCTATCTAAGTCTCTGGTGAATAAACTGCTCCTGCAGAAAGCTATATAACCTGAGGATGAAAGATGGAGACTTGCTGACAGAGCATCTGAATACATTTAATACTGTGGTAGGTCCGTGATTATTTGTTGATATCCAAATTTCAGATGAAGATAAGTGAATCAGTTTGTTGTGTTCTCTACCAGATTCGTGGGATAGTTTGATTATTGCAATAGGTAGCAATACAACTGCCTTGCAATTTGATGAAATAGTCTCATCCTTGCTGACGGAGGAGATGAGACGAAAAAATATGGAGAGCCAGTATGGTGATGCCTTGTCTGTAAGAGGATGGTCCCAGAACAAAAACAAAAATAAGTCATCGAGTGGGAGATCTAAATCTCCACGAAAACTTGTAAAGGTGGTGTGCTAGAAATGCGGAAAGGAAGGGCACTACAAAAAAGACTATAAATCTAAAGCTCTTGATAAAGGAAAGGGATCTGATGATGCTCCTTCTAAAGAGGCGAAAAACACCTCTGATGAAGGTGGGGATGTGTACTTGGCTTCTTTAAGTACACATGTAGATCATGAGGCATGGTTGTTTGACTCAGGTTCATCCTTTCACTTCACTCCCTGTAGTGGCCAATCTAGGGTGCTAGATTAGAATATATTTATTATCAACCAGGGTCGGTAAACTTCGAGGCATGCGTCTATAGTCTATAGAGATAAAGGATCCCTAACTAAGTGTTTATTGTGATGGGTCACAGTACTTCTTTACAGAAGATTAAGATATGTTTCCTCTCACCTTAACACTCAGATCATCTAACTTATCTAACTGTCCTAAGGATACAGCGTATCACTAGACTGAGGTTTTGATCCCCTTACAAGGATGATATGCATAAAAACTCTGTCTA
This sequence comes from Pinus tabuliformis, assembly GCA_031772625.1. Classification (NCBI taxonomy): domain Eukaryota; kingdom Viridiplantae; phylum Streptophyta; class Pinopsida; order Pinales; family Pinaceae; genus Pinus; species Pinus tabuliformis. The sequence goes on along the minus strand of CM062816.1, from coordinate 1,544,892,846 downwards.
GTTAACACTTGAGCACTCATGAAAGATCAAAGGCATACTACAAATTTAAATACATGTAAACAGAGTCTATGAGGATGCTTTAAAAATATAACGATGGATCAGATCTCTTACAAGATATGGTTCAATGATCTTAACGATAAATCCTTTAAGCTATCACCATAAACATCATTCATAAGGATTGCTAATTAAATCAACAAAATTATAAGCATAACTCTAATTACTATGCATGCTATTCAATATTCAAAAGCTGCTAATGAAATGAAAATGACAGTATACCAGTCCACGTAGGGCCCGTCCGCGTTTCAATGGTACACTGGAATATGCTCAAGCAACTAAGGTATTAACGCATGAACAATGTTATAATAAAACTGTGACTATAATCGAGTTCTGGTATTAAGTTCTGAAGATCTTACAAAAAGCTCTGTTCTCAAAACAATACACAGAGATCACCAACCCCGTAACTGTAACTATATCTTTGTTTTTAAAAACAATTAATGCATCGTTTTCATTTGGATTGAATATACATTCACTATGCAATTGTTTCCACTTTTACTATGGAATGATTTTTGGGTCATTTCCATTCTAAACCGATTTCCAAAAAGAAACAAAATGAAACTGGTTTGGGAAACCTATGGCTGTTGCTACCTTTGTCACCAAAAGGTTGGGGCTTTGACCAGCGTTGACCACATAACCAGGAGTGTTTGATTTGCTATAGGATCGATGTGTCTCCATGCTTGTACATTCCAGTTTTCGTTCCTATCCATTCCTTTGGCTTGCCTATCATGCCACGTGTCAGATGATGAACCATTTACAGGATGTTGTGACTTCCTGTAACATTTTTATTAAAAAATCCTAATTTCTAACATAAAAACTCATAAATTAACTTTAATGCAAACTAACAACTATAATGCTATTAATTAATCAATTTCAAGGAATATAAGGGATCTATGGAGGAAAAAGGTAGATGCACAAATTCCATATACGGAAATTGGGCATATACGGAAATTGTGCATATACGGAAGACACGCGCATATCTTCCATATATGCCCAGTTTCCGTATATGTGAAATTTCTGTATATTGAATTTGCACGTATACAATGCAGATACACGAACGGCATGCATAATCGAGAGGCATGCACATACAAGAAAGTTAGGGATATACGGAAGACATGGGCATGTCTTTCGTATATGCCCAGTTTCCGTATATGCGCATATCTTCCGTATATGCCCAGTTTCCGTATATGCGGACATCTTCTGTATATGCACAGTTTCCGTATATGCGCAATTTATGTATATGGAATTTGCGCATATACGATGCAGATACACGAACGATCCTGTATGTGCATATCTTCCGTATATGCACGTCGTTCGTGTTTTCCGTATATGCATAGTTTCCGTATATGCGCAATTTCTGTATATTGAATTTGCGTGTATACGATGCAGATACACGAACGATGTGCATATACGGAAGGTATGCACATACAAGAAAGTTAGGGATATACGGAAGATGTGTACAAATCTTCCGTATATGCATAGTTTCCTTATATGCGCACATCTTCCGTATATGCCCAATTTCCGTATATGCACACATCTTCCGTATATGCACAGTTTCCGTATATGCACAATTTATGTATATGGAATTTGCGCATATACGATGCAGAAGCATAAACGAAGATGTGTACAAATTCCATATACATAAATTTGGCATATACGGAAACTGTGCATATACGGAAGATGTGCGCATATACGGAAACTGGGCATATACAGAAGACATTCTGCATCGTATATGCGTAAATTCCATATACACAAATTGCACATATACGGAAACTGTGCATATATGGAAGATGTGCGCATATACGGAAACGGTGCACATCTTCCGTATATGCCCAGTTTCCGTATATGCGCAATTTCTGTATATGGAATTTGTACACATCTTCGTTTATGCTTCTACATCATATATGCGCAAATTCCATATACATAAATTGCGCATATACAGAAACTGTGCATATACGGAAGATGTGCGCATATACGGAAACTGGGCATATATGGAAGACATGCGCATGTCTTCTGTATATGCCCAGTTTTCGTATATGCGCAATTTATGTATATTGAATTTGCGCATATACGATGCAGATACATGAACTTTCCTGCATGTGCATATCTTCCGTATATGCACGTCATTCACGTATCTTCGTTTATGTTACAGAAACTGTGCGCATATACAGAAATTGGGCATATACGGAAGACATGCGCATATACGGAAACTGGGCATATATGGAAGACATGCGCATATTCGGAAACTGGGCATATACGGAAGATATGTGCATGTCTTCCGTATATCCCTAACTTTCCTGTATGTGCATATCTTCCATATACGCACGTTGTTCATGTATCGGCATCGCAGATGCGCAAATTCCATATACAGAAATTGCGCATATACGGAAACTGTGCATATACGGAAGACACACGCATGTCTTCCGTATATGTCCAGTTTTCGTATATGCGCACATCTTCCGTATATGCACAGTTTCCCTATATACGTAGTTTCTATAACATAAACGAAGATGTGTATAAATTCCATATACAGAAATTGCGCATATACGAAAACTGTGCATATACGGAAGATGTGCGCATATACGGAAACTGGGCATATACGGAAGACATGCGCATTACTTCCGTATATCCCTAACTTTCTTGTATGTGCATACCTTCTGTATATGCACGTCGTTCATGTATCTGCATCGCAGATGTGCAAGTTCCATATACAGAAATTGGGCATATACGGAAATTGTGCATATACGGAAGACACGCGCATATCTTCCGTATATGCACAGTTTCCGTATAAGCGCAATTTCTGTATATTGAATTTGCGCGTATACAATGCAGATACACGAACGATACTATATGTGCATATCTTCCGTATGTGCACGTCGTTCATGTTTTCTGTATATGCACAGTTTCCGTATATGCACAATTTCTGTATATTGAATTTGCACGTATACGATGCAGATACACGAACGACGTGCATATACGGAAGGTATGCACATACAAGAAAGTTAGGTATATACGGAAGAAGTGTACAAATCTTCCGTATATGCCTAGTTTCCGTAATGCGCACATCTTCTGTATATGCCCAGTTTCCATATATGCACACATCTTTCGTATATGCACAGTTTCCGTATATGCGCAATTTATGTATATGGAATTTGCGCATATACGATGCAGAAACATAAACGAAGATGTGTACAAATTCCATTTACAGAAATTTGGCATATACGGAAACTGTGCATATACGGAATATGTGCGCATATACGGAAACTGGGCATATACGGAAGACATTCTGCATCGTATATGCGTGAATTCCATATACATAAATTGCGCATATACGGAAACTGTGCATATATGGAAGATGTGTGCATATACAGAAACGGTGCACATCTTCCGTATATGCGCAATTTCTGCATATGGAATTTGTACACATCTTCATTTATGCTTCTACATCGTATGTACGCAAATTCCATATACATAAATTGCGCATATATGGAAATTGTGCATATGCGGAAGATGTGCTCATATACGGAAACTGGGCATATACGAAAGACATGCGCATGTCTTCCGTATATGCCCAGTTTCCGTATATGCGCAATTTCTGTATATTGAATTTGCGTGTATACGATGCAGATACATGAACTTTCCTATATGTGCATATCTTCCGTATATGCATGTCGTTCACGTATCTTCGTTTATGTTACAGAAACTGCGCATATCTTCTCAAAAACTTAGCACTATGTAAATTAAAAAGCTAATTATAAGATTTTCAAAATATAAATAAAAATAAATTGAAAAAGACTCATCGGATAGATATATAATGTAGACCATTGAAATTTCAGTGGAAATTTCGTTATGATAAAGTTTGATAGATATATAATGTAGACCATCGAATTTATTGTTAAAATACAGAAAATGTTTCATTGAACTAAAGATTGTTAATTTTCACATTTAAAAAATTACCACATGCTGTTTTTGGAGAGGACAACCAAGGCCTTAGCTTAGGGAAGAAAAGGAAAAAATTCCATATTTATAATCATTAATAGAGACAAAATTCGAGAGGAAAAGAAAGATAGAGTCGTCGTTAGTGACTCGTTTGGGGCTCTCTTGTAAATAAAAAGTTTTTGTTGAATGGCGTCGTTACATATTTGCAATAACATCCCCAATCCTCAAACAATGGAGAGACAATGCCAGATCCATATAATAGACTTGTCGAGGATGTTGTTAAAATCATTCGATGGTATTCCCATTCACCTTTGTTGGCTTTCATCGCCAAATTGCATCGGCAGGGCTTTAGAAAGGGATGTATGGATGTAGCCCAAAGGATGCAGCTCATTTTCCATTTCAAAAATCAATATCTTAAGCTCATGCTCAGCTATACCAAGGCACAAAATGTCACATGGGAAAGGAGAAACCTCCTGGAACATATCTAACAATAGATGATTAAATGGAAAGCTTTGAGCATCTCTTATCTCTGTCATGTAGTCGAAAACTCCCTTCAGCACACACAACGGGATCTAATTCTCCAATTTAATAATATAGTGCATGATACGCATGTAATAAGCCACACAAAAACCTTTGTTTTAGAGTCTAAGCTATGTATTGATATAGAAGAGGAGGATGCAAGGATTAATGATTGTAAAAGGAATGATAAATCTACGAACCATCATTAGAGTGAAGTTTTGAGAATACTCACCGAAATTGTGAGAGTGAAACGAACTTGGCACAGGTTATGTGAGAATGTGGTCACGAAGTTTATCTTGTACCTCTTCACCTATGAAAGCTACGCACAAGGAGAGTCAGTATCTTTCTCCATCCTCCAATGGTGGTAAGGCCCAAGGGAGATTAGCTATGGAATATAGGCGCCTGGTTTCATCATTAGTAAATGAGTCACTGCGCGCTAGTTCACAACCATGTTTAGTCGAGGATTATCGATTCAATTTCAAATTCCAAACCGGCAATGGCACGGATTCAAGCTCTATGGGCGAGCCTTATACAATCTCCAAAGTATGCTAGCTGCTTGTCATCCTCGGCTTGCCTTCCATACTATAATGAAATAGCACACTTTGAAATTCAAATTTGAATTCAAATCAAATGGGTAGATGAGTATTAATGTCGACGGAATAGATTACGTACTATCATGTATGTTATGTCCATGAAGTGCATTCTCGTCAGTATTATATGGTCATGGAGCAGTCGCCGGAAATAATCGCGTTATTTGTTGCCAAGAAACCAGGGAGATGGGAGTCCCCATATCGAGGCGGCCAAAACCCACTGTCAATGTACTGTCTTTCGTACTCTTAAGGTCTAATAAATATCCTATAGGGGTGGAAATAAGGCTTGTCGAGTATATGACGTTTCCAAAATATTTGACTAATCGCATGGCCGTCATCAATTCATTAGTAAGGACCAAGTATAAAAATAATGAGAATAGCATGAATGATTCAAATTAATGCAAGAATTAAGAAATGCTGCTAAGAGTATTTAGGTTGATAGATGTCGGTAGAGTAACTTTTTTCAATTTAAATGTTTATATATATATATATATATATATATATATCTGTATATATATATATATATGTATATATATATATATATATATATATATATATATATATATATATATATATATATATATATATATATATATATATATATATATATATATATATATATATATATATATATATATATATTCGATATAATTTTAAACCACATTTATTTTATATACTTATAAAATTAATATTTAAATTATTAAATAATATAATATAAATGTAAATTAAAATAATCAATTAAAAAATCACAATAATTTAGTTTTATCAACTATATTTATTAATATAATTGCAATAATAATAAAGAAATTATTAATAAACAAGTGTTATATAGTAGCTATTATATGTTGTTTAGTTTTAATATAATTAAATTAAACTAAAAGTAAAAGTATTAAATTTAAGTTAGTGTTAAGGTTTAGTATCTAGTTAATTTAAGTTTTATTGATTGGTAAATTGAGTATTTTGTTAATAGCTGCATTATGGTGGTGGAGAATTCAATCTTACCCAACAATAGTAATGGCTTATTGTGCTAGTAGTACATTTGTCGTGAAGGTTGTCTAGAAGGTTTTACATTTTCCACAAAAAAGTTAAATAGATATATTTTAAAAGGTATTTGTTCTTGCCAAAGTATAAATAAATATTGTTCTTGCGAGATATATCTATGAAACATAGATTGAATATATTCCTTAAAAATATATATATTAAAATTGAAGTTGATTTATTTACTAAGTTATTTCTTATTTGAATTGAAAATTATTTGAATTTATTATCAATAATTTTATACTTATTTGTTATTAATATTAAGTAAAATCACAACTTTTTTTACTATAAGTAAAATTATTTGTTAAAAACAATTTTTTAAGTGTCAAACTAGTTGTAATATATATTAAATAAAAATTTATTATTTGAATCAATTTTCATTTAATTATTGATGAGTTTATGAATATAGTTATTTATTTCAACTAATAAAGCCTGCATGTACCAATATTTATTAATATTGAACTTGTTAATTAATAATATTTATTATAAAAGTAGTTTGAATATTATAAAATAGTTAAGTAATGTTTTAGTTAATTAATGGTTGATAAGATTTTATTTTGTTATTATATGAAACTGAGAAATTTTGTTGGTTAGTAATCACTAGAAACTCTGTACATTTACATTTACATATTAATCTTATTTATTTTATGCAAATATTTGATTAAATTATGATAAATAGTAATTGATAGTATTTAAGTGAATATGAAAATGAGCTATTTGCAAGGATTTTAATATAGTGATTTTTTATGAAATTTAAATATGAAAAACTTTAATCCTAAAATCATGACATAAATATTACAATTGTATCTAAAAAATTATCACACAAATATAAGTCAATTACCAATATTATGTTAAACAAAAAATTGCAAGAGAAATATTACAAAATGAAACTTTAATCGATAAATAATTTTAGATATTACAGAGAATCTGCAATTTTCTTTTTATCATCAAACACAAAGTAATAGTTAATGAAAATAATAATTTTACTTAAAAAAAAAGGTAGCACACCTCTCCTAACAACATTTACTATAGTTGTGGAATGCATTGATTGCCACTATACTTGGTGGAAAGTTTCAGATTGAAATCCCTAAAATTTTATTGGCTCCATTCCCTGTCACGGGATTTATTCATGGTGTTCCAGAAAAAAGTTTGTCCACAGCTCATTCCTTCCACACAACGTTGCAGCCCAACTTTGTCTAAAGCTCTCTCCACCTATGCGTAAGTGATTGCAACGGGCTTCATGTCTGTAAATAATTGAATTCATGTATACATTCTTTGTCTTGTTCGTTATTGTAGTTTTTTTCCATTGCTCTGTACAAGTCTTCTGATGTAAAATCTGTTGAACAGACGAACAAAGAGGGAGAAAATTACAGTATTGAGACGACTGCTTGTTTGAAACAATGAACTCTTGGCTAAACTAACTGCATCTCCCCCAAAATAATCGTAATGAGGAGATTGTTGGTAACCTAAATTCGACATAGAATAGAAAAAATGTGTAGCTGTTGTTTCGACAACATTATCAGCCAATGGCAAACCAATACGCTCAAATTCTTCGTTTCCGATGGAGTCGTTCACAACTAGGTCGCGCCATGAGAATTTCCTGGTTTCTTGAATGTTCCATAATTTGAAGGCTTCATCTGATATATGATTACTGCAACCCTCATCGTTATAGCCATTTGCTCTTACAATTCCACAGTGTCGCACGACTATTTTTATTTTAACGGTAGTGGCTTTGAACACAGGATTTTGAACAGGAACAAGAGATTTTGATCTTGTTCTTCGATTTTCTGAAGTCCTGGGTTGAGATTTGTTCATTGACAGGCACAGCTTCTTTCCCATATGAGTGTTCCAGTAATTCTTGATTTTGTTGTCTGTTCGACCAGGCAGTCGTCCTGCTATTAGAGACCACCTGAAAATACATTGTATAGTTGAGATTAACTCAATGGAAGATTTCCAAAATATTTCAAAACCTAAGAAAACCGAAAGTGTCATGTGCACTGATTTTCTACATACCGATTGCCAAGAATACGATGCAACCGAATAATGAGCTCCTCCTCGTCGGGAGAAATGTTACCACGTTTAATGTCGGGGCGAAGATAGTTAAGCCACCGCAATTTGCAACTCTTTCCACATCCCTTAAGACCTGCAAAACAAAACCTACCCGCTCATTTAGCCTCTCAATGTGCATTTTGTTTGCAATAAAAATTGCAATTAGAATTTTACTGAAACTCGCCTGCTTTTTTAGGGATATTTTTCCATCCATTGCTGCTATGAATTCGAATGTATTCAGAGAGATTCATATCCTCCATGGCGGACCAAGCCCCACGGCTAAGACCCTTTGAATAGCTAGGGGATCTAACGATCTTCAATATTCTTCCGTAACCCATTAAGGCTAACTCAAAATAGCTGATGGTCTGCTCTGACACGGGACTGGCCTCCTTGCTTCCCTTTGAAAATAGCGCACTTCAAAATTCAAATTTGAATTCAAATCAAATGGGTATATGACACGGGACTGTCCTCCTCGCTTCTCTTTGGAAATAGGGTGCTTCAAAATTCAAATTTGAATTCAAATCAAATGGGTATATGAGTATTAATGTTGACATACTATCATGTTGCGATTAAGGCCGAGAGTGAGGTAAATGTGCCGGAGGTTGGTAAATGTGCTCATCAATATGCCAGAGGGAGGCCAAAGTGGCTGCGGGCAAGGTCGCCGTCGAGGGGCAGGAGCAAGGCAGCCGGAGAGGGATGGATGCGCCGGATGGATGCCATGATGCATGGTCGAGGATGAAAGGGCGCCATGACGTCAACCACACCGTCTGCCGCTGTCAGAAGGGGTACCTCCATAGCATTAACTTTGCTATGGAGGTGGAAATACGAAACGCCGGGGGTAAGTAGTGGGCGCGTTTAATTTGTTATAAACTTTGACAAAAAACCGGCATATGTTCGTTTGCGTTCGTTATAGGTCAAGTTTGTTATAATTTATGCGTAGTGTTCATTGAACCTTTCAAACGAATTTATGCCAAGTAGTGGGCGCGTGTAGTTTGTTATAAACTCTGACAAGAAAGTGGCATATTCCAGTTTGACAATGCCCACGACTGTTTGTGTTCGTTATATTATCTGACAAAAGCAACGTACTACACTCCGGTTCATTATATTATCTGACAAAAGCAACGTACTACACTCCGGTATGTATGGGCGCGTGTAGAACACAACCACGATGCTGAAATTTGTTATATTCAAATAAAAAATTATCACGCTCTCATAATGGCGTGATAGAAATCATGAAAATTTGGATTCGATGAAATCTTCAAAGGGTGTGGGAAGTACATATAATTGTTCAAGAAAGTGGATAAATCGCTATATAAATATATATATATATATATATATATATATATATATATATATATATATATATATATATATATATATATGTCTCAATCCTTATTATTTTGTTGCATTTTGGTCCTTTTATATTTATGTTCATATTGGCACGTGTGTACTTGGATGTGGTTGGTTTGAGTCTAAGTGAGTAAGTTTGTGGTTTGAGTCTCTCTTAGTTGGTGTGGTCTGTGTGGGAGTTTACAACTTTTGATTTCATGGAGATAAATAATTGTATGCATGGATGTTATATAATTACATTTATATCGTATGATTTTAAGCTTTACCATGTTATGATTCCTTTTTACCAATTTGATTGCAAATGTTGCAGTGTAACTGCATTCGGTGTTCATGTCATCCTATGTTGCACGGAATGGTAACGTTGATTCCTTGGATGAGCTCAATGAAAGAGAGGAGAGACTAGACTTCAATATGATGCAAAACCGTCAACATCCTTCACAACAACTTTGAGCTACAAGTATGTAATACCTTCCATTCTGATTCAAGAGTAACTTTGAGCTACAAGTATGTAATACCTTCCATTCTGATTCAAGAGTTTCGCAAAAATAGCTCTTCCAATGGCCATGAATATTCCATGTCTACTAAATTTAATAATTTATGAACAATGGTTTCCAAAATCACTTTTAATAATTGAACTACTTCCCAAAAACTTCCAATATGTCTTTATTTAATCAAATTTTTAAGTGATTATTGTATCTTTATCTAATTAACTCATTTATTGTTCTCTATCCATGTTGAATTAACTATTTATTGGTTTCATGCTAGTTTAATCTATCCATCACCATAACCGACCGATCCTTTATTGTTCTCTATCCATGTTCAATTACCTTTTTATTGGTTTCATACTACTTTACTCAATCCATCATCCATAATCGATTGATCTTTGCTTGTGGAATCTTGTGGAATTAAAAGTTGTTTTTATTTCCATCAACTTAACCAGGCTATTTAATTAGTTGATTGATTGGCTACACAAATTTTTCCATTAATTTAGCTCGCCTGTGTTTTTTGAAAGATAAAGCTTACCTTTATTCCTAATTTAAATCTCCTCTTCCATGCAACTTAATTACAATTAGTTTTATAAAGTTAAAAGTTCTTGTTTATTAAAATTAGTTTTATAAATTTAAAAGCTAATTACAAAATATGCGCTATTATTAAGCTCCATTTCAAATTAGTGTTGTAATATATTAAACCAGACATCTCAAATCTTATCTACAGCATGAGTGTATAAATATTTTTGTACAAATAAACTCACTTAACTTTGACTAAATCTGTCCATAATACTTGAAGTTATATCTTGTTGTACAACGTAGCAAATATACATAAATCTCATTGTACATGATTAGATATGTGAGAAGGACCTTTAATGTCTCATCCAGAGGAAGATGAAGCACGATTCTCTACCAAGGGAGGGCATCTTCTCCCCCATAATTCCTTTTTGTGATGGATAGTGTTTATGGATAATTATTTTTGCAACTATGTAAAGCATTTATGGATAATTTTTCTAGCACATTTGAAATGATGAGCACTTTTTTCGAAGCCTTGTTTATGTTTATGTATACTTTTTTCGCACATTTGAAATTCTGAGAAATTTCTTATTAATATTCTTCTCTCCTCACACCCAATCACAGTTAGTCCTCACCCATCCCAATCACAGTTAGTCCTCACCCATCACTAGGAAATTAAATTTTCTTCTAACATATAAACAGAAATAACAACAAAAACTGATTGTTTACCATTTCAAAACACCATTATGTTTTCTTCTCATATAATGGTGATCAATTAGTTGAAATGGAGCACTACAGGTGCCCTATAATGGTGATCAATTAGTTCAAACAGAGTGCTACAGGTATATTGTCTTAATGCACTATTATATTAAAAATACATCTTAAGAGCGAAGGTATTGAACACAATGACCAACTAGAATACAATGCTGCTGTTTTTGTAATTTGTGTTGCAGCCACCCTAACATGATTTGCTCCAAAGCTATTTGCAATTAAATTTGAGACCGCATCAAACCATAGTATATGAAAAATTACAATAGTATTATTAAATATAGAAAATGGCTTGTATTGTTCCATTGTACTTACCTCTATGACCAGTGGAGGTTTTAAGATGGCTTGTATTGTTCCATCGTACTTACCTCTATGAGGTGGTGGAGGAAATCTAAAAACGTTTAAAATACTATAAATAAAGAGAATAAAATGATATGTAATTATTTGTTCCTTTTATGTTTTTGTTAGGACGATAAGGAGGATAGAAAAGGTAGAGGTTGAGAAGGAAGCAGAGGAGGTTGGGGAGGGGGAGGAGGAGGAGGATGTTGGCAATAATACTGAGAGGGGGGGTGAATCAGTATTATCGCATTAATAAAACTTTTTCATTTCCATAATCAGATTCATATATGCTACTTCCACAACTTCTTATGATTAAGTTAATTGATCTTCAATGAGTGCATTAGAACATTATCAACCATATTATCAGATAACAGATGCCGTAATAGAGAATAGATCATCACACATAAGGAACACACATGAACACCATGATATAAGGTGGAAACCCAATGCGGGAGAAAAACCACCTGCTGCAAGTCATCTCAATCTTCTTCTTAATAAGAAAATCCTTTTACAATATTTGTACTGGTGCAGTCTTATACCAGTACGGGAGCTACAACCCCCTTTGCTCTTGTACTAGCCGATCCATTTACCAGTACGCATGCTGCTACCTGCTACAATGCTCCAAAGATCTCCCTTAGCTTTTGTACTAGCTTAGATACTAGTACATAGGCGCTGGCCTACAATCTTCTCTCCTCCAGGTACCACGTTTCATCAATTTTCAGACTGGATACACCGAAGCACAACACATAATCTGAAAGGCCACTTTTCACCCAATTTTCATACTGGACCCAACAACAACATTGAAGCTCATAATCAAAATACCTTATGAATCACCCAATCACCAGATCCATACATATACAATGATATTATGAGAGTTATCAACCAGATCTAGTACATAAATATAAGTCATTAATCATGCTGTTATCTGAACTCAATACGAGTAACCAAACATCAGTTATGCACCCAAAACCCTGCAGAATAGTCAAAGGCAGTTAAAACAAATTTTAAGCAGGGATCGCAACTTCACTGTTATAGATCTGCGGATATCTGTACTACCTCCACACCTGCGCCTTCTGTGGCGCCGCGACCATCGCACCTGCGCCTTCTGTGGCGCCTCCGCACTGCGCCTTCTGTGGCGCCTCCGCACTGCGCCTTCTGTGGCGCCTCTGTGGCGTCTCTGCACTGTGCCTTCTGTGGCGCCTCTGCACTGCGCCTTCTGTGGCGCCTCTGTGGCGTCTCTGCACTGTGCCTTCTGTGGCGCCTCCGCACTGCGCCTTCTGTGGCGCCTCCGCACTGCGCCTTCTGTGGTGCCTCCGCACTGCGCCTTCTCTGGCGCCTCCGCACTGCGCCTTCTCTGGCGTCTCCGCACTGCGCCTTCTGTGGCGCCACCGCACTGCGCCTTTTCTGGCGTCTCCGCACTGCACCTTCTGTGGTGCCTCCGCAGTGCGCCTTCTGTGGCGCCTCTGCACTGCGCCTTCTGTGGCGCCTCTGCACTGCGCCTTCTGTGGCGCCTCTGCACTGCGCCTTCTGTGGCGCCTCTGTGGTGTCTCCGCACTGCGCCTTCTGTGGCGCCTCCGCACTGCGCCTTCTATGGTGCCTCCGCACTGCACCTTCTGTGGCGCCTCTGTACTTCCGCAGCTGCAGCGCTCGAGAGATCACCCTTCACAGATTCGCTTTCAACTTCCCTTTCATAGATCAAACTTTTAAAACAATAACCCAATATTTCAGATCTTAAGATATTCGATTTGCAAGAATGAATTAGCCAAGTGATCTCCTTTTCTTTATATAGGCTTAGGCCTTTCACAATACCACGGGCCAAAACCATAGGATCAAAAAAACTGTTGGACTAATACCATGAACCAACCGTGAGATCAACACTTTTGACAAAGTACCATGGTCCAAAACCATAGGTTCAAATACCAAGGACTAACTTCCATGGACCAAAGGTAAGTTCTCCGACATATACGCGCTTTTCCTCATAGGTTCAAATACCAAGGACTAACTACCATGGACCAAAGGTAAGTTCTCCAACATATACGCGCTTTTCCTCATAGGTTCAAATACCAAGGACTAACTGCCATGGACCAAAGGTAAGTTCTCCAACATATACGCGCTTTTTCTCATAGGTTCAAATACCAAGGACTAACTACCATGGACCAAAGGTAAGTTCTCCAACATATACGCGCTTTTCCTTGCATGAAAGTGCGTGAACTTTTTCTCTACACGAAATAAACTTTTCTCTGCATAAAAGTGCGTGAACTTTTCTCTACATGAAATAAAATTTTCTCTGCATATAAGTGCGTGAACTTTTCTCTACACTATAATTTATTATCTGAGATGAGTGGGTTGCCATCAAGTACAACATATGTATCATAATGTCGACAATCTCCCCCTTTGGACTTGATGGCAACAACAACCAATCACTCTCCCCCTTTGACATCAAGGGCAAAGGGTTATGCTCCCCCTAAGAACATGCTCCCCCTGACTATAAACTAGATCTGCAAAGAAGAACCATAATCCATGACCATGAAAGAGATAGAGACGTATTGCAGCAATATTCAGACCAGCATCCATGATCTCCTTCTGTACTTCCTCCATAATGCCAACAATGCATGATAAGCTCCCCCTGAGTACCTGTTGAAATCTTTGAATGAGCTCCCCCTTTGTATATGTCATGGTGCACCAATATGATCATGCTCTTTCTGAGAACAAGCTGAAACGTTTGCTCTGCTATATAGTGTTGTTCATGCTCAGGCTCCCCTTGAGTGTAAGCAAGGTCTGCAAAAGGATGTTGTACATCACAAATGACCTTCCTAAAATATTCAATACATACATCCTCACCCAACCAAGTGGGGATATATCCGAAAAATGAAAACCAAATAGATTACATCTTCATCCCAGGCATAGTGGGGAAACCAACATAGGTCGTTAAATGACCTGAAGAGATGACACTATTACATCATGAGTCTTGATATGACATCACCTAAATAAGATGAACATCAGCAACAACACTTTATGATCTGCTCCATAGTATCTGTCAACAGCAACTAGACCACCAACTTGTATTAGTGCATGAATCATCAAGGTATGTCCGCATCAACAGAATTTCACATTCTATGTGAGAAACATCATAGCCATGTAGATCTACATGAATCAAGAATCATCAATTGGGAATATCTGCATTAATCAACATATGTATGAAACAATCCTATCATCATATAGATAAGAGCTCATTATCATCATGTCTCCAACAATGCAACTTTGAATAATCATCCCTGTATCTAGCCAACAATCCTCATCCATTTGTGCCAAGAATGAAAGGAATCATAACTGTAATATATGATCTTTATGCATATGACGACAGCAGCATATGAGTGACTCAACATCAAGAAGATGTGAATTCAAGCTAAGTGCTTCCCATGCAAGCATCATTAGAGAATCAACCATAAATCTGATCCAAGAACCATGTGAACAACTCATAACCATAGAAACATGAATCATTTATCCATATAAGTGTCATCACCAAGGACTATTAACCATAATGCCAATAATGCATTAAGTCCATATGCTCCCTCTAAACCTGTGCCATATGTCTGATCATGCATATCAATAAGAAGTATCAAGACATCATCAATATCAAGTTAGAACCAAAACACTTCTAACCATCATATCCACACATCATTATTATTAACTAGAGCAAAACTGATCCTTCTCTTGAATCTGTCCCTACTGCCTTTCTTCAAACAATCATATACGCGACTGTGCAGTAACTAACTTGCGTATATATGCAACTTTCCTTTATGGAGTTTGCATATGAGATTTAGGACACTGAAGTTTTGTACTTTCAGCTCCCTCTGATTCTGGTATGTCTGTACGTTGTGCAGTGCCGCCTTTTTCTGACTGTACTTCCTTTTTCCTCCATATCTTCAAGCGTGATGATGACATTTTCTCCTTTTGATATGGTGCCCACACTTTGTTCCTGCATTCCTTAGCTATATGTCCAAGCTTGTTACATGCATAACATCTTACATGTTTCATATTCCTCCTGTAAAAATCAGCGGCTTTGTGACCAAACATATTGCAAGCAAAGAAATATCCATAAAAGTACCTTGAATGTGATGATCTTTCTGCATAATGGTCTTGAACCCTTCTTCTACATCTAGCTGCAACATGTCCAAGATTATGACATACATAACATTCAACATTATTCATAGGAGGAGTAAAGGATTTTCTTTGAGGAATCTCTTTTCCTGGTTGATGATGAGATTGATCTTTCATTTCTTCGTTGATCACTTTAGATTTCTCTTTAGAGTTCCTTGCCTCACCTTGTGAACTAGATTCACCTTCAACAGATTCATGGAAACCAAGACCAGTCTTTATAGCAGGAGACCTTTGACTACTAAGAATATCATCCAAGACTTTAGAACTATCTTGAAATCGTAAAAGCTTATCCTTTTCTTCTAGTTTACCTTTCAAGATATTTACCTCAACCTGAAGTTGTTCTTCCTTTTCAAGAGATTGCTTTTTCAAATCTTCTTCAGCTTTCCTTCCTTCTTCCATTTGTTCCCTTAGTTTGAGAATCTCCTTTTCTTATTCTTCATTCAGATCCTGCTGCATTTGACGAACTCGGAAGGCACATTCTAGTTGAGATTTTAAGCCGGTGACTTCGTTTTCTTGTTTTGCAATAGCTTGGAGTAGATCTGTATTCTGCTTCTTTGATTCTTCAAGATCTCCTTTTAGTGAGAGGATTGTAGCTTCAAGATTTTCATAGTAGCTGGATCTATCTTTGAGTTTCTTGATGGTTGTGCTTCTTTCGTTTACTTCTTTTCTTAATGATGTCACTTCATGCTGCAATTTTTGACATTGGTCTTCCTTGTCCTTGAGTAGCTTTCTTACCTGGTTTCCTTCTTCTAGTTGGGCCTTTAGTTTGGTAGCTTCTTCTTTGAAATCACATTCCCTTTTGTTCAATAGATCTTGTTGATCTCTAATTTTGTCTCTCAGCCTTTTAAATTCTGCCTCTATTTGATATCTTTCTTGTTCACCCATAAGAGCAAATTCAGTAGTTTCGCTATCACTTTCATCTCTTCCAAAAGGAAAGATAGCTGGAACATCAGAGGATAATATATTCAAACCTGATAATGATGAATCTGATTCTGAATCTGAAGAGCTTCTTATACCTAATCCCCAATCGATTCTCCCACTGTCATAGTTCTTCTGAGATGACTTCTTTTTCTTAGGTGCTTTCTTCTTAAGCTTCTTTCCCATTGTTCCACGGATCTCCTTCAAGCAATCAAGCTTCTATCAAAGGACCTGCTCTGATACCAATTGTTGGAAATAATACTGAGGGGGGGGTGAATCAGTATTATCACATTAATAAAACTTTTTCATTTCCATAATCAGATTCATATATGCTACTTCCACAACTTCTTATGATTAAGTTAATTGATCTTCAATGAGTGCATTAGAACATTATCAACCATATTATCAGATAACAGATGCCGTAATAGAGAATAGATCATCACACATAAGGCACACACATGAACACCATGATATAAGGTGGAAACCCAATGCGGGAGAAAAACCACCTGCTGCAAGTCATCTCAATCTTCTTCTTAATAAGAAAATCCTTTTACAATATTTGTACTGGTGCAGTCTTATACCAGTACGGGAGCTACAACCCATTTTTCTCTTGTACTAGCCGATCCATTACTAGTACGCAGGCTGCTACCTGCTACAATGCTCCAAAGATCTCCCTTAGCTTTTGTACTAGCTTAGATACTAGTAAATAGGCACTGGCCTACAATCTTCTCTCCTTCAGGTACCACGTTTCATCAATTTTCAGACTGGATACACTGAAGCACAACACGTAATCTGAAAGGCCACTTTTCATCCAATTTTCATACTAGACCCAACAACAACATTGAAGCTCATAACCAAAGAACCTTCTGAATCACCCAATCACCAGATCCATACATATACAATGATATTATGAGAGTTATCAACCAGATCTAGTACATAAAGAAAAGTCATTAATCATGATGTTATCTGAACTCAACACCAGTAACCAAACATCAGTTATGCACCCAAAACCCTGCAAAATAGTCAAAGGCAGTTAAAACAAATTTTAAGCAGGGATCGCAACTTCACTGGTATAGATCTGCGGATATCTTTACTACCTCCGCACCTGCGCCTTCTGTGGCGCCGCGACCACTGCACCTGCGCCTTCTGTGGCGCCTCCGCACTACGCCTTCTGTGGCGCCTCTGTGGCGTCTCCGCACTGCGCCTTCTGTGGTGCCTCTGAACTGCGCCTTCTGTGGCGTCTCCGCACTGCGCCTTTTGTGGCGCCTCTGCACTGTACCTTCTGTGGCGCCTCCGCACTGCGCCTTCTGTGGCGCCTCCGCACTGCACCTTCTGTGGCGTCTCTGCACTGCGCCTTCTGTGGCGCCTCCGCACTGCACCTTCTGTGGCGCCTCCGCACTACGCCTTCTATGGCACCTCTGTGGCGTCTCCGCACTGCGCCTTCTGTGGCGCCTCCGCACTGCGCCTTCTATGGCGCCTCCGTACTGCACCTTCTGTGGCGCCTCTGTGGCGTCTCCACACTACGCCTTCTGTGGCACCTCGACATTGCGCCTTCTGTGGCATCTCCGCACTGCGCCTTTTGTGGCGCCTCCGCACTGCGCCTTCTGTGGTGCCTCTACACTGCGCCTTCTGTGGCGCCTCCGCACTGCGCCTTCTGTGGCACCTCTGTGGCGTCTCCGCACTGCGCCTTCTGTGGCGCCTCCGCACTGTGCCTTTTGTGGCGCCTCCGCACTACGCCTTCTGTGGCGCCTCCGCACTGCGCCTTCTGTGGTGCCTCTGTACTTCCGTAGCTGCAACGCTCGAGAGATCACCCTTCACAGATTCGCTTTCAACTTCCCTTTCATAGATCAAACCTTTAAAACAATAACCCAATATTTCAGATCTTAAGATATTCAATTTGCAAGAATGAATTAGCCAAGTGATCTCCTTTGCTTTATATAGGCTTAGGCCTTTCACAATACCATGGGCCAAAACCATAGGATCAAAAAAACTGTTGGACTAATACCATGAACCAACCGTGAGATCAACACTTTTGACGAAGTACCATGGTCCAAAACCATAGGTCCAAATACGAAGGACTAACTAGCATGGACCAAAGGTAAGTTCTCCAACATATACACGCTTTTCCTCATAGGTTCAAATACCAAGGACTAACTACCATGGACCAAAGGTAAGTTCTCCAACATATACGCGCTTTTCCTCATAGGTTCAAATACCAAGGACTAACTGCCATGGACCAAAGGTAAGTTCTCCAACATATATGCGCTTTTCCTCATAGGTTCAAATACCAAGGACTAACTACCATGGACCAAAGGTAAGTTCTCCAACATATATGCGCTTTTCCTTGCATGAAAGTGCGTGAACTTTTTCTCTACATGAAATAAACTTTTCTCTGCATAAAAGTGCGTGAACTTTTCTCTACATGAAATAAACTTTTCTCTGCATATAAGTGCGTGAACTTTTCTCTACACTATAATTTATTATCTGAGATGAGTGGGTTGCCATCAAGTACAACATATGTATCATAATGCCAACAGAGGAGGAGGAGGAGGCTGGTGGGGGGGCAGGTGAGGAGAGACACAAGCGAGGTGAGGGCGAGGGAGGCATGGGAGGTGGGGGTAAAGAGGAGGAGGACGCGGGGGAGGAGGTGGAGGAGGAGAAGGGGGGTGCAGTGGGAGAGGATGGGGAAGAGGTAAAGGTGGAGGAGGTGGCGGGGGGGAGATGAGGAAGGAGGGGAGGTGGAGAGGGAGGAGAGTAGAAGGGAGGGGGTTGAGGTAGGAGGAGAGGTGGAGGGATGTGAAAGAGAAAGGAGGAGGAAAAGCGGGGAGGTGGAGGAGGAGGAGGAGGGGTGGGACGAAAATTCGAAGGAGAAGGAGGGGGAAGAGGTAGAGGAGGGGGCAGTAGAGGAGGCGACGGGAGGAGGAGGAGGGTTAGGCATGATAGGAGGGGGAAGAGGTGGAGGAGGAGGAGGAGAAGTTGAGAGGGGAGCAAGTGGAGGGGGAAGAGGGTAAGGGGGAGGAGAAGGAGCGAGAGGCAGCTGGGGAGGGAGTGGAAGGAGGACGGGGTAGAGGTAGAGGAGAAGTGGGGTGAGGGGTGACAAGGGAGAAGAGGGGGAGGGAGGGGAGGGTGAAGATGAAGAGGGGGAGGAGGTGGTGATGTGGAGAGGAGGAGGGGAAGGTTAGGGATGGGAAGGTTGAGGAAGTTGGTGGGTGTTGGGGAGGAGAGGGATGAGTAGGTAAGGGAGGAGGTAGAGTCGGTAGGGTGGAAGAGGAGGAGGAAATAGAGAGAGGTTGAGGAGGAAACGAAGGAGGTTGGGGAGGGGGAGGAGGAGGAGGAGGCGAGTGAGAGGGGGTGAGAGGAGGCACATGAAGAGGGAGAGGTAGGGAGGGGAAGAGGAGGAGGCACGGGGGAGGAGGTGGAGGAGGAGGAGGAGGAGGGGGTGGGAGGCGATGGGAGAGGTTTTCGAAGAGGCGAGGGAGGAAAAGACTGTGGGGGGGGGGGGGGGAGAAAGGAGAAAGTAGAGGAGGGGTAGAGGGGAAGAGAGGGGGAGGAAGTAGGGGTAGAGGCAGGGGAGAGGGAGGAGGCAAAGGCGGGAGGTGGAGGAGGCAGAGGTAGAGGGAGGGGGAACATGGAGGCAGAGGGAGGCAAGGAGGGGGGAGGAGGAGAACGGAGTTGTGAGGTAGGATGATGAGGGGGAGGGGTGGGGGAGGTGGATATAAAGGAGGAGGAGGGGGGAGAGAAAAGGAGAAGATGTGAAGGGGGGAGGAGGAGGCAGGAGAGAAAAGGAGAAGATTTGAAGGGAGGAGGAGGAGGGGGAGGCGGTGGGAGAGGAGGGGGGAGAGGTGGACATGAAGGAGGTGGAGGAGGAGGAGGAGGAGGAGGCGATGGGGGGTGCTAGAGGAGGAGGAGGTGACGGGGGAGCAGGTGGAGGGCGAATAAAGTGAGGTGGAGGGAGAGGAATGGGAGGCAACAGGGGAGGGAGGGGAAGGATGAGGGGGAGAGATAGAGGTGGAGGCAGGGGAAGGGGGAGGAGGTGGAAGAGGTTGAGGAAGGGGAGGAGGGGGGGTGCAGAGGGAGGGGATGGGGAAGATGTAGAGGGGGAGGAGGTGGTGGGGGGAGAGGAGGCGGGGGAGGAGGGGGGAGGAGGGGAGGAGGATAAAGAGTGAGGGATGAAGGAGGAGGAGGTAGGAGAGAGGTGGAGGTGGAGGTGGGGGATGGAGGGAGGAGGAAAGGGAGGAGGAGGAGGAAGAGGTCAAGGTGGAGGGCGGGTGAGGCGGAGGTAGAGGTAGGTGGGGGGGGAGAAGAGGAGGAAGAGGGGTAGGGGGATGCGAGGGAGGAGTGGGTGGCGAGGGAGGAGTGGGTGGCGAGGAGGTGGAGTGGGGGTGAAGGTGTAGGCAGGAGACGGAGAAGGGGGAGCATGAGGAGGAGGACGATGAAGAAGAGGTAGAGGGGGGGGAGGTGGAGGAGGAGGAGGGGGAGGAGCATAAGGAAACGAGGGAGGGAGGGCAAGGAGGAGGGGGGAGAGACAGAGGTAGAGGAAATGGAGTTGGGAGGAGACAAAGGAGGAGGGGGTAGAGGAGGAGGGGGATTTGAGGGGGAATAGGTGAAGGAGGTAGGTGATGAGGAGGAGAAGGGGGAGGGGGAGAGGAGGTGGGTAAGAGTTGAATGGGGAATAGGTGGAGGAGGCAGGTGAGGAGGAGGGTGAGAGGAGGTGGGAAGAGGCGAAGGGGTAAGAGGTTGTGGGGAAGGGAGGGGGAGACGAGGTAGGAGAGTAGGAGTAGAGGGAGGAGAGGATAAGGGAGGGGTAGGAAGTAGGGGGAGAGGCATAGGTGAAGGCATTGGAGACATGGAGGAGGCGAGGGAGGAGGCAAAGGTGAGAGATGGAGGAGGCAGTAGGTAGGTGGAGGCAGAGGAAGGAGGGATGGGGGAGGAGGACGACAAGTTTATTAAGGAGGAGGAGGGGGGGGGAGACATATGTAGACTGAGAATAATTAAGGTTATATTATGTTTTAATTTAATTATCACACAACATTCACAATTAACCTCGGTTCATTTTTTTATTGAATATGTAAATATCAGTGAATGTTGTGTTTTTCAAAATCTATACAGATTTTATAAAATTTAGTTTATATTAAAAATATATATTTTATACTATTATTAATATGTACTTTTAATTACAAGTACAAATGTTAAAACTACATGTAACAATGGTCTTATGTTTTTTCCAAATGGTTCTTGTTTAAGGTTGTTATGAGAATTTAGCTAATGTACACTGCAACTGTTTCTGCAAAATTGTAATGCAATAGAATTGCAATGCATAACAATATTGAAAGAATAGCTCTCATAGTGCAGGAGCGAGTTTAAAATCTAGGTTTTGAGTTTTAGATTGAGGTGAGGTTTCCTATGAGAATTTAGCCAATGTACGCTACAACTCTTCTTGCAAAATTGTAATGTAATTGAATTGTAATGCAATCCACTTGTTAAAGAATAACTAACACAGTGCACGAATGAGCTTCAAATTGAGGTTTTGAGTTTTAAATTAAGGTTTAATTAAAAATAGCCAAATCAGTTTCAAGTTTACCTTTGAGTTTTAAATTAAGATTTAATTTAAAATAATGAGGGTGCATACTTATCTTATAAAGATGGAAGTAAACAACTCTTTGTTGTGAGTGATTGAAGATTTTTTTGTAAAAAAGGTTTGATTTCTTTAAGAATACATTAATAAATTTTATATTAAGAATACAAACATTAAGAAAGACAATTAATTAAAATAATAAGTACTAAGAATATGTATTTTTAAATAAAGATTAACATATTAAAACATAATTTCACCATATAATATTAACTAATATATGAAATCGCACCCAATAAATCTATTATTAGTAAAATAAATATAATAATATATGTTTAATAAATATACCCCATAAAATTAGATTTATTATTAATATATTATTATCTATAAATGCAAATATCACACATATATTAATATATAAAAAATTGTACAATATTAGAAAAACTTCTAATATTAATAAAAATTAAGCTATAATATTAACATTAATAAAACTTAATTAATAATTTTTATGTATTATCATTAATATTCATACATAATTTTCATAATAGTTACATTTTAGACATTAACAATAATAATAATAATAATAAGATATAATAGTGACAATACAAACATTAACATTATTGTTATTAATAATAAGGTTAATATGGTAAATAATTTCATATAATAATTATTTATGTAACAATTATAGTAGGTAGTAATTAATCATTTATTAATGTATTAAGCCACATGAAGTATTAATAGTTTTATTATTAGATAATATATAAAACCGTAATTTATGAATATCAATACTATTTATTATTTATTAACATTATTATGCTAAAGCCTTAATATAAGTAATATAAATAACAACATATATTTTTTTATATTAATCAATATAATATATATTAATATTAATCTTAATATATTAATACTCGTAAAATATATAGTAATGTTATTGTTAATATATTAATATTAGTATTATCATTAATGTTAATATTACTATTAACATTGATATTAATGTGTGCCTCTTACTCTAAAATATGTGTTACAATTTAATTAGTCATGCCCATTAAAACATGTGTCTCACAATGTAGTTGAAATTTTTGAGGCCATAGCTATATCGCACCCTACAAATATTTTAGCTTTATATTTTAGTGTTAATATAATATGACATAGTTTTGATGTTTATGTCACCTAATAAAACCTCATATATATAATGTGAAATTTTGCAGCCATAGTTGTAACCCACCCTAAAATGGTTACTATGTACATATATTATAGATTGTTGGAGCTTTAGAGACATAATTGAAACATGTAGCCACCACCCAATCTAAAATGGTTACTATTTACATATATTATAGATTTTTGGAGCTTTAGAGACATAAGTGCAACATGTAGCCACCAGATCTCTTCTTAGAGATAAGCTACCATTGCCCAAGCTAGTTTATTTCCATTTTGTATGTAAGAAGATTTCAGTTCTTTGATATTAATGACATGAAGTTTTATTTCCTCTTCAAATTTATGTTTATGTTTATATTTTTATTCTTTTGCATTCCTGCATAAGTCTGGATAATCATAACATGCACTAGGAGTAAAAGCACTCCTCCCTAAGACCAGTACAAGCACATGTCATAGTCTAAGATTTTGAGTGTTTGTATTGAGGGATTCTTTCTTGGAGAGTGCAATACTTGGATTTTGTTTTGAATGAGGACATGTTGAGGAGAATTAAAGCTGGGATCCTCTTTTAGAGAGCACAAAAAACCATGTCACAATGAGTGCTTGAAATGTGGATCCTTAGTTTAAAGACCAGCAACTTTGGAGGTGACTTCCAACAACCACATGACACTTGTACATCTTCACTAAACTACTCTGATGTGGATATACTGTAATAATTTATATTAGGTTGTTGCGCACTTGATCCATTTTCTATTATATTCCTAACTGGCTTGTCTTATAAAACGGGGAGAGTGTCCTCATTCTCACAACTTAGTCAATAGATCATCCATATCTTCTATATGTAATCATATTGTAGCCCTTTTTTTGTAATGCGAGGGTTGAATATTGTGCGGATTATTGGGAAATATGGTTTTTTTGAGATAAATTAAGAGAAGTATCTCAACACAAGCATTAACATGTTGCATGACCTAAGGATTGTGAGATGAAACCTTAGAAAATAACTCAAGCACTTAATGCTAATGGAGCTTTCGTCATGCAAGTTTATATAAGTCTCGTTGAGGGCTTTTTTATGAGAGAAAAGATTTCAATTGTTAGATTGTTGGTGTGATTATAGCTTGTAGTGTAACCTTTGGTGCATCTAAGACAACTTGGTTAGCTTGGTGAGATGCCTTGATAGCCTACAACCTTGTTGAGCCAAAATTGTAGATGGAAAATGCTCTAGCTAGGATTTAGAAGGACCTATATTGTCTTTTCTAAGATGCACTAGAAAGACATGGCGTATAACATGGAATGTATAAGGAACTGTATTTTATCTTCATTTATGTTGTAATAATAACTCTACCCTTGTTGTCTAAAATTTTGTGTTGTATTTTAAGGATTTCACCACATTTTAATTTATACTAGACAAATTAGGTATTTGGGGATGAAGAGTGATGAGGGGGGATGGTTAAAGCCACCATATGAGCTTCCAAAATCACATGGAATCTCAATATTCCTTGTATCAATCATGGTAAATCAATTATTTATAATAGACAAATTAGGTATTTTGGAATTAAGAGTGATGGGGGGACGGTAGAAGCCACCATATGAGCTTCCAAAATCACATGGAATCTCACTATTCCTTGTATCAACCATGGTGAATCCATTAGCATGTTCAACAAAAATTTTGTCAATATGACATTCATTCATTTATTATATGACTTGAAATTAATAGTTAATGTTATATTATGCTTTAATTTAATTATCATACAACATTCACAATTAACATCGGTTGAATTTTATCCTTAGGTTTTAGGGTTTTGGTTTTAAGGCTTAGGGTTTAGGGTTTATAATACATTAGCAAATGATTTTAGGGTTTATCATTTAGGCTTTAAGCATTAGGATATAGGATTTGGGGTTTGGGGCTTACCGTTTGGGGTAAAAGGTTTTGGATTTAGGGTTTCAGGTTTAGTGTTTAGGTTTTAGGGTTTATGGTTTAGGAAAACTCTTTTGAAAATATTAAAAAATAATTAGCGTTTTGGGTTTATGGTTTTGGGTTCATGATTTATAACACTTTAGTAAATTATTTTAATAAACACTTAAATAAAAGTTTAAAATGACTTTTAAAATGTTATAAAATGATTAGGGTTTAGGTTTTAGGGTTTGGGGGTTTAGGGTATTGGGTTTTGGCCTTAAGGTTTAAGGTTTATAACACTTTAGTAAATGATTTTAATAAACACTTAAATAAAAGTTACAAAACACTTTTTAAAATGTTGTAATAAACACTTGTATAAAAGATAGAAAACACTTTTTAAAATGTTGTAAAATTCTTAGGGTTTAGTTTTTAGGGTTTATAACACCTTAGTAAATGCTTTTAATAAACACCTAAATTAAATTTAGAAAACAGTTTTTTAAATGTTATAAAATACATATGGTTTAGGTTTTAGGGCTTCAAGTGTAATGTTTGGGGCTTAGGGTTTAGGTTTTATAACAATTTAGTAAGTTATTTTAATAAACACTTAAATAAAAGCTAAATAATGATTTTTAAAATGTTATAAAATGATTAAAGTTTAGGGTATAGGGTTTAGGGTTTGACATTTACGATTGAGGGCTTAGGTTTTACGTATGTAACAATTTAGTGAATTATTCTAATAAAATGTTAAATAAAAGTTACAAAACACTTTTCAAAAGGTTTTAAAATACTTAGAATACACATAACTTCATTATATGGATACACATTTTATTAACAAGGGATTTCCATTTTTATGCATCTTCTCCTATTTTTTTAATAAGAGGATAAACATGATGCTCTCAAATATGCTTGAATTTAATTTTCACATCTATCAATGTTTTAATGATATTTAGGATTTTCCCTATGTAACTCTAAAGGTAAGAATTGAGCAAGGGATAGAAAGGTAAATCATTTGCAATTCCCCCATAAAAAAAAAAACTAATGTAATGCCAAATGAAATTAAAAATGATCATATGCACTGAATCCATACCCTTTTTAAGTTGATTACATTGTCTAACTAGCACTAAATATTTTGTTTTTCATAGAGAAAAATGTTCTTTCTTCCTATAAAGGTGAGAGGAAAAAGGGTTGAGGATGAAGGTTACCAAAATTTATACATGTACAATAGGTGGATACAACAACAGGTGTTATAATGTGAATAATATTTATTTATCTAATTGATGAGAACTAACCATCAAGATTTAGGTGCTTCTATAGGAATTTGTAACGACCCATATTGACCTTAACTATAATGGTATCTTCCAATAATTAATGGCGCCCTTGGAGAGTGATGTTGACCTGTGGGAGACAATCATGGAAATGAAATGTATAAAAATGATATAAAAACATCGTTAGTATTGGTAAGGAAAATAAATTATTAAAACTTCAAACATACTTGTAATAAGTGCACCCATAATGAAATCAAAAGATTCAGTGCCTCATAGTTGAAATGCATTCAGAATTAGAATGGAATTATTATGAAAATGTTGGGTATATGTTATATTATTTTCATGATTAGACACACATGTGATTTGTATGCATCATGAAAAATGGGATGTCACAGTGGGGTCTTAACCCCCCTAAAAAATATTTCAATGGTTTTGAATGTTCACTTTTGATGATTTTCAGCACAGAATTTTCACTTTTGGTAGTTTTATGACACAATTATTGTAGTCCATGGTAATGTAATTCTAATTAAATAAATATATATGATTAATGGATCTAAGGTTAATGGATTCCACATAATGTACAAATTGTATTGTAACATTGTAAAGTAATATTATATACTGAAAAGTATTTCTAGTTTTCCAAATTTGGATTTCCTTGGTAAGATCTTTATTTTAAATGTTTATGTGAGTCATTGCATTTTTTCTTTCTTATTTTTTTCTCTCCCTTTTCTTTTGAACAGGGGCTTTTTGAACACTCTACCCCATTTTTTTCACTTTTTATACTCAATATCTCAATACACATTACATCTCCAATGTTTGTTTACTCTCCACCTTTGACAACAATGGCAGAGCGATATAAGAGGCTACTGATATTAATTTTGATGCTTGTTGGTAACACTTAATTGAAATGATACTAATTGAAGGCAGATATATAAAGACTTAGGAAACATGCAAATTTTCCATCTCATAGTACATTATAATACACTTTTCTCCCCTTAAACTTTTTGCCTCTCCTTCCGATACAAGTATTTTTCTTTTGTATCAATTATCCTACTATAGGAATTGACTTTGCGATTGATTGCCTAGACAAGCCTACTTTAGTTTATCCTAGCCAACACCACTATATACTACTCTAGCCTAGAATATCCTACTCTAGTCCTAGACTAGTGTATCCTATTCTACTCTAAAATAACTTATCTAATCCAACCTAGCTTAACCTACCCTTCCCTACTCCTTCTAACTCTACTATATCCTAGCCTACTCTAGCCTAGTTTAGCTTGGCCTACTCTAGCCTAGCCTTGCCTACTTTAGCCTACTCTAGCCTAGCTTACCGTAGACTACTCTAGCCCAACCTACCCCTAGAATAGCCTAGCCTAGCCTACTCTATAGCCTAGGTTAGCCTACTCTAGCATAGCTTAGCCTAGCTTAACCTACTCTACCCTAGCCTACTCTAGCCTAACGTAGCCTAACTTACTCTAGTGTATATTAGCCTAGCTTACTCTAGCTTAGCCTAGCCTACTCTAGCCTAAATGAGTCTACCCTACTCTAGCCTAAATGACTATATCTTAGCGTACTTTAGCTTATCATAGTCTAGCTTACTCTAATATATCATGACATACCCTATATATTAGCCTACTCTAACCTAGCTCATTTGGGACTACTCTAAAATAGACTAGCCTAGCTTACTCTACCCTAACATACACTAGCCTCACCTACTCCATCCTAGCCTAACATAGCCCATCATAACCTACTCTAGTTTAGCCTAGCCTAGCCTGAGCTATCCTAGCCTATCCAACTCTATCCCAATCTAGCCTTGCCTAGCCTAGCCTAGCATTAACTTGCCTAACATATCCTAACTTGGCCTAGCCTAGCATAACCTACTCTAGCATAGCCTAATCTAGCCTACCCTAGCCTACCTTCATTTAGCCTTGCATACTCTAGCCTAGCTTACTCTAGAATAACCTAGACAAGCCTAGCCTAACCTAACCTACTCTAGCCAAGCCTAGCCTAGCCTACTATAGCCTAGCCTACTCTTTCCTAGCCTAATCTATCATAGGCTATTGTTTCCTATTCTACCCTAATCTACTCTATCCTAGCCTAGCTTGCTCTAGTCTAGCCAAGCCTACTCTAGGCTAGGAAATCCTACTCTAGCCAAGCCTACTCTAGCCTAGCCTAGTGCAACCTACTATACCCTAGTCTAGCTTATGATAACCTAACCTACCCTAGCCTAGCTTACCATAACCTATCCTAGCCTAGCATTCGTAATCTAGCATAGCTAGTGTAGCCTACTCTAACCCAACCTACACTACTCTATCCTAACCTAGACTAGCTTACTCTAGCATAACCTACTCTCGCCTAACCTATTCCATCCTAACGAAGCCTAACCTAACCTAGCTTAGCCTAACACAGTTTATCCCAATTTACTATATCCTACTAACCTAGCCTAGCCTAGCCTAGCTTATAGTACCCTACTCTTCTACCCTACTCTAGGCTCATATCTAGCCTAGCCTAGCCTAGCCTAGGCTAGATTATACTAACCTACTCTAGGCTACCCTAGCCTACCTTAACCTAGTCTAGCCTAGCTTATACTAGCCTACTCTAAGCTACCCTAGCATACCCTAACCTAGTCTAATTAAGCCCAAAATAGCCTAGTCTACTCTAGTCTAGCGTACTATAGGCTACCCTAACCTAGCCTTCCTTAGCCTACTCTAGCCTAGTCTACCCTACCCTACCCTACCATAGCTTAGCCAACTCTAGCCTACCCTAGCTTAGCCTATTCTAGCCTAGTTTAATATAACCTCACCTGGCATAACCTACCTAGTATAGTCTGGCCTAACCTAACCTAACCTACTCTAGCCTAGCCTAAGGTAGACAAGCTACTCTAGCTTAGCCTAACCTAACCCAGCCCAACATACTCTACCCTAGCTTACCCTAGCCTAGCCTACTCTTGCGTAGCCTATTCTAGGTTAGCCTAACCTATGCCAGTGTACTAGCCTAGGCTACTAGCCTACCATAGCCTGCCATAGCCTACCCTAGCCTAGCCTACTCTAGCCTAGCATAGCTTATCTTAGCCTAATCTATCCTAGCCTAGCATGGCCTAGCCTACTCTAGCTTAGCTTACTCTAGCTTAGCCTACTCTAGCATACGCTAGCCTAACCTTTTGTACTCTGGCCTAGCTTAATCTAACCTAGCCTTCTCTACACTCGCCTAGCCTAGCCTAGCCTACTCTAGCCTAGCCTACTTTAGCCTAGCCTAACCTACTCTAGCCTACACTAGTTTACCATAACCTACTTGATCCTAAGCTAGCCTAGCTTACTCTAACACAGCCTAACCTTGCCTAGCCTAGCCTACTCTAACCTATCTTACTCTAGCCTAGGCTAACCTACTCTAGTCTTGCCTACTCTGGCCTAGCTTAGCCTATAATAGAGTTTCCTACTCTAGCCTACTTTACTATTTCATAGCCTAAAGCAACCTACTCTTTCCTATCCTCACTTAACCTACTTTATCGTAGCCTACTCTTTTCTAGCCTAGCCTAGCCTAGCCTCCTCTAGCATGGCCTAGCCCATGCTACCCTAGCCCTCCTCTGGCATGGCCTAGCCTGTGCTACCCTAGCTTACCCTACTCTAGCCTACTCTATCCTAACCTAATGTACTATACCCTAGCCTACCCTACTCTAGCCTATGCTACCCTAGCCTACCCTACTCTAGCCTACTCTAGCCTAACCTAATGTACTCTAGCCTAGCCTGGCCTACTCTACTCTAGCCTAGCCTAGCCTAGCCTACTCTACTCTAGTCTACTCTACTCTAGCCTAGCCTACCCTACTCTACTCTACTCTAGCCTAGCCTACCATAGCCAAGCCTAGCCTACTCTACTCTACTCTACTCTACTCTACTCTAGCCTAGGCTAGTCTACTCTACTCTAGCCTAACCTAGCCTACTCTACTCTAGCCTAACCTAGCCTAGTCTAGCCTATCTGATCTTAGCCTAGCCTAGCCTAGCCTACTACTCTACTCTACTCTACTATACGCTACTCTATTCTAGCCTAGCATACTCTACTCTACTGTACCCTACCCTAACGTAGCACTCTAAAATATAAAAGTATAATTGTATGAAGTGAAAACATAGCTCAAAATCATTTGGAAATAACTAGTTATCTAAATTAAGTAGTTAGAGAAATTAAACTTTTTTTTACATACAAACGAAAAACATAAAATATAAAAAGAGTTCAGAGCCTCGACACCACTTCAATAATCTTATAAAATTCCCTTCCCTACCCTAGCACTCTAAAATATAAAAGTATAATTGTATGAAGTAAAAACATAGTTCAAAATCATTTGGAAATAACTAATTATCTAAATTAAGTAGTTAGAGAAATTAAAATTTTATTACATATAAATGAAAAACATAAAATATAAATAGAATTTAGAGCCTCAACACAACTTCAATAATTTTATAAAATTCCCTTCCCTACTCTAGCACTCTAAAATATATAAGTATAATTGTATAAAGTAAAAACATAGTTCAAAATCATTTGAAAATAACTAGTTATTTCAATTAAGTAGTTAGAGAAATTAAATTCTTATTACATATAAATAAAAAGCCTAAAATATAAATAGAATTTAGAGCCTCAACGCTGCTTCAATGATTTTATAAAATTCCCTTTTATGTTTAATTATTCATTGTTGAATTTAAAACAAGAATATTTTCTAAATTTAAAATTTTTTATTGAGAAATATTTTCTCTGTTCTCAAAATATTTTTAAATTAGATAATAAAAAATAATGTAAATTCTTTCACTCCAAACTAATAAGAACACAATTATGTAAATAAAATATCAAAACACAAACCCAATGTCATAGGTTTAGGATTAAAATGCCATTAACTCTTTAGGTTCACTCTATAAACTTACACACACAAGCTATTATAGTGAAGGCGTGCCACCTACTTTACATTTCCATTCTCACCGAAAAACATTAACTTATTATGTACATCAAAAGAAATTTCTTTACATGTACATATAGCACTCCAACTTGATAAATATATAGTTCTAATCTCTTCGGATCAACCCTTGCATATCACTAATAAAACTAACACAGAAATAAAAGCTCGTAGAACCTATTAACATAAAATAGGTTTCATAAAACTAACATAAAATAGGCTTCATTACTAGTAATAAAGTCATAAAATACTCTCATATAAAAGTAACAAAAAAATAGGCATTATTAAATTTAAATTGTCGGAATATTCTTCTCAAAGAAAATTTTGAATGAAGTGATCATCATTTAACCTAACATTGTTTTCTACAATGAAGGGAAACAGGGAAACTCTAGCAGCCTGAAAAGACCATAACAAACAATAGATGACTATTTTTGGTTAGTTTTATACTTTATTTTTTTTTTTTTGAACGTTGATTACATTTGAAAAGTCCAGGATTTCAACCAGTCGGCCCCATCGAGTGCCTCAGGTTCTTGTCCTCTACGTTCGCAAGATCGCGAGTTCGAATCCTGCCTGGAGCACTGAGGTCAAATTCGTAGCTAGTGTGTGAGAAGAGTTCTACGAGCAGTCGGTCTATGAACTATGCGGTGAAGTTATGAAGGACGAGCTCTACAGATCAGATCAGATGGGCACCCAGAGGCATTGAGATCATGGCCAATATGCGCATCTTGTTGGGGCCATCAGGCATTTGTTGTATCTTCACAAAGACGTTGCAATGCTTTGTGCACTGAATGGGAGCAACGCGATGTGCACAATGGCCGACGCGGGGATTTCAGCGTCGCTCTCCTATACGAGCACATGAAAAATCCTCAGACACACAATCTCGTCAACGCTTCAAGGTGCCTTACTTCTAAGCTCAGCGCGCCAGAAAGGAAACCACGAACTCTGATGTCTACAACTATGTTACTCTGCTTCTGGAAGCAGGTCCGTTGAGCCCAATCGGTGTTCAGAAGAGTGTGATTTTGTAGAAATGGTTCAAGTTGGGTAACTTTTAACGACCTACCTCCAAATTTGAAATAAGGCGACATATGGCCAAGGGAATTCTCTAAAAGAGTGATTTATTTGACATATGGCCAACGGAATTCTCTAAGAAAAATGAAGCTAGGAACCAAATTTCAATGAAATGTTCATTAACATTTTCAAGGTCTTGCTATCTACGATGCTTGAGTGCACATCATGATAGGAAGGCTTTTGGAATGGTTGCAGGGTGTAGGAGCTGGCTGCTGCACTTCTTGGTTAAAACTTAAAATGAATATGTTTTCTTTTTTAGGTTAAAATCAAATTTCTCTAACTAAAACGAAAATCATTTTGGACACTTCTGGACATGAGAAAATACTCCTTGAAATGGACACAAGATTTGAAGAAAAGGAAATTGTTCAATGCAGTTTACACAAAGATTCTTCAATGCATTCCATGCAACAAAGATTTTCGCAAACAAGGATATCGTTCAACAATAACAGGTTTCTTTTCGTAGCGATATTATTCAACAATAACAATCTTTTTTCTCCAGGGATAATCATTCAACAATAACAAAATCATTTTCGCAGGGATCTCATTCAACAAAAAAAAAATTGTATGGAAGTAAAGAGTGTTAAACTAATTAAACCAATTGTTCGCGAGATAAAATAATCCTCACCAGAGCACAGTTGCAGTTGCAAAGTAATAACTCCAAAATGTAGCAGGATTTCAGGAAACACAAAGGTTGGAAAGATCCAGCATACCGTCCTCAAAATGGAATCATCGTCCCAAAATAGTGGGTCTTGCAACAGCGCATCCTAAACCACAATTGAACAATCATCCTCCAAAAATACTTGGTGATCCAACAGAGTGTCTCCAAAATATAACTGAATGATCACTGTCCACCCGTGACACAGAGTGTTTGGAATACTCATGAAGGGATCAACTATCTAGCTGTTGGCCGGAATCATCGTGAAGGGATCAATTATCCGGCTGTTGGCCCCTTTAAAAATAGAAAAATAACGTAACCGTCAAATCTTGAAAAGCAAAAAAGCTATTGGCCCATTTAAATATAGCAAAATAAGGTAATGATCAAATATTGAAAAGCAAAAAAAATAACCTAAATGATACAATGGGAAAAAAGATGCTTTTCTTGAGAAAGTTCACCGATAGAATAGAAAAAGCCATAAATTATCTCTTCCCACCCATTATAATATAATATTTAATGTCATTATAATAATTATATTTAAAATAATTTAATTAAATAACTACAATAATAATATTTATAATATTTTTATATTATTATAATATTTAATTGTATTGTTAAGACAAATATAATTTAGATTAGTCTATATTTTGAAAAGAATTTATTTTCTAGGATTCATATATTATATAGAATTTATAGTTTTAAATATGTGAGAAAAATTGATAGTTAAATTTCATTTAACTATTTGAAAATTATTTTAATTTAGTTATAAATAATATTTAAAAATAAATGAATAAATTATTTTTAATTGAATGTTTATTTATTTATTAATATTTTATAATTTTAAAATAATTTTATTAATGTAAATAATCTATTAATTTCAAAGATAACTTTCACCACCACATTATCACTCAATCTTGTGGGTGTGTAGTGGTATATGTGGAAAAATTGTGAACCTTCACTGGTAAATATTTATTAGACTTTAGTTTAGCAGAGTTTCCAAGTTTGGTAGGCTCCACCCACCCATTTTTCATCATACACGGCATTCAAAACATATACATATGCCTTATCATATGTATATCACACCTTCTAGTCATGTCTTGACGGTTAATTCATTGCATTTTTGTTCCATAAGTTGTCTATTAAAGCCCAATCAATGCCACCTGTTTGGTCGAATTAAAGCTTTTGGTGCTTTAAGATGCCATGTGGTAGCCCCCCTTTGGAGCACCTAATCTTCCAACTATGTTTCCATATCTTTCCACTTGCACTTTCCTTGTCAATTGCTGACTCTGATGTGTCATCTCCACACCATGCCTAGTGTCAGTTCTAGAATGTGCCACATCACCCTTTGACTTTAACTTTGTGCCCATTGGTCAAAATATTCAAACTCCCATATCTTTGGCATGCATACTTCATTCAACACAATTTAAGCTACATTGGAATTACCTTGTCGAGCTCTTCAATGAGCCGCTATTTCAAGAATAGTTACTGGATTAGTAGAACAATAACTATTGGATGAATGGGATAAGATCAAGCATAACTATTGGATGGATCGATAACAAGCTGAACAATAACTATCAGATGGATCGATGACTCAGCTAAAGTAATCAATAGAAACTACTTTTAGACAATTAAAATAAAATACCTGTGTGTGGTTTGACACCGTGGTTTCCGTCATTACAGGGCTGAAGAAGGAATTACTATGGTTTGATTAGGTTGAAGAAATTAACCTACACAAAATTGAAACGAAAGGACTGGGTTCTCTCTTGAGTGCAAAGTTTAGCCGAAATGTATACGTAATTAAATCTCTCGATTAAAAGAAAATACTCATAATCGAATATACTCATTACAGGGCTTGTTTGACATTTGGCTTTCACTTAATTAAAAGAAAATACCCATTATAGGGCTGGTTTGACATTTCGGTGGTTCGACATGGCTGGTTTGATATTTCGGTTTCCATCGTTACAGGGCTGAAAGAAGGAAGGAATTTACAAAAAAAACTCATTACAGGGTTGGTTTGACATTTAGATTTCACTCAATTAAAAGTAAATACTCATTACGGGGCTGGTTTGACATTTCCATATTTATCATTTAACAGAAAGAAAAATAACGAAAATACCCTTCTTTTTGTTGTGGTTTGATTAAGAAGAAATTAACGTAAAGAAATCTGAAATGAAGGGACTGGGTACTTGTAATTGTAATTGAAAACAAATGAAGGAACTCAGTACGTGTAATTGTAATTGGAATTGAAAACATTTACTAACCCATTATATTGAAATTATATCAGTTGAAAAATGAAAATTAAACACATTAGAATGTTGAAAATGCATACATACATATTAAATTTCATGATGAATAAAAAAACATGTATGGATAGATGGATGAATAATCTAAAGAAATAGAATAGTAACTAGATAAGTAAAAATAACATTAATGAATTTGATAAGCACCAAATAGATAGATGAAATAAAGCGAAAAAAAATCAATAAAAGTGTAGCTTAAAAAACCCAAGTAAAGAAATCAATAGAAAATACACTCACTCAATTAAAAAAATTACTTATTAAAAGGTTGATTTGACATTTCGGATTCATTCAATTAAAAAAAAATACTCATTACAGGGATGCTTTGACATTTAGGCTTGGAGCATTCCACGGCTGAAAGGAATTAACCTAGAGAAAAATGAAGAAAATACCCTATTCCGATTTTGTCATTTCACCAGGAAGAAATTAACGTAAAAAAATCTGAAATGAAGGAGCTAGGAACTAGGGTACCCGTACATGCATCATATTCACAGGCACAGAAAGACTCATGCACAAAACACATACACAGTCATGCATAAGGTACAGACTTGGAGTTGACTGAAATGCTCAACCACACCAGAGTAAAGTGTAAAGATAAAATTTATGTAACCTCTATATATATTAATAGCATTCATATAGCATTCATTTCAACGGATACATTGGCCTCCATAACAACCGTTTCACAAACACACAAATCCCCTATTTCATTCCAGCTGATAGTTTTAAAATTAGCATCGTCTTAAAAAGGAAATTATATTTAGAAAACAGACATGCTTTTATTTTTTCCGAATTTCAACTCAAGGTTCCATAGATTTTAATAGTGTTATTTTCAATAATACATTAGCCCCATCTTTTAATAACCGTTTCACAGATTTTATAAATCCGCTTTCTTTCAACTGATACATTGCCCTCAACTCCTCTCCTCTCGCTTTCGATATGAAGGAAAGTTTTAAAATTGTTTGGCACCACCCCGTCCCAAAAAGGAAAGTTTTAGAATTGGTTCCCACCACCGTCCCAAAAAACAAGTATATTTAGAAAGGTGATATTCTTTGTAGTGCTTTTTTTCTTTTTAATTTTGATTTAAGATTTTGATTTTTTTTTTAATTTTATTATTATTTACAGATTTCGATTTATAATGAATTTGTGAATTCTGAATTTGAATTTTCCACCTTTTTTTCAAATTTAAAATAAATTCTATATGATTGGAACAAAGATTCAAGTATGTTTAGAAAGATGATATGCTTTTTAGTGTTTTTTTTTTTTGAATTTTGATTTAAGATTTTGATTTTCCTATTTTTGAATTTTATTATTATTTACTAACCTTGATTTATAATGAATTTGTGAATTCTAAATTTGAATTTTTCACATTTTTTTTTTTCAAATTTAAAATATTTTTTTATTATTTGAACAAAGATTCTATAGATATCTATATCGCTCTTTTCAACAAATACATTAACCTCCATTTTTTGGTCTTCAATCTCATGTCCTCTCTATTTTGACATGAAATGAGAGTTTTAAATTAAAATTGGTTGACCTGACTGTCCAAAAAAACACACGTAATATTTAAATGTTGGGCTGTTTTTTTTTCCAATTTTCCATTCAATATTTCTGGATTTTCATTTTCTTTTAATTTTTGTTTATTTATTCAAGGTATTTTTGTTTTTTTTTGCTTTCACATTGTTTTTATTGCTTTATTAATATTATTAATAATATTTTTTATTGGCTTTGATTTTTCTTAAATTTGTGAATTCTTAACTTTCTTTTTCAAATTTGT